>OX123184.2:94593924-95193924 GCA_944739405.2 Euclidia mi
TAAACTTCCTCTTAGCGAAATAAGGCCCCCAGCAGAGCTGAAACAGTTTATATACAAGGTCGATGATGAAATAAAAACGACATTAAAGTGACTTAAAACTGAGTTTAGGCTACCTTGTGTAGGCAACTTTGGGTTCGAGGAGTGGCAGAAGGAGTACTGTCTGTCTATCCCAAAGGTTGCCTATACGTAAATTTGGTGTCAAAGAAAAGATAGACTAAATGATAGATCAACATATTTCGCCGTATTAGCTGATAGCCATTATATATCTTCAAGCAATTCAAAGAAAACGTAAAGTAAGTCTATTGCTGTCTCTCAAACAATCTATTTTTGTCTCGCAAACATTAAATTTTTAGGCTCTTTGTCCCGTTTTGTTAAAGCTGATGCCTTAAAAAAGATAGCCTTTCTAACATGTCCAAAATCAAGGCATGTCAAGGTGAAAATAATTATTATACACTACAGACTTACTTTACGTTACTTGATAATTGGCTAAATGAAGGTGATACAAAAAATTGTGCAAAAGACCTACACTAGGCTATATTTTGTATTTTGTGTTCCAGGTGGTAGTAATTTAATTAACAAGAAGAGTATAGCAACAATTTTCATGCTTCGAGTAAACCTGCCCGTCCGGGATATTTCTTTGAATTGCTTGAAGATATATAATGGCTATCAGCTAATACGGCGAAATATGTTGATCTATCATTTAGTCTATCTTTTCTTTGACACCAAATTTACGTATAGGCAACCTTTGGGATAGACAGACAGTACTCCTTCTGCCACTCCTCGAACCCAAAGTTGCCTACACAAGGTAGCCTAAACTCAGTTTTAAGTCACTTTAATGTCGTTTTTATTTCATCATCGACCTTGTATATAAACTGTTTCAGCTCTGCTGGGGGCCTTATTTCGCTAAGAGGAAGTTTAGGCCTTAGCCCAACACGCTCGCTAAGTGCGGGTAGGAAGACTTCATAATATCTTTCAAGAACATCATGCAGCGGTGATAGCCTAGATACACCACTGGTGTATGTAATGGACTGCTGAGACGATGGTCTCGGATTCGATCCCCAGTACTCCGGGCACACACCTCTGACTTTTCGAAGTTATGTGTGTATTAAAATGTTAGTTATCGCTCGCTTAACAGTGTGCCCGGTAGATGGCAATAGGCTCGCCCCCTATTACATTAAGACCGAAAGATAACAGCTGGCAAAGTGTGGCTGTGTAATACACCTCTGCCTACCTCTTAGGGGATAAAAGGCGTGAAGTTATGTTTATGTTATGTAACATCATACAAAACTATTAATCGTGCAGTTTTCTTCACAAAGTTTTCCTCCATTGCTTAGCAAGTGATAATGAACAGTTGAATACGCCCTTAACTTTAAGAAGTCAGACATGCGCGCCGTGGCTTTGAACCTGAGATCTTATGCGTCGCATTTTATAATTAGGCTCTGCTCTAGACTCATCAACATCGTCCTAGAGCTATCCCAGTTGCAGCACGCGGTCCGCTTACCACCACAGAGCGACTGCCGTCTGACTTCTGCAACCCAAGATAGCGAATTTCCGTAGTTTAAGTCTCTTCATTAGGCTATCACTGTATATGTACCGTATAATGTTGTTTTAGTGCGTTTATCTACTTAATAGTGTCACGACTAATACAATTGTTGTCCTGACAGTGACGTGACCTGTTAATGTCACGTTATTTATTTCCTAAATAGTAAATGATTGCGTAGGTATAAATCATGTCTTAATGGGCTATTAACGCACACAATGATCGGAACACGATGTGTGCGTGTCCATTCGTGTATGCTAAATGGTTTATGATTAATTGTATCTGGAATATTAAAGTGACCACTTTCAGTTTGATGACTTAACCTTTACTTATTTTTGAATTATTGTTTAAATATGATTTATAGGAAAAGTAAACATAATTTAGATTACATTTTCATACCGTAGTTTTTTTTTAAATGTTTACTCATGACTCTTGGAAAATAGGTTCGTACTTTCCACAGTTACGGTATAAGTCAAAACTTTCTTGGCTCAGACTTGTTGATTGCCCTTCAAATAAATTCTGAATCTTGGTATTATTCAAAAAAGTAAAAGAAATGTCGTAGTTTTCCGACCTCTTTTTAAAATCGTTGTACGTGCTTTCATATACCAACAATACATACAACTCCTTTGGTGACGTAGTCGGTTAAAAGCGACGTGATCAAAAACTGAGACTATACCTAATAAATGGAAATCATACAGATCTACAAAAAAAAAGAATTTTTAGAGACAAAATTACCTATAACCGATTCTCAAGGAGGAGGCTCAACTCAACGATATTTCTATATGTGTCACCTCAGCATTTTTAACTAGGTAAACAGATTTTGGTGATATTATTTCAATGACGTTGCTCCTCGCTTTGTCCCATTAAAATTTCATCTAGATCTGACGAGTACTTAATTTTTGTGTTATTCTTAATAATTCGTCTTTTAGTTCATATATTTTGAGAAGATTTTGGCTAAGGAGTTTGTAAAGCGTAACCTTCAACAACAATCGAGAATTTTTAAATTTTTAAAATTCTCAATCTTTTATAAATAACACACAAACCATATCCATTCCAGTTTAACCTTAGAACAAAGGTACGTACTTGATTTGTTGACCATCCCCGTTATTACCGGGTTTAAACATCAAATATCTAGAAGGGTACACCATAAGCCGTGAAATTAAGTACATCCAAGCTCTAATTCTTATCGCAGTTAAGTTTGATCAGTTTATGACGTGAAAGTGTGTAAATTTAATTACAAAACGATTTTAACCGTGTCATTGTCTGATTTGATCAGACGAACTTCATAGGGCTCATAATCATGGTCTTAAAACTTTGTTTTCGGCTTTATGTTTATATACGAAGCTGTTATAGTTTGTGAAGGAGAAAATTAAATTTCTGTAATGGATGAATTAGCAAATTCAATTTTCATTGACCTTTTTTACACGGATGCCCAAAATATGATTTTGAGGCGTCTACGACTTTTTGCCGTTCTACAACTAATGTTTAACGTTTATTTAGGCACTTGTGACCTCCAGTGATCTTTAATTAAAGATATATTGTAAGTTATTTACGCCAGTGGGTCGAATTTTCTGTTAGCCCCTCACCTTAATAGACCCTGTCGCCTTGCCTTGATTCAGATTAGCGTTTTACACGCGCGTATAAGCTCGCCTTACGGCACACGCGCAACTCGTACGAGCGTTGACGCGCTTCTAAGCTCATATAAGCGCGAGCCATCAGAATCCATGTTGACATTACACGATACCACATTGACTAATATTTCTCTCACCAGAGATCTGGGTGTATTATTTGAGAGCAAGCTATCCTTAAATGAGCATGTATAGAAAATCGTTAACAATGCTTTCAAAATGTATAGCTTCATTATGAGATCTTCAATTGACTTCAAACGGCCCACCACCTACCTTTACTTGTATAAGACGCTTGTACGATCACAGCTCGAATATGCTGTCTCTATATGGAGCCCATTCTATCAAAACTATATCGATCAGATCGAGAAGGTTCAGAGTAAGTTCTTACGAGCTATGCACTACAGGTGTAATCGAGAGTTTTTGTCATACCCACAATTGCTGAGGGTGTACAATCTAATGACACTAGAAACCAGACGCAAGTTTTTGGAGGCAAATGTACTGCATGACATTGTCCACAATAAATTTGATGCAATCGACATTACAAGCAAATTATGTTATGCAGTCCCTCGTACAGTTCACAAACGTAGTGTTCGAGCGGGTACCTTGTTTGCGCTCAATACTTGTCGAACTAACTCTGAACTGCGTTGCCCCATGCGTCGAATGGTTGAGTGTTATAATAATAACTTCAATGATATTGATATTTTTATATATTCTTAACCTAAATTCAGAAAAAGTGTAATTAAAATATTAGACCACAATTGTTAGGGCCCTGTTGTATAGTAATAATAATAAAATGATTGTTGATTATTGAATTGTATGTTAATTATAATTTTATTGAGTTTTATTAAGATTATGTATAGTCCCTTAAATATAATTGTAATTGTTAATTAATTTAAAATTAATTTCGATGTATTTTCCTTTTTTGTAACATATTTTTACTTTAATTATTATTTGCTTTTATAACTTAGTATATAATGATGTAAGTATTATCTTATTGCTTATTTGTCCTTTGAGAATTTGCGGACGATGTAGTGGGCTGCAATATTAACTATTCGTTGCTGTACTGTAATGTGTAAACATAATTATGTTGTAGCTGTTTATTGTCACCTAAATAAATAAATAAAAATAAATAAGACATTGACAAGATATCACTACCATTTCGAGCGAATACGCTTAAATATGCCTGTTTACACGAGTCCGGTTATTTGAAGCGCGTAATGTAGCGCGCGTGTAAGCGCGTATGCTAAAACGACTGTATACGCGCAGAAAAATACGCTGATCTGAAACCGCTCTTAAACGGACAGGCACCTACAGTAGCTTGAGGTGCTAAATCGTGGATTTTTGTGTCTAGAACAAATATTGTCTTTCAAATGTTGATGAAATAATTACCTCTAGGCAGCGATAGCCTAAAGAACATACAAACGGACTGTCATGCAGAAGGTATCGGGTTCGAATCCACGGCGCACACCAATGACTTTTCGAAGTTAAGTATGTATTAAATTGTTAATTATCGCTTGCCCCGTGCCTCGGAGAGCACGCTAAACCGTCGGTCCCGGCTGTCATGAAGATATTTGACAGTCGTTACGGGGAGTAAGTACCCTTATATAAACTGATACTGGAATAAACCATGGAATATCGCTATCCCTTTGGGTTGCGGAGGTCAGACGGCAGTCGCTCTGTAGAAAAGTTGATATTCTGTCATATCTGGTTAGACCAGTAAGCAGCCTCCAAGGCGTACCAGTCTTGGATGATGATGATGATGAATTACGTCTGGATTCTTCAATATTTCACAGATACTTATTTCACACAAATTTTATCAAAAAGCGAAAAAGACATAATTTGCCGCATAAATCGTTACAATAAAAGGACTATGGAAAATGTAAATTTATCGTAGTACCCACAAATAATTTAAGAACTTACAAAATCATTACTTATAGAATCTTGTCAACATTGTATACATATATTGTGTACCATAAAACGACCTAAAATCAGATCTCTGTTTAACCTTTAAGAACAATTCAAAAGCAATTTATCTACGCATACTTGTTCACACAGATTTGCCACACCATAAAACCTCGATAAATACGGGGCATACCTACATGAAAACAGTCCATAAATTCACTTAACACTTGCCCGAACCACGATTTACCATTTAGAAAATCATAAAGTTGTAAGTCATTGGCAACTCTTTGAAAGCTTTTAAATCGGAAAATGTTTCTCTTTGGCATGCATATTTAATATAGATTTCATATTCAAATCCCTTTCTTCAATCGTAGCAAAAAGGCCTTAGAAGCACACGTTTTAGCATCAATTCAACGAGTGATATAAACTGTGGAAAATATTTCACGTGAATGAAAACGATTGGAATAGCAGTTATTGGTAGTATTATATAAGTTGTAATTAGGTAGTTGACATACTTTGTGTAGGTATGTATATTTTACACATTACTTGATGGGTATGTGTGGTGTAATGATTAAAGAAGTGGTCAGCTTGCTATTGCGTTGCATGCAATGGGTTCGAAAAACACAAAAATAGCCTTTGCGTAACCCATAAATTTTATTGTTGTTTTAAATCCGCTATAGATTGTAAAATGTGCTACAGAAGATTTTATCTTCCGTAGGAGATGTTACACTTTTTGCCGCGTGGGAACGGATTAGGAAACAAAATATCACTACACCATTTCATTCCGCGGGTGTTGTTAGCGGTAACTTGAGAAAATATTATAAATACAGGTTTTCTTTGGGAAGGGACGGCAAACGGAAAAAAGGCAGAACGAACAGTAATAGAGCACCATGCTAGCTGCCACTTATTTTACATGTACATATGATATGTTTTACCCAAGAACGATTGGTAGCGTCTGTATTTAGCTACAGGAAATTTATTACTTTTTATACAAAACCTAGTAGTAGCACCTTGAAAAGCCAATGATAGCTTTTACTACTTAATAGCACAAGCATACAAGTACTGTATTTAAATGAACAACCGTCTACAACACCGATAAATTTCGCCTACTAAGAATTGAGCTACAAAGTTGTGTTCGGAAGTAGAACTTGGCCAGTGGACTTAAAATGTAACAATTTATGGTAAGACGGCTGCTATACGTTCAGTTGCGTCGTCGGTTCCGTACCGTACGGTCTTTTAGTGACTTACACCTACTCAACTTGCCGGATATTCCACCGTTTCCCAAACTTTCCTCTTTCGCTTCGATCGCTGTCATGGAGTCATTTAAGTGTGGAGCATGTGATGAAGCCTTGTCTGATGGAGTACACTGCACAGTATGCAATAAGGAACTACATTTCCACTGTGCCGGAATAACTGAAGGCGGATACCGTAAGCTTGGTGACAGGAAGCTCAGCTGGCGCTGCAGTAAATGCAAACTGACCAGTTCTATTCAGCCACCTTCGTCGCCAAGACCTGATTCTGACTCATCATTAATTATTCTCAAAGAGATCAGAGAAATCAAAGATAAATTGGCACCTCTGGAACATCTTAGAGAAGAATTTGCCGTGCTCAGATCCGTATTTACCGAAGTCAAGGTCTCTTTGAGTGAAACTAACCAAGAATTTAAACAATTTAACTCCAAAATCAAGGAAATGGAAATTCGATTAGTGGAGGTGGAGAAAATGCAGGAGCAGGTTAACAGCCTACAAATAAAAATAGACAACCTAGAAGAGGAATCACACGCTAAGGACCAATGGACTAGGTTGAATAATATTGAAATTAAGGGCCTCCCACAAAGGGCGAATGAAAATCTTTTTGACATAGTTGATAGGATAGGTGCAAAAATCGCTTATCCTGTTAACAAAACACAAATCAACTTTTTAACCAGAGTGCCCACACGGGAGAAGGACAAAACAAAGCCAATTATACTGTCTTTCTGTAATCGTTACGTAAAGGAGGACTTCATAGCTGCAGCCAGACTTTGTTTCAAGAAGAGCCACCTGATGACTGGGCAGGTTGGTCTACCAGGGAATCAGCGAATTTACGTCAACGATCATCTGACCGGACTAAATAAAGCATTGTTGTCGAAAACGAAGAAAGTGGCAGCCGAACTGGATTTCCGATATGTTTGGGTCAGACACTCAAAAATACATGTACGGAAAACCGACACGTCCCATGTAATTATATTGAAATCCGAAAAGGATCTCACAAAATTAAAAAAGACTTATATCTAATTCAATTTGAATGTCCAATTTTGTTACAAAATGGCATCAAAATCATTCTTTCATTCACACTTAGTCCAATGATAATATTCAAGCGTCGTAAAAAGGTTGAGAACCGTCCACTCGGGAGTGTTGTTAGTGTATTCCAACAGTTACTGTGCTGTTTAATTGTTCTGTGCATACATTTTATAAAAATAAATTCGCATTTTATATATTTTTGCCAAGCTGAATTGAGCCAAATTGTCCTATATTTATGTTCCGTTTTCCATTGTATCGTGTTCGCATTTATGACTAATCGTAAGCGCGCAGTTCCTTTTGTATCTATTTATTACCACAGAATAATTAATAGTACTAACGTACAGAAACTTCACTTTTCAAACCAATTTATTTATTGTATAATATATGTGTGTAGAGAGATAAATTAAATACAGTTTGTTCGTTACAAAATATAATTGCTAGAAAGCGTTACATAAATTCTAATAAAAAGGACCAATGTCGTTTTCTAAGCGTGGCTTCATGGTATAGGCGATTTATTCCAAATTTTAGTCGTATATCATCACCTCCAAACAAATTAACCTCTCAAGGTAAAAAGGCTCCCCCTTTTTGTTGGTCTAAAGAGGCGGACCAGGCTTTTATCAAATTGAAAGACTGCTTGTCTTCTCCTTCTATTTTATCTTGTCCGGACTACTCCGAACCTTTTGAAATACACACAGATGCCAGCGACTACGGCGTAGGCGCTGTCCTATGCCAGATTTTGAAGGGCGAAGAAAAATCATAGCCTACTTCAGTAAGTCTGTGTCTGATGCTGGAAAAAATTACAGCGCTACTGAGTGCGAGGCACCCGCTGTGTTATCTGCCATCGAGCAGTGGCGTTGTCATGTCGATAATGGTAAAAAGTTTATTATTTACACTGACCACGCTGCGCTCAAATGGTTTCTAAAACTTAATAATCCTACTGGTCGTTTGGCCAGATGGGATATTCGTCTTTCGTCATACAATTTCGAGATTCGACATCGTCGTGGTTCAGACAACATATTGCCCGACCTCCTGTCTCGTTCTGTTCCCGTTGCAGCCATTATCAATGATAATGACATTACTCCTAATTTAAATCTAACACTCCCAATGTCTACTAACGACTCGTGGTATCTAAACATTTATAAAGGTTGTCTAAACAATCCCACATCTTTTGTGGACTACCAAATTATTAATAATAAATTATATCGTTTTAAAAAGTGTCTAAATCCTTTAACTCGAGATTTTCAATCGAAAGAGGTTATTCCATCTGAACAAAGATCTAATATTATTGCTGAGAACCATTCGCTGCCCACGGCTGGTCACCTAGGTATTTTTAAAACCTACAAGCGCTTGGCATTAAATTATTACTGGCCGAATATGTATTCCGACGTTGTTAAGGCTGTGAATTCGTGTGATGTTTGTATAGCTCACAAACATCAAAACCATTCAACGTTAGGTCATATGGGTAGATCTAAGTCTTGTTATAAACCATTCCAGATGTTAAGCATTGATCTAATTGGTCCACTACCTACTTCTAGAAGGCTAAACAACTTTATTTTTGTTATTTCTTGTTGTTTTTCCAAATATTCTATGCTTTTTTCCCATTAAACGAGCTACTGCCGAAATAACTACTAAAATTTTTGAAGAAAATGTTTTTTTGGTCCATGGTATTCCGTCAACTATCGTTCTCGATAATGGTAAACAGTTCATTTAAAATGTTGATAACTAAATACAAAATTCCTAATTTGCATTATACGCCGCTGTATACACCCCATGTAAACTCAGTCGCGTTATAATAAAACTATTATGACCGCTATTTCTACTTTTATCGAACGAGATCAGCGCGTTTGGGATTTGGTTGTTCCTAAGATTCAGTTTGCAATAAATGGCGCAGTAAACGAGGTAACTGGCTAATCTCCATCTTTTCTGGTCTTTGGTCGGGAATTAGTTACTTGTGGGTCTCACTATGTGGTCAACAAATCTAACCCTAATATTGTTTTCGAACTGCGTGATACATATGCGAAGGCCCTCGGCCATTTGTCTCCTATCTTCGAAAAGGTACAAGCCGCTTTGATAGCCGCTCACCAACGTAATTATAATTCTTATAATCTTCGTCGTAAACCGGCCGAATTCAATGTCGGCGATATTGTGTGGCGGCGTATTTACTATTTAAGCGACAAAGATAAATATTTCAATAAGAAACTCGCTCCTAAATTTATTAAATGCAAAGTTGTAGCCAAAAAGTCTCCTTTAGTTTACAAATTGTCTGATATAACTGGCAAGCCAGTTGGCGAATGGCATATTAAAGATTTAAAATTAATTAATTACAAACAATAATTATTAATCTCATACAAAAATCTCGCCAAATTTGTTGTTATAATTACTTCTGCTCACCCACAGTCCATAATGGTCGTTATAGTGATACCGATTTTTTCTGTTTTTAAAAACTTCTTTTGTTATGACTCAGTGGTTATAACTGTTATAACTGCGTCTCACGGGTTCGAAGTTTCTTGAACCTATTTGTTGTACTAATCACCTTGTTTACGTTATACAGTATGCTCGGAGTTATTATTATTAACCCATTTTATTTGGCGAGCCGCTAGCGCGCTTTCTAAATTATACATTATCCCGCGCACATAAGGGTTACTCTCGTCTACATTGGTCTCGACTACCTGCGTTGAGTTTTATGACCTGTCACTCACTCTTTTGCTGTCGCGGCGGGCCTTTTGTATTTATTTGTTTTTATGCAGTAGTATTATAATAGTTACTTCATAAACTGAGCAGCTCTTTTGTATTCCACTTAACTCAAATTATATATAAAAATTCTAAACAATTGTTTTGAAGAGTGTCACTAATAAATGTTAATTATTTATCTACCATTCCAAACTATCTCAGTTATGTGTAATCCTCGACGTGTTTTGCATTCAAGCAGGAACCGTATTGATTTGTGTGATGGCGATTGGCATGTGTCTGGCATGTGTGCGAGATATGAAGGATTCTTTTTTGTTATTAGAGGGGTCCATTGAATGCGTGCTGTATGAAAGGTTGGGGGGTTATACATAACCAAACTTCTTTTGGGTGGTGTTTGGCACTTAAAAGACTGACACCACTTCTCCTTCTCTGTTCCAGGCGCTGTCGGCGGCAGGGGGCCAGGACATTTTTCCCCAGAAAAATTCCGGCCTAAAGGGGGGAGTATCTAACGTTATAATCGTCGCGCTGGCCTCTACCACTTCTCCTGCAGGCCGTTCCCCTCCCAGCGGCAAATAAATATCGCGGCGCGTCAGCGACCGTCCCCTTTCGGACCCTCGACGCTGTTCAAGATAAGTGCCTTCTCTGCTGGAGCACCGAAGCCTCGTCAACCTGCCTGCCTACCCTGCCCTGAGTCTTAGCTCTTAATCTAGATGCTACCGGGTATATTCTGTGTAACGCTTTCTAGCAATTATATTTTGTAACGAACAAAATACTGTATTATAATAAACCAGAAGTGGAATATATAAAAAAAAAAGAAACTAAGTAAACCTGACAATTTTAATACCACGAAATAACAATTTTACAATATACCTAATCAAAGCACTTTACAATAAAATTATAGTCTGACACGTCTATCACGTCTAACGCTCGACCGAAATTGAGAACCTGCCCTCAGCGTCCACGCAATCTCCCCTCTCCGGAGGCCCCTCCACGGCCGGTACGTCACCGGAATACGTGACCATGACGCTATTTGGCCCCGCCTCCTCGCCGGAAATCCGTAACACGGCCTCTCCTGACACTGCGGCGTCCTCGACCGCTTCATCAGGGGCAGCCTCATGTCCTCTCGAACCTCTTGGGCACCAGTGGGATCATCAGATTCTGAAACGTGACACCATTTGAGTAAAATTGTAAGACAGCTAAAGCGTCTCGAGTTTTATGTAGATAGCCTTGGGTTGAGACAGCATGCGTGCACTCATACCGTCGCAACGAAGGCCATCACCCATTCTAAATTGCAAATGAAATAGCAAAAGAAATCGCGCAGCAGCAGATTCCGGATTCCGCTGCTGTGCCACATAAAAAAAGCATTCAGTTTGTTAATGCAATTGCTATGCCTCGTGACAGAGGCACACAAGTTCGCATATCACGACTCCTCGGTACATAACCTAGGCACCCAACTTCGCATGTTATGACCGCCCTACTACTCGCATTACAAAAGCATTCAATTGTTAGATGCAATCGTTATGCCCCGCGATAGAAGCACACAAGTTCGCTTATCGCGACTCCTCAGCACATAACATAGGCACACAAGTTCGCATATTATGGCCGCCGTGACAACCCGTGTCACATGTGACATTGAACACCATCAAAGTCAAAGTCAAAGTCAAAATCATTTATTCATCTAGGTCACAAGGTGATGTTTATGAACGTCAAATTTTAATGTACATTACTTAATGCTTCTACATTTACATTTACTGCCCATTCGCAAAGCAATAGGTAGAACCACGAGAAAGAACGGGCAATAAAACTCGTGGCCACTCTTTTTAATCGCCAGTGTTATGTTACATTATTTTGTTTTTGTAAGGAGCTGCAATTGTTTCACATTGTAATTAATTACTTGTAAATAGTAATTAGGAACATACATAATACTTAAATAATTAATGCAGTTACCAATTTAACTGCTGTAGTAGCCTTCCAGTATGAATATTGTGTAACAGGAGCATCCACTTACGTCTTATAATGTAGGCAACTCGCGACCATGTTCATAACTATGGTGGAAATATATGTTACAGAAGTGACTGTATATGAATACACAAAATTACTAAAACATTAGTTTACAGCCCATAATCACGAGTTATCTTCATCTTACAGTGCAGTAAAACTTTAATAAAATTAGTGAAACAACAATGCAAATGTAAATGTAGTACCTAAGATGAATGACCTAATAATACATTAACAGTAATTTAAAAGAACTAGAAATATTATATAAAGATTAACTGAAAAATGCAACGTATCTATATAATCATCAGTGTTACAACACCACCCAGTTTGCTTTTGTAACTTGCTTGACTCACACAGCCAGCGACAATAGTCTATTCACAGACTCACAAACTTAAAACTTGCTCGTCTCACATAACCAGCAACAGTAGTCTATTAACATAATAGACTCGCCGACATTAAAGAAGGCCGCACACGCCTCCGGCGTCCATTCGCCGCGCCACTGAACTATATGTTCAGCTGCCGCCTGCGTTTTCTTGCCGTACGAGCCAGCTAAAAGCTCCAACTCGTAGCGATGATGCCCGAGGTCTGCAACGACCCAATAAGGGCCTCGCATACCAGAGTCCAGCTTGCCGGAGCATTGTGCGGTCTTGCCCACAAAAACTAGGTCACCAATAGCGTAGGTGCGAGGTTCACGACGCGTTGCATTAACACGTTCGTCTTGTCGCTGCTGGTTGCTTGCCAGCAGTTCTGATGTTTTTTGTCTGCGAAGCATGGACATCGCTTCTCGATTATTATGAGCATCATTCAAAGCCACATCTCTTACTAATGACCTTAGTACAGGTGTAGTGCCCTCAATTCCAATCAAGAGGTGAAGAGGAGCTACCTGAGTAGTTGATTGTTTGGTAATATTTATTGTCAGTTGTATCTTCCACAAGGCTTGGGACCAACTAGTACCTTTGACATTTACTTCAACTCTCAGCATGTTTAAAACAGTGCGGCAGTAGCGCTCAATCTGGCCATTTTCACAATGCATTCCAGGTGTTATTGAGTGTGTGGAACATCCTAGACTGACCACCCAATCTTGAAAACTAGAACTTTCAAACATTCTCCCCTGGTCAGTTACAATTAATAATGGGGTACCGTACAGAGATAATGCATTTGTAAACACGCGTTTTAGTTCGTCTGTGTCTTTTCGGTGTAAAGGGTATAAAAGACAAAACTTTGTAAATGCATCTATCAGTATTAGAATATATTTGAAGCCACTAGACTCCACAAGAGGGCCAAGGGTGTCCATATGGATTGTGGCAAACGGGACGTCTGGTTTTGTCCACGACTGGATGGGTAAATGCGGTGCTGGGGGCACTTTTTTATGAGATACACAAACAATGCAGTGGGTTATGTATTTTTTAACAAACTGTCTCAAACTAGGAAACCAGAAATGACGGAGAATCAACTTGGTTGTTTTATCAATGCCAATGTGTTCATTATCATCATGAAACACACGGAGAAGGCTAAGCCTGAACCCTTTTGGGATAAAACACAAAAGGCGCGTTTGTTCCCCAGTGCCACTATATTTTTAGTACAAGAGGTTGTTCTTAATAACATAACGCGTAGCATCCATCTGACCATCCCTCAATTTTCCCATCAGATCTTGAGTTTCAGAATCGGCAGTCTGCGCAATTTGTGCCCAATTGGTTGGTTTACGTACATGAAATACATTGCATGGATTACGGCTGGGAAAGTCTGCATGTTGCATCAGAGTGCCTTTTCTGTACTCAATAGTGTACCGAAAATCTTGTAAATACACCCACCATCTAGCAACTCCGGGTACTAAGTCCTTTTTTCGCTCAGTTAGTTTAAGCAAATTGCAATCCGTCACTATTTTAAAGTCTATGCCGATAAGATAGTGGCGGAAGTGCTGGAATGCTTTTACGATCGCCTGAGTTTCGAGCTCGTAACTGTGATACTTTGACTCTGCCCCATGTGTAGCCCTACTAAAATACCCGACTACACGTTTATGTTTACCGTCATGTACCTGAAATAACACAGCCCCGAAATCAATGGCGCTGGCATCTGTGTGTAATTCAGTGGGCAGTTTTGGGTCGAATATTGCTAGTGCGGGTTCTTCGGTCAAGCAACTAATGATATAATCGCGAGCCGCGTTTTGCTCGTCACCCCAAATAAACGGGTGTCCGTTTTTTGTGTGTCTAGCAATACAGACAGTTTTTACAGCATAATTAGTGATATATCGTCTGAAATACCCCGCAAGTCCCAGGAATTGACGCACTTGCCTCACATTCGTAGGCTTCGGTGACTTAACTAAAGCCTCCACTTTTGTAGGACTCGGCCGTACCTGACCCTGACTAATGAGTCTCCCTAGGTATTCTACTTTGACTTCGAGAAAGGCGCACTTTCGCAAATTTATCGAGAAGCCTGCCTTCGTGAGTGTGCTAAGCACTTGTTGTAACATATCGAGACCCTCACTAGTAGAGTCAGATAGAACCAATATGTCATCGATATAATTGAGTACTTTCCCGGTATCAATCAATGACTTCAAAGTCTTTGAAATTATCCTCTGGTAAACTACAGGGGCGTTTGTCAAGCCATATGGCATTTCCAGATATTCGAAATGACCATCTGGCGTGACAAAAGCAGTTTTACTGATGGAGTCATCGTCACTCATAGGAATCTGGTGGAAACCAGTTGCCATATCTAAACTGGAGAAGAATTTACTGCTACCCAACTTGTCGATATGATCGTCGATCAAAGGCAATGGAAATCTGTCCTTTACTGTTATAGCATTGAGGGCTCGGTAGTCGACGCACATCCTATCAGACCCGTCCTTCTCCTTAACTAGTATGATAGGACTCGCGTATTCTGACTGAGACTCACGGATAATCCCTTTACCGAGAAGTTCGTTTACAATGTCGCGAACCCTTAACTTTTCGTCAGCGGAAAGCTTGTAAGGCCTATAGTGCACCGGTGCATCGCTATTTAATTTTATTGACATGCTGCCGGTGTAAACTGTTGACGTAGCAGTCCCCATAGCGAAAGAATCACAAAATTCGTTGATAAGTGAGAATAGATGCTCCCTATCTTTGCCCAATAAAGGTGTCCTTACTAAACTAACATCAATAAGTTGTACAGTTGAGGCGTTACCCACTCGTATCAATTGTTGTACCTCACTAGTACGAATATAAGCTACACCTTTCCGGTTAAAAACGTCCGTACCTATCAATATCGGGGCACTTATACATTCGGAAGTTACTACGAACAAGTAGACTTCTAACGATATATCAGGGAATTCTATAACTTTAGTTACGTAACTAGTACATTCTAATTCCTGACTTCCAATTCCACGCATTACGCGAAAGGTTGGTTTTCTATTGGCGGTAATGTGCTTAAGAACCGAACTGGAAATCAAGGAAACATCTGAACCACTATCTATCAACACATCGACTGGCACTTGGTCGATTACTGCTGTCATAATGTAACATTGTTGAGGGTTAATTAATTTTTGGCAAAAATTTACCTCACTCGATTTTTTATTAGTTTCAATACGCTGTACCACACTCGATTTTTTATTAGTTTGTTTGACAAAGCAGTATTCCTCCAAGTGCCCGGTTTTCTTACAAAACGTACATGATTTAGATAATTTGTTCGGATTTGAAGTGTTTCCACTCGATCCATTGGTGGTCTTCGACCTTTTTGGACAATTATCCTTCTTATGGCCCATGCCATCACAATTGAAACACTTCAAATCAGACTTAGAAGTCCCACGCTTATATGCGTTTGAGCGAGTATCATAATTTGACAAACGATTATGATTGTGGGTATTACGAAAATCAGATTTAGGCTTCGTGTACACTGACAAAAAATTCCACTAGTTGATTGTGTTGCAATTCAGCATAACTCGCAGCGGCTTTCACTTGAGGGTCACTTATGCCTCTTATAACAATTGCAGTCTTTAAATCGTCAGACAGGCCCGTAACAATATTTAACCGCAACAACGACTTGCGAGCGCATTCGGCATTGGTAGCGAAATTTTTAGTAGCCGAGCACATTACTTCAAATAGAATGCTAGCAACATCGATGCTTCGTGGGCAGAGTGAACGAAATTCGGTTTTGTAATTGGACCAAGATCGACCGGCCGTAACCCACTCATTAAGCCATGTACGAGCGTTACCCTTCAGGCAACTACCTATACGCGATAGGCACTCGCGATCATCCCAACGGTTAGACACACGGCCACGATCCACCTCTGCACACCAAACATCAAAGTCGTGAATACTTGGATCAAAATTGGAAATGTAGTAATGGTTGGATCTTACTTGCAATAGGGATGACCATGCGCCAACCATCCTGTCCGTCGTATCCTTATTGGGCTCAGCTAGGCTTGGAGCGCCCGTCACCTCCTCTGCGGCAGCGGACGTGGTGGTATTTGACTCCGTACTTGATGCAGGCACCGGCGACGGTGGCAGTGGCGGTGGCGGCGTGTGACACTCGCGTGGCAGGCGCGGCGTCGAGTTGGCAGTCGATGGACTCGATAATCTGTTTTCAATCGCATTTAATCTACTAAAAATCACGTCCAATGCCTGATTACGAAAACTTACCCGACAGCCAGGCGAGCTGTCACGTCGCCGTCTATCCGTACCATCGCGACGGTCGCGCGACCGGTACCTACGCGTTTCGTTACTATTACCACAGTATAAAGACATACAGTAGTTTGACGCCTATGATCTCGTAGAAAAAGCCGACAACGTCTAGACAATTGTAAGTAGGCTAGGGCTGCCACATGTAAACAATACCTACTTATTCAAACACCGTCTATTTATTTTAGAAAAATATTACAATTGCTACGCTACATGAATAATATAGTGTAAATCACTTATCTATACATATAAATAAAATTGGAGTGTATGTTTGTAATATTAAAATAACTGCTTTTTACTAAATGCATATGGATGTATACACGGAACATACACCGAAATTAAATTTTTACAATTTTTGTCTGTCTGTCTGTTTGTTCTCGCTAATCTCTGGAACGGCTGGACCTATTTTGACGAGACCCTCACTGGTCTGATGTACCAAGGAGTAACTTAGGCTAAAAATTAACCGGGTACGCGAAGAATTTCCCTTAGGACGCGGGTGAAACCGTGGGAAACAGCTAGTTTATTATATTACAATAATTAACGATAAATAATTATTATAAAACACGTTGCATTTTTCGTGCGGTGACAGATTTGCATACAACGTGTCATTCAGCACCTATTTCATCCTGCAGGTGTCGTGGGAGGCGGTTAAGAATATAAAGCATTTTTCGTACAAACCAAGTTAAAATAAAGCGATTGACATAGCGGTGGTTTAATGGATGGGTAACCTTGGGATCAGCTTGCAGAGCCTATGTTATCGATATGAAGTATTTAGCATTTTTTTTTCGTGCAAACTACGTTAAGGTAAAGCAATAGACATCACGGTCATTTTATGGATGGGTGACCGGGCTATGAGATTACCGAGAACATGTGTGGCGTTTATAAAAGGGGGCCAAAAATATGGTTATTTTTGAGCTAGGATGCGCCGTTACCAAGATACATAATAATATGTGATAGGTACTTACCTAATGGCTAATAGGAAGGTACTAGGTACTTATTGAATGAAATTAAAATCACACCAGAATCGAATATTACCTTACAACGCATATTTTTTTACGTCTGCCATGTTGTTTACGTACAATAATTGCTACTATATTCTGTGATTTGGCCAGACATGAGATAGGTATTGTAAAAAGTTAGTAGATTAGTAGGAATGTGCACATTATTTTAAGTGGTTATAGGTACATACATTTCAAAATAATATAAATAATTATAATATATGAAATGAAATTTTCTTTTTTGGTATAAGTAAATTTATAAAATCGCAGATTTTTAAATGCTTATTTATTTAAATCTTTAAACAGCATAAAGAATTTCAATGTCTCACAGCGCAAGTCGTATGCACCATCTTAATTAATATTCATAAACAAATAAATAAGTACCGAACAGAAAACAAGCACGTGCCAGCCCCCAAAAACATGTACCTAGTTACGAACTAAGGCGATATACGTAACTAGGTACCGCTCTTCCCGCGTCTCACCTCTTGGCCCCCGCACGATTGACCCGTCTAGACGCGTTCGTCGAACGACTGTATGGATTATTTGACTGTGCTATTACTCCGACTACGAATACGATAACTTTCTTTTGAACTGTGTCTAGGCATAATCAAAATGAGTCTTACTACTTAGATCTATGTTGAAATGTTAACGCGTAACGAGGATGATATACGGCTACCGCACAGAAATTTAACAAACAGCAAGAGAAAAAAAAATCAAATGTAGGTAGTAAGTTTAAATTTAAACCGGCTCTAATCTAGACCCGTTAGTGGAAGGCTTAGTGGTCCAAATCCCACTTCTGATATAATAAACCAGAAGTGGAATATATTTAAAAAAAAAGAAACGAAGTAAACCTGACAATTTTAATACAACGAAATAACAATTTTACAATATACCTAGCCAAAGCACTTTACAATAAAATTATAGTCTGACACGTCTATCACGTCTAACGCTCGACCGAAAAGTGAGTGGCCAGCCTGCCCTCAGCGTCCACGCAATCTCCCCTCTCCGAAGGCCCCTCCACGGCCGGTACGTCACCGGAATACGGCATCATGACGCTACTTGGCCCCGCCTCCTCGCCGGAAATCCGTAACAGTATTTAATTTATCTCTCTTCACACACCAATAAAACGTTACATTACATCAGTTAAATAAAATTGTATCCAAATATTCATAGCCATTATACATAATTATTTTCTTCAATCGAAGAAAGATAATCAAACACTTAAACAACCTTATTTACTTTGAAACAACCAAATACTACACTTGACATAAAGACATATAGACATATTTATTTCTGCATTTTGGTTGTTTACAACACTTATACATGTCAAAACCCTATTCTAGATGATGCCTTGTAAACAAACCTTACCTAAGAGCCGTCGTCCACGCTGTATTTATTTCGCGAAGATTAATAAAGCGATGAGTATCGGTATCACAAATTGTTTTTGCGATTGTTTATTAACTGTCTATGGGAAAAATAATTGGTATATTCTGCGTGACAGGTTTCGCCGGGAGTATTGGTTTTCAAGCAGTGATAATTGTTTAGAATATTATTGTGTTTTTCTTCCTTATTATTTTTATTGGTTTTATGGAAATTATTCATATACATAGCGTGTTTGTATAATTCAACGCTATGTCTAATATTTTCTTTCATTTAAAAAGCATTCTTCGAAATAAATAATCAGTCGTCAGGGACTGTACAAGCAGCGATAGAAGTGTGGACAGACCGACAGACTGCTACGCAGAGGGTCTCAGGTTCGAATCCACGGCACGTACCAATGACTTTTCAAAGTTAAGTGCTTATTAAATTGTTAATTATCGCTTGCTTAACGGTGAAGGAAAACATCGTGAGGAAACCTGCATGTCTGAGAGTTCTACATAAAGTTCTCGAAAGACATTTGTGAAGTCTGCCAACCATATACATGTCCCTTTTTCTGTCTGACGATGTTAGTGATCTAAATAAATATTATTATTAATATCACTTTCATCAAATTTAATAAATAGAAAATACATAACGCTAGAACTCGACAGCTTACAGACCGCAGAATAAGTTGTAGTGAGTTTGAGTGACTTCTTCAACTTAGCCGAGTTAGGGAGAACAATGAGGTCTTAAATTTATTTTTATTGTTACCTATAAAATTTAAGCATTCATTCAGTAAAAGTTATCATCGCAATATCATATCTATAATTAAGACATGATGGCCTTCACCTTGATAGCCTAGAGAGGAGCTTTTTCACGCCTCGCTTAAATACTTCAGTGAGTCTCAATACTCAGTCAGTTCAGGGGTCTCCAGTTTGGCTTTATTGATTGTGCGAAGCGTAAATTCTAAGTCAAGCTTAGAAACCGTTTTAAATAAACTGAAAGAGTATTGTGAACCAATGCTGTACTGCTCAATATTTACCTCTCATAGTTTTATAGATTCACTGCTACATTTTTATTAACTAAAGACTAGTATGACGTATATCTATATTAAGCATACAATGCCATTTTATATTTATTTTTCTAAAGCCAATAATTTTCCAAAACTAATCGTTTAGCCATCAATTTCTACAAAATTTATTCTAGACAGTCAAATAAAACAGAGCACTATCTAATATGATACATTATGCTAGATAATAATATGTAATATTAATATTATAAAAATCAACGATACTTTTCTAATATCTCTGATCCCTGTCATATGTATTGAACTAATACGTCAATGATTCAGAAATATATTGATAGAGAAAATGTGAGCGTGATGTTCACTGCGTAAAGTGATACTGTGTGGCCATGAAATAAGCCGTATGCTTGAGATAGGGACGCATTATGAGCGTTAGTGTATGAATCCAATATATTTTTTTCGGAATCAACATGGTCATGTTCTTCCAACCAGAGGAAAGATACTCTGTCTAGACGAGACGCTACATCTCATTTGTCGCTTATTGCTATCGCTTCTGTATATCTTATAATATGTGAAACTTCTAATAGCGCAATTCAAGAACAGCATTCACTACATGTCTTGTTTGTTCTGTCAGTGTCCGCTAGATGTCATCAGTGTTTGTGTGTACGCCGATAGACAACATCAGTTGTTCACCGAAATAATTCCACTATTTACATTGTGTATATGATTTTGGATTGAATAAATTATTTTGAATTTAACAGATTTAAATTAAAATAATTTATTCATTTGATCATGATTTGATTAACCGTTTTCAGGCTAGATCAGAATAAATTTAATTTAACGGAAGTTTCTTGAATTATTTTAATTAGTATTATTATTTCGCAGGTATGACTTTTAATTCAATTTTCTATTCCCAAGCTAATTATTAAAGTAGAAATAGCCGCCTTCTCCCATACTAGGCTTTGGTTGTCGGATCATCTGGTGTGAGGTGCCCTCACACCAGATGATCCGACAACCAAAGCCATTTTGGAAACAGATCCATTTGCTAAAAACCCGTTCCATTACCGTGATTTATTCAATAATTTAACAACAGAAGAAGTACCGTATTTTTGCCATGTAAAAGCTTTGTTGAAAAAAAAAGGATTATGTGTTCCAGGGTAAGTTAAACTTGAGTATTCACTAGGAGGAAAAATACGCGAGAAACATTGCGACATTCTATGTTCCATTTAAAGCGCTTTATAACGAATAAAAATTTTATTAAAATATAAACCTTCAATACTATGAGTTGACTGAGGATTGAAAAGAACACCTATGCTTGACAATCTGATAGCCTTATCTGATAGATTAAGCAATCGGTACGTATTATTGCAATGAAACAACTAATATACATAAATACTTCAATATTTTTTATATCATCAGCATCCTCTTGTTTCTGTCTCACTTTGATTGGAGTCGGAGTCTTTCGCTTTCATGCTATGTATAAATATTCAATTCAGGCATAGTAAATTTGTCGCAATCATAAATTAAAACATTGTCCTCGGCGGGCATCGAAACCACAATCTCTACCGTACCAATCAAAGTCTCTTACTAACCTAAAGGCTAGCCTTTCAATAAAATTGCTTTACATCTATCAATGTAGTATTTAGTTAGTAAAAAAATCACATAAACTCGTAAAAACAAGCCATAATCTTTCACAGTTCACATTTCGAAGAATTATTTCGATATTTCAAATCCCCTCTGGTGAATAAAGAGCTTTACATACATTGTCGCTAAGGCTGAATCGAGAGGTGCCTGTTTAATTTTTGTACAATTGAAAAGGGTCGAAGGTTTTTCTCTTTTTGTCTTTTAATTGTTACCTCTCGGTTACAGAAGATTAACTTATATTGGAATGGCGTTGCTTTTTTATTTCAGTTTCATTTTGGGTTTTTACATTCTAATCTGGTTTTTAAATATATATTTTATTTTATTCTTCATATTCACAAAGTATATAGGCGGACTTAATGCCATGGAAAACCAGTCTACTTTAGAGTGGTGCTGAGAGATATGAAGTAGGTGTATTATATGATGTAGGTTACGAAAAATTACTAATTAACATAACTTCATGCCTTTTATCCCCGAAGTAGAGTAGGTAGGCAGAGGTGTATTACACACGCACACTTCGCCAGTTATGTTCCGGTCCCAATGTAATAGGGGGCGAGTCTATTGCCATCTACCGGGCACATTGTTAAGCGAGCGATAATTAACATTTATAATACACACATAACTTTGAAAAGTCAGAGGTGTGTGCCCGGGGTACCTGGGGATCGAACCAGAGACCATCGTCTCGGCAGTCCGTTACGTACCAAAAGAACACAAGAAATGCTGGAAATGCCAAATATTTCGCTGCAATATGCCGAAATCTGATAATACCAACACTCCCATACGTGCTCAACAATTAGAAAATACATTCATCACCTCACCCGAGAATTCATCAAAAAATAATGTAACATTAAGGAGAAAAACAACGACAAATAACACTGTAAACTTTGACGATTACATAAGTATTGTAGACGATACACTAAACTCGGATAATACCCCGAAAACATACCAGACATGTGGAAAGTCTACACAAATACCACCTAACTATGTAAACTTCGAACACTTGGAAAAATTATTGGACGAAAAATTCGAAAATAGCAAAAAAGACATATTATTACAAATAAAAAACCTGATAAACGCAGAAGTAACAAAAACCATTCAAAACCTGAAAACTGAAATGTTTGCAAAGCATAAAAAGTATAACATTGGAACAGGAAAATAATGCAAAAAATATTAAAAGTTTAAACGAGCGAATAAAAAGCCTAGAAGCTGAAAATACTAACTTACAATCCGAAATAGAACACTTAAAAAATTTAACCATGTTCAAACCAAATAAATCTAAGACAGTGTTGGATAAAGAAACCCCTCAAAGGATTCCAGAGTTATATAATAAAAAGTTTGTTCTCTTCGGCTTACACGAATATAATCATGAGACAGAGACGGACCTACATGACCGAATTAGCAATGTTTTATGATTTGTTGAATATTAATTTAACTGGCTATATCTAAGATATCTCAAGAATAGGAAGGAACAGACACAACAGACCAGTGGTCGTCGAACTGTTAAGCAAAAGAATGACTCGTTACCTACTACAAAATAGTCGACTACTTCATAACACTGGATTAGCAATAGCGGAATTCCTTGACAAAGCCTCTATTAGAGAGAGAAAAAAACTCAAGCAAAACCTCTTTGAAGCAAGACAAAAAGGCTACCACTCAGTGATACATAACAATAGGCTAATAATGAATGGAAGAGAATACAATGAAATCAGTGACGACAACAACGTCACCAACCACTCTACACAGGACATTAAACTTTCTCCATGTAATACAACCCAGAATAATATAATGAATCGAACATTTCGTGGCCAAACTCAACGTGCACATACAGCACAAACCCAAAACAATATATTTCGCTAATTACTTTGAAATCCTATACCAGAATATATGTAGCATAAAGAATAAAACACATCTACTCCAATCAATCATAGAAGACAGAAAACCTATTCAAACAATATGCCTCACTGAAACATGGATCACGCAAGCTAAAATAGATTTACTACTCTTGGATGGATTTACCCTGGCATCATCGTATTGTAGGCAAAACTGCGAAGGAGGAGGAGTGTGTGTATTACTACAGGAAAACATTCAATTCACAGAACGTAAAGATATAGAAGATATGACGGTTGAATTCATATTTGAAGCATGTGCAATAGAAATAGTCAAACAAAATCTTATTATTATAGTTTTGTACTGGCCTCAAAAAAATAGGAATCCTGACATATTTTTTGGTTCACTCGAAAAACTCTTAAATACATTATTGTTGAAGGATAGTAAAAAAGATATAATAATAGGAGGAGACTTCAATATCAATATCTTTGACAATTCTCAAACAAGTCTATCCCTGCTAAACCTAATGAAAATATTCAACTTCCATCAACAAATAAAAGAACCTACCAGAATAACAAACTCTAGTGCCATCTGTATTGATTTAATATTCACAAATTTTGATGCGAAGGATACTAAAATAACTGTAAATGAATACGGCATTTCAGACCATAAAGGAATATTACTTAGTAAACTTAATACGTTGCCTAATGGAAGGAAAACGTTGTTCATAAATAAAAGAATATTTAATGAAAAAAGCATCCTAAATTTCAAATCAGAACCAGAAAAAATAGATTGGGAAAAAATTATTAATAAAAACAATAACGTGAACATTAATTACGAAGCTTTCCATAACACAATATATAGTATACTAAATAAGTGCATTCCCAAAACGCGAATAAAAATAAAAAATAAACCTAAAACTACATGGCTAACAGCCGGACTAAAATCATCCTGTAAACACAAAAGTCTACTAAAAACATTTTTAATTCAAAACGACAACCTTATTCTGAACGCCTATTATAAAAAATATGAAAACATATAAAAAAAATTCGTCAATAAATCAAAAAGACTCCATTATATACAAAAAATACAGAAAAGTGACAACATATCAAAAACAATGTGGAAAATCATAAAAGAACGTACAAATAAAACAACAAAAAGGTTTAGAAATAATATTAAATTAAAAGTTCAAAATAAAGTCATAGATCAGCCAAACATAATAGCCAATACCTTCAATGACTTCTTTATTAAAATCGGAGGTACACCTGGCACCCAACCTGGTCGCCCAGTCCAAACACGCTCAGAGAACTCCATATACATAGCAGAGGCGGCTCGTGAAAGATTATATTGGGTGTTCACTAAAAAGAAGATGAAACTGCTTACAATTTATTTTCTGAATGCTTTTACAATTAATAGTAAGATGTGCTAAATCATCGAATCCCTACCTGAACCGTCCAAGCAGTATCAACTCCGGCGCCACTAAACAAAATACACGGAAAACAAAACCGCTTCTTACTTCCTTCGCATTTTCGCAACCACATAACCAAAGCGTTTTATCATATTGGTCGTTTTTTAAAGGGTTTTCACAGTTTTTTATAAAGTTTACGCTGTTATATTCCATATTAGTTACACAATTTAACTGTCTTTCTTAAACATATACACACAATCACACATACAATTAACAATATTTTAAACACCAATCCTTTTCTAATTACCAACGCACTTGCAGAGAAACGTTTTGCTTTTGTTTACATTCAAATGATACCGGCAATACACTATTAAAAAAAAAACGGCGGACGCGTTTTAATTTTTCTTCGTGACAAATGGTCATATCATTTAGTCGGGTAATATATTCGCGTATGCGCGCCTCGTCAAACTAGCCAGGAGCGCCGCTCCGTATTTGCCTAATTTCTCATACAAATCTTTTGTCTCACGCGCCCAGCGCATAGAACGCTCTCTCTTTCGCACTCATTACATTTCAGTATTAAGCGTTGTACTAAGCTTTCGTCAACTAAGAGCGCTATTATGAGCGCTCCACTCAACAAAAATACCTATGTATGTTTCAAGAGTGTTGACAAAATTATGATAAACAGTTTAGTAGTCAAATACTTATTTGTAGATATGCATTATAGAAAAGAGAATAGGTGTGTATTAAAATATTGAGCATGTTTATAGAAAAGCTTTATATGAGTTGTATACATATATTTTATAATTTTGGGAGTTCACTGCTCCAGCGCTCCTTTGAACGAGCCGCCACTGATACATAGAGCCAGTCGACCCCCTTGAAATCTTATCCATAATATCCAATCTTAAAAACGAACAAAGTTTCGGTCATGACGAACTCTCCCCTACACTAGTAAAAAAATGTGCCGAACAATTCGTGTTGCCACTGGTACATCTTATAAATCAATCATTCTCAGAAGGTATTGTCCCGGATTTACTAAAAATCTCTATTAAAAAACCCATATATAATAAAGGCGTCCAAACTGATTGCACAAATTACCGCCCTATTGCCAACTGTTTCAAAAATAATAGAAACCGCAATGTCAAAACGCCTCTATGCATTCTGTGAGAAATTTAACATCTTTGATGAAAACCAAAATGGTTTTAGGAAGAATAGATCTACCACCTATGCAGTATACCGTTACATCCAACAAGCTCTAAATTATATAAATGACAGGAAATACGCTATAGGAATTCTGCTCGATATGAGTAAAGCATATGACAGGGTCTCATATAACATCTTGCTAAACAAACTAGAAGGTGTTGGGGTTCGAGGTGTTGCCCATGATTGGTTCTCCTCTTATCTCAACTCTCGCACGCAATATGTTGAAATTGAACATCTTAATCCACAAACCGGTGAAATATCACATGTCTGTTCTAAAAAAACTGATGTAAAAAGCTCCATTCCACAGGGCAGCGTACTTGGCTGTCTACTATTCTTGCTGTACATTAACGACCTTCCAAAAATCATAGACACAGTAAGTATCGTAGGATTCAAGTCAAGGGATTTATCGCGGTTAAGAAGATGGTAATAAAATGAAAAATGTCTTTATATAATAAACTGCATCCTCATATTACTTTAATAGATTGTTGTGATGTTATTGATAGTTGCATACATTTCAGCTGGATATTAAACCTCCCCTCCGTGGGATCTCTACCTTGTCGTGGTGGGGGGGCTCAGTAACCGTGGATTGGTGACCCGCGGTGAAGCTAAGAGGGATCCAGGAGGGGACGCTCCGCGTGGGCTTGACGGGGCCTGCGCAGGATGCGTCCAACGGTGCGGGTGCGGGGGACAGTTCTATCTGTCCCTCGCAGTCGGGTGCGGTCGCGGGAGGAGAGGCGTGTCGGTGTTGCGTTGCCGCGCGCCCTATTTCCCGCGACCAAATGGGGGCGCACCATCCGATGCGTCGCGGTGGGGCCGCAGAGGAAGAGGAGATGCGGTGTTGCGTTGCCGTCCTCCCTATCCTCTGCGGCCGCTGGGTGTTTTGGCGGCGGAGCCTAACACCTTAATCCGCCGCCAAGGGGGTTTTGTTCGGGGCCCGCCTGACCATCTGGCGGGCCGATACCCGTCGGGGGGTTGCGACGTATGCTTGGGCGAAACCCGACCCTCCGACACACGAGTACATGAGGCACACGGGTTGGTTTTTAGTCAGTAAGAGTCTGACAGTCCCCTTCGTCCATCCCCCAGGGCGGAGGGACTCCATGAGGATTTTCCAACCCGAAACCAAAAAAAAAAAAAAATATATTAAACCTAGTCTGTGTCTAATACCTAGTGCTTAACCCTAGAATACTAATAATCGCCTGAGCGGCCGCCTTCGGTTGATTTTTAAGAATATTTTTAAATTACGTCTATGTATCGCGGCGTGCGTTTATGCCAATATAGTGCACCCGACACGGTGGAGAGTGGTCATGGGTTCAGCGGGGAATACTCAGGTATCGAGTTATTGACCTCACGCTCGCCTGAGAGGCAATCATTAGTATTAACGGTAAGTTTTTTACAAATGTCGTTTTTTAGTTTTTTGCAAATATCCCTTAATTTATTTGTAACAATAAGTTTGATTTAACTGAGAATTGATCATTTTGTTTCATAGATAAATCTCAACGAGAACCAGATAACAAACTATTTGGAAAACAAAGATTAGGACATTGAAACTGAGGATTACGATTCAGACGACAGTGTGACTGATCCTACGCTCTTACCCTCGTGCTAGCTTGAAGATGATCTCCAAAATATTGCTCCGAACAATCTTAATATACCTATTGGAACATCTCAAATACAAGCAAGCACAAGCACAAGCTGCTCTACAAACCCAATCTCGATCTCCAAATTGCTGTAATTGTGATAGAAAAATATAGGCTGATTTTAATTTACTCTCAAGCCAAATATCTTATAACTAGAATGGTATTTTTACTTTTATGTGATATAACACTTTAACAATACTTAATTTAGATAATAAATTAGAAGCTATATTTGTCTTTTTATTTTTTATTATTATTTTTCAAAAGACTGTTCAAACAAGGGTAATATTAGATTTAAGGTTGATTTTAAGACTGAAATTATAATTTTAAGGAAAATGTGCCATTAAATTTAAAGAAACGTGGTCTTGCTTCATTATTTAGTTACATTTAATACAAATTTTAATAGAAAAGTATTTCTAAAATCTTGTACCATTTATGTAGTAGCCTCCCGAGCGATCATTAGTATTAAGCAGTAAAAAATATGATTAGTACTCTAGGGTTAAATAAAATAGTATTTACAAGATTCTTTAATTCGATAACACGTTCTTTTTTAACCAATTTGCATAGTGATTCAAATTGTGAAACTAATCCTTGTACATTAATAAAATTACTTAACCTGATTGACATACCATCGCGCAGACCCCGAACTAGTAAGGAAAGAAAATTTAACCATGACATATCAAAAATATCCGTATGGTGACGGATTAAGAATACGGAATGTCACCAACCCATATCATCCCATAGGTGTCGTAATAGCCATCAGAGGGAGCATATTATGCATAGAACAGCACTGTAAACTTGATACAAACCCTGTACCAACCCGTTTCGCCAGCGTGGTATAGTACGCCAATTCCTCCTTCCAAAGGAGAGGCCTAGTCCAGCAGAGGACAGTTAAAGGCTGATGATGAATATCAAAAATATCTCAAGGTGTCCCTTCACGTAAAATAGATGTAACGAGAGTGCCCCTCGGTATTACCTCGGTGTCAATTAAAACGTGAAGTCTCATACATATATTTAAACACACCGTAATCGCGTGACTCCTGTAATGTTTACTTACTTTAATAAGGTTCTAGAAAAGGAACGCTACATAATATTTTCCTTCATGCAAAGAGTATATTTTGATATGCTATAGTAAGTTGTAGAGTTCCTGTCATCATTATAATTTGGACGGGTTGTCATGATTTGGACATGCTTTGTATATAATTTAACAAGATTTTGATTGTAAGCAGTTAGAAGCTTTTCAACACTATAATTAAATAATGTTTTCTAGGCCAACAAACTTTAATAGATACTTCAATGGCTGAGCTTAATCACAATTAAAACTTCATCGTCCTCTTGTTTGGTTGTTTAACTGTAAAGAGCCTAGTAGTAAACTGGTCCGATGGCGCCTAAAACTGGAAGAATATGATTATGAAATTATTTATAAAAAAGCGGCGATAGCCCAGTGGTGTACGTAACGGACTGCCGAGACGATGGTCTCGCGTTCGATCTCCAGGTACCTCGGGCACACACCTCTGACTTTTCGAAGTTATGTGTGTATTAAAAATGTTAATTATCGCTCGCGTTATAATGTGCCCGGTAGATGGCAATAGGCTCGCCCCCTATTACGTTGGGACCGAAACATATCTGGCGAAGTGTGGGTGTATAATACACCTCTGCCTACCCCTTCGGGGATAAAAGGCGTGAAGATATGTTATGTTATGTTATAAATCTGGTAAAATAAATTTAAATGCTGATGCCCTATCTCGTCCTCCCATATATAATATTAATGATGTAGACCTAAACAATAATCTTACATACAATGATTTCCTTAGATCTCGCTCTAACCCTACTAATTTTAATACCGAAATTTGTAATCATAATCAACATTTATTAAAAACCTCATGTTCTGCCATAGCTTATCCGACCTCAATTGATTTAGATCCTTCTAACCCTTATTGCGAGGAAATTCTTGACCTTTTAGATGATAAATAAGCCTTTGTAAACGCTGAAAAGGAATTATATTCTATTAAAACTACCAATTCCAACAATAAATTATTTTTTCATATGTTCACTAAAGCCCATCATTACGATACTTCCACTTATAGAGAAATGTATAGAATTCTAAACAATCTCCGTAATGAACTAATTGTCTTTTATCCCGATGTAAAAGAAATTTCTATGTCTGATTTTTCTAATCCGTTTGATAATCTTCAATACATTATTATATATGAAATGATTTGCTTTCTATTTAAGAATACAGGAATTAAAATTAATATCTATCATAATAAAATAATTTATCCTCAGCCTAACGAAATTCCTACTATATTAAAATATAATCACGATTCACCTATCGGGGTACATATTGGTTCCACGCGATTGTATAATAAGCTAAAAGACTCCTATTATTGGAAGGCCATGAAAAGGGACATAGAAGCTTATGTTCAACGTTGCCCTCAATGTCAACAAAATAAAGCTTTACGTGCTTGTAATAAAGCTCCTATGGAAATCACTTCTACTTCTCATGAACCTCTTCAAAGAATATTTACTGATATAGTTGGCCCTTTACCCGAATCTGGTTCTGAAAAATATAAATATAAAGTCACCTTCCAAGATGACTTAACAAAGTATTCTATGGCTTATCCTATTACTAATTCTACAGCTGAACAAACAGCTGACTGCCTTGTCAAATTTATCAGTCATTTCGGTATTCCTAAAACTCTTCTCTCTAATCAAGGTGTCCACTTTATCGCCGAGGTATATAAACAAATAACAACATTATTCAAAATAAAACATCTCTTTTCTACCCCTTATCATCCTCAAATGAATGTCGCTCTTGAAAGAAGCCATGCAACCTTAAAAGAATATTTGAAGTCATATGTAAATGACAGTCAAGACGATTGGCATAAATATCTTCCTACTGCTCTTGTTTCCTACAATTCAACTGTCCATTCCTCTACTAATTTCACACCTCACGAATTATTATTCGGTTGTAAACCGTATTTTCCTAGTTCTATCTATGATATTGACCCCACGGTTACTTATCCCGACTATATTAAGATATTAAAACAAAGATTAATCAATACTCGAAATATAGCCAGAGATAATATCCTGCGTAGCAAGGAAAATTCTAAAAGATATTACGATAAACATACTCGTAGTATGTCTTACAATATTGAAGATATGGTATATGTAAAACACCATCATAGACTGCGTAAAGCTCTCTCTAGTGTTTGGAAAGGTCCATACAAAATAATACAAGTCCATGATAATAATAATGTAACCTTGTTAATAAATCGTAGACATGTTAGATATCACTTCGACGAAATTAAACTAGCACATGGTGATTCTATTCCAGGGCCATCGCGCCAGGACTCCTCGGCAGATCAAACATGACTATTCCAATCGTTGATAGCCCGGGTCTCTTCTATGATCCAATCGGTATTTTAAATAATTATTGGAATATTGTTACATTTTCTGACTTATCTTATATAGAGCCTCATATGAATACCCTTCAAAGAATTCTAGAGACTTGTAAGCAAATTTGTACCACTTACCAATCTACTAAGGTTAAAACCGATTGTTGAATGTTCTAAGTCCTTTAGAAAGCTTATTTCTTAATGTTCAAAATAACTATATGTCTCTATCTCATTTATCTAATTCTAATAATACTCGCAGAGTTAAAAGATCTGCTTGGTTTGGTATAGGTGGTCCAATTTTAAAACAACTCTTTGGCTCACTTGATGAAGATGATGCTAAAACTTTTACTGATGCTATTAATTCGGTTCAAGATGATCAAAGACACTTAGCTACCATAATGAAAGAAAATATTCACATAATAACTTCTACTATCTCATCATTTAATAGTACTATTTCTAAACTTAATGAAAATGAATATGTTCTCAATAATAATATACAAATTTTACGCAATATTTTAGACACTGTTTCACAGAATGCCAATTAATTAGAAGTTATGTTTCATCTGTCCATGACTTTTAGCGCATTAGAAAGTTCTCTAATGATCCTCAATTTCAGTTTAAAAGACCTTATCGATGCTATTCTATTTGGTAAACAAAACATAGTTCACCCTTCAGTGTTAAGTCCAACACAATTGTACAATGAACTAAGTTCTAAAAATAATGATATTATTTTAAGTTTACCCTTACATTTAACATTAGATAATATTCATGCAATTATAGATATTGCTGAAATATCATATTTTATTAGTAATAATAAGCTAATATTCGCTATAAAAATTCCTTTAGTTATATCTTTCGTAGATTACAATCTATACAATGTGTATTCACTACCGACTCCTCATGACATTCGTAGCCCTAACACTTTCGCATTGATCAATCCATCCGCAAAGTTTTTAGCATTGACACAAGATAAATTAATGTATTCCGTGTTCCAAGATCTAAGTGAGTGTAAAGTTATAAACAACAACTACTACTTGTGTAAACTCGGAAATATCGAATCTAGTGTTGCGAATCCAATCTGTGAAGTGACGGTTTTAAGTGATCACGTGAAAGGTATCCCAGAGTCGTGTAATTATAAGATTATTATAGGTGAAGTAGATATTTGGCAAAAACTTAGTAATAATAGATGGATATATGTCCAGTCCAATATTGCTAAGATATCTATTAATTGTAATGGTAATTTAGAAGATTATTATACATATCATAAATTACTTCAGTTTATTCCGACTCAAGAATTTGAAACCAAAATTTATGTACCGCATCCTAATTTTAATATAATTAATGATGATTGTTGTTCTACAAGCAAATTGAATAATAGTATTCCATATCTAACTCCTATTAAATTGTCTCATATAAATTTAGATTCCCTGCAGTATGCTTCTCATAGAATAGATCAATTTAATGACGATTTAACGAAAATTGAAAACCAAGCATATCATATAAAATATAGTTATTATTTTAGCATTATGACTACTGCACTTTCTGTTTCTCTATTCGCATATATCTCATAAAAGCTCTACAAATGTTTCTGTTGTAAACGAAGAAATAGTAATAATACACCTTGTTGTATTAAAATTATCAATACTTGTATGACAAAACCAAATACAAATATTCGTACTAGATCCAGCATTGAAAGGCCTAATATTGAATACGACACAGAAAGTTTAGACTCAAATAGTTCACCGAGACGAAATCTCGAGTTTTAATTATAAAACTATTTGTATTATTTCTTCGTTTCAACCCTATTTACTTTGTTATTACTCAAGGTTTTAATACACTTAAGTTTAGATTTATAATATAGCTATTAAGGCTGTTGTACTTCCAATTACCTTATTTTATACAATATATTTCCAATTTCAGTTTTGTATCCTCAAGTCAATTTGTAATTCAGTGTATTGTATTGTTAAAAGTAATTACATATTCATTCTTGGATTATACTCACATCCTTTTTCTATTTTCCGGATGTTCCGTTCTAAAGGTCACATCCCTATTTCCTATATAAAATTGCCGACTTGCATTATGCCGATTGACGTCAATAGCTTAGTGCAATTTAGCAATAATTTTCCTATAAAAGTCGGTGTCTTTATGTAAAACGCGCTTGTTATTATTCTAGTGCAGTTGTAATTTTGGTCATTAGGACCAATACCCAACTTGTTGGTGTTCTGCTAAACCTAGAATAATAATTTCGGGTCAGCCTGTCCTTCGCAGGACAGCCGTGCTGAAATCTAAGTTCGCGACCAAATTTGTGAGTGTAGTCCAAGTGCTACTTAACTGTGTGATTGACCTTGTGTAGAATTTTGGTAACTTTGTATTAAAGTAAATAAACGTTGTGTGACCTTCAGTGCTATTTTTTATTATAAGTGCTGAGTCGCCCGACCTAACAGTCAGTTTGCTTTTTCCTCGCGTGAAAAACATGCGAAGCAGCGTCACAATTGCTTTTAACAAAAATTGATTAAATACTGTAGGTATATTATGCTATGTTCTCACATAACAAACGAAGTGCCTTGTTGGCGCATATGCTAAAGATAGGGAAAAGTGTACACCGAACATCACAACATTTCGCATCCAATCAAAGGCTTTCTACGTGACGCGATAAACGTTTGCCATTGGCTGTTGTATTGTTCCCATTCCCCACTCTCCTCAACCGATGTAACCACGTTTTTTAAATATAATCGTTTTTGATTTCGAACAATACGCATCTTTCACTCAAAACTCCCAAAATCTTAATCTCTCACCTAGTTCACCACTGCATCAGGCCACTACTTACAAAATTCAAAGTACCGACGTCACGATCCAGTACATAGTAGTCCTTCGGCACAGATAGAATCTGCATCCTGTGGAATATCTGGTGGTGCCTGCTGCTGCTGAACTGGCTAAAAACGCACTACGTATCTGGAGCAGACAACAGGAGGGCCTGGAGGCCAAGCGCACATTGGAGTCGAAGGTGGATGGGCCGTTCATCGTCATCGGAAATTCGCAATCTGGTGGGACCAACTATCCTTTCTCTCCCTATCACCTCCTAGTTCTCTTTGTGATACCTGTGTCTAAACTGATTTCAGTGAGAGTTGCCGCAATCGAGTTTTGAGCAACCTAATTCAATTATTCGCGAGGCCAGCTACGCTACTCATTGCTGCACGTGATTCAAAGTTCCAACTGTAAGTACTCCTATTCTCACATACCACCAAAATGGCTACAGAAAGTGCTAAGTTACGCGATAAATCCCCTCTCACGTTAAATATTGATAGTGCTAGTAAATCACGCGACAAGTCTCCTAATTTTGGGTGTGCTGATCCCACGTTGCTTCGCGACCTAGTCAAGAAACGTGGCATCATCAAAGGCAGACTTACCAAATTTTCTAACTTCTTAGATTCATTAGAAGAGCGCGATAATCTCATTTCTTCTCCTCGAGATCGTATAGATTTATATTACGCATAAAGGGTATTACTAGTTTATATACCGAGTTTAATTCTATTCAAAGTCAAATAGAGGAGTGTATTTCCGATAGTGAGATGTCTGAGCAGTTAGATCAGAGAGATTTATTCGAAACCACTTATTATAGTATATTAGCCCACGCGGAATCCATGCTGACCGATGGTGAGGTTACTGACGGTTCCAATAATAAGCTTTGCTGTAGCGAATTATCACAGTCGATTAAACTTCCAACCATTTCTTTACCTACATTTGACGGTTCGTATGAGCACTGGCTGGAGTTTAGAGACACATTTATATCTTTGGTACATAACTCTAAACGTATTGGCAATATTCAAAAGTATCACTATTTAAAGTCTTCCTTAAAGGGCAATGCCGAGTTAGTGGTTAATTCTGTAGAATTCTCCTCAGATAATTACCAAGTCGCGTGGGAATTATTGCTAAATAGATACAATAATAATAGACTTTTAGTTCACAATCACGTCAAAGCATTGTTTAGTATTAGCGCACTATCGAAAGAATCACCGGCTAGCATTAAGAAGCTTATCGACATTATATTAAAAAACTTACGCGCTTTAAAACTACTAGGCGAGCCAACTGATTCGTGGGACACGCTCATCAATTATATTATTGTTTCAAAGTTAGATAAAACGACCGAACGCGAATGGGAGACACACAAGTGCACATTATATCCGAGCAAAAACAATTCTAAACGCATAATTAAAGTTGACGAATTAATTAGTTTCCTTAAGGACAGAGCGGATGTGTTGGAAACATTGCAGTTGTCAAACAACAAATCACATAATATACAAATTGAAAATAAGAAACACAGTTCACATTTAAATAAAACTTCACACTGCAATGTTTCTACACACAAATCCAACGATGGCCGCTTGTCTCGCTACAAAAGGACGTGTTTAAAATGTAATTCAAATCATCCACTTTATTCTTGTCAAGAATCTATCGATAGTGACTTAAATTCAAAGTTAAACTTAATCCGCGAGCACAAACTGTGCGAGAATTGTTTACGTTCGGGTCATCCTCCTGATAAATGTTTGTTTGGGCCGTGTCGAAAATGTAACCGCAAACATAACTCATTAATTTATAACGATAACGCGGACAGGTCGGTCGCATTGCATTCTAACTTAACGACTGACCGCCGAGTTGAGAGTGTCACCGTAGGCCCAGTGCCGGCTCACGTTGACCCCACCTCCTCATCCGTTGCGACATATTCGCCTTCTATTCACGTAAGCAAGGTACATATGCATAACGATTCTATAGATACGCACTCGGTTTTACTATCAACAGCTGTTGTCGAAGTACTCGACGTTCACGGCGTTTATCATCAAGCGCGTGCGCTTCTTGATAGTGGTAGTCAGCGGTGTTTTATAACAAAATCGTTTTGTAAATTAATTAATGTTCAGGTGGTAAATTCTACTTATGAAATTAGGGGTGTAGGTGATTCAGTGATACAGTGTTCGGAAACTTGTAACATTGAAATTAAATTGCGAGCCGATAATACGTTCAAAACACGCATCACTAGTTTTGTATTATCGCAAATAACGTCTATAGTGCCGGCTTTGTGTAAAATAAACGCGCAGTTCTCAATTCCGGACAATATAAAGCTGGCGGATCCGCAGTTTTTAGATTTTAAAAACATGGATATTTTAATAAGCGCAGATAGGTTTTGGGATTTGTTGGCGGAAGGTAAAATGAGACTTCCCAATGGCCCTTACCTACAAAACACCAAGCTAGGCTGGATTATCTCTGGCTCGGTTACAAATAATATGCAGAATGCGAGGCGCGTTCACTGTAATTTAAGTAGCTCTTTAGATTCTCAACTTCGCTTGTTTTGGGAGATCGAAGAGCCCCCTAAGGTCAGGGATACGCTGACTCAGGAAGAGCGTGCATGTGAAGATCATTTAATTTGCACTACTACGCGCAATAGTGATGGAAGGTTTTGCGTACGCATTCCATTTAAGGAGTCTCCTGATCTTTTAGGCGAATCGTATACGCAAACAGAGCGGCGTTTTTTCGCTTTAGAGAAACGTTTACAACGTTCATCCGATTACAAATTACTATATACGCAATTTATGCAGGAATACCTGTCTTTAGGCCATATGAGCCCAGTGAGCTTTTATGAACCACCGTGCTATTTCATGCCGCATCACGGCGTGTTTAGGGAGCATAGCACCACAACTAAGCTGCACGTGGTTTTTGATGCCAGTGCACCTTCATCTTCCGGTAAGTCACTCAATGACTTGCAAATGATAGGGCCTCCGATACAAGGCTACTTAATTTCCATTCTTCTTCGCTTTAGAGAGTACAAGTTTGTTGCGTGCGCTGACGTCGAAAAAATGTTCCAAAATTGTTTAATCGCCGAAGACCAGCGCAAGCTTCAAATGATTCTGTGGCGCGAGGATCCGTTGAAACCCTTAGGTATTTACCAGTTGAATACCGTTTCGTACGGGACCGCTTCCGCACCTTTCATTAGTGTGCGGTGTTTAAAACTATATAATACTAACTATATAATACTAATAATATGAAGCTATTCTGGAGGATATTTACGTAGACGATTTTATTACGAGCCTAGATGATAAATCAGCTCTAATACAATTATGCACTGATCTAAAGAACACGCTGAAGTCAGGTTGTTTTCTACTTCGAAAGTGGATTTATAACTTTCCATACGATAGTGATGGACTAGCAAACCATTCAATAGAAATTAAATCTAACGAAAACATAAGTAGCAAAACTTTGGGCTTAAGCTGGAATAATGTCAACGATATATTTCATTTTAATACGCAATTTCATAATGACAACAAGCCAGTCACTAAAAGGTCTATCCTCTCGAATATTTCGCAAATTTTCGACCCTCTTGGTTTGTTGAGTCCAACCATAATTGTTGCAAAGGTGTTGCTACAACAATTATGGCTTCTCAAAATCGGTTGGGATGACATAGTTCCATCTAATGTCCCGCGGACGTGGAACCGGTTTGTTATCTCTTTGCAAGCGCTCAAAATAATTAAGGTTTCTCGCCATGTTATAGGTAGCCAACCTATGTATATAGAACTACATGTGTTTAGCGACGCTTCGCAGTCGGCGTACGGCGCGTGTATTTATGTGCGCACTATAAGTATAGATAATACAATCACAGTAAGATTGCTCTTTTCTAAATCTCGCGTTGCGCCATTGAAACCATTAAGCATACCGCGGCTCGAACTTTGCGGTGCTTTGCTGGGTGCTAAAATACTCGACAAGGTTCGCAGTTCGTTGCGTTGTGAGTTTAAAAATGTAGTCTTTTGGACTGACTCAACCATTGTGTTAGGTTGGTTGCGTATGCCTCCAAACAAACTTAACGACGGCGGAGATTCATGAACTTACGCAAAATGTTCTTTGGCGCCACGTAAGTAGCAAAAGTAACCCGGCAGACCTAGCATCGAGAGGTTTATGCTTAGAGGAGCTGTCTACTTCCAGGTTATGGTGGGAAGAACCCGATTTTTTGAGAAATTCGTCTTTCTCACTTGATAATTACGCTGTCACGGAAGTAGATGTAGAACTGCCTGAGGTTAGATCGCTTATTAGTTCTTTCGTGACTCATGATTCGTGTAATTTAACCCTTTTTCCGTTCAACCGATTTTCGCAATTTATGCGTATGAAGCGTGCCGTCGCATATATGTTACGTTTCATACACAATACTCGTAATAAAAATAATAAACGCATTGGTCTTCTTGGTACAGACGAGTTGAACGAGTCTCAGATAGTTTTAGTACGATGGGCTCAAAAGGAAAGCTATCCGAATGAATATAAACTTTTAACTAATTGTGCGCAATTTAAAAGTAAGAATAATTTAAAACGATTGAATTTATTTTTGGATAGTAATAAGATTATTCGTATGGGTGGTCGATTGTCTAATTCAGAAGAATTTAGTTTTAGTAAAATGCATCCCATTTTAATATCTAGCAAACATAAGTTCACTGTGTTGTTGTTTCGGCATGAGCACCTGCAGCTCCTTCACGCTGGACCCCAGGCATTACTTTGTCATTTACGCGAAACCTGGTGGCCTTAAGGTGGCAGGAGCCTGTCTAGACGTGTAGTAAATGCTTGTGTTACGTGTACACGCATCAAAGGTAGGACTTTAACCCCCCAAATGGGTAATTTTCCAAAGGCAAGGATAACACCTACTTTTCCATTTATTCAAAGTGGTGTCGATTACTGCGGGCCAGTCCTCATACTAAATCGCAAAGGTAGGGGAGCTAAAACGATGAAAGCGTACATTTGTTTATTCGTATGCTTTGTTACGCGCGCAATACATTTGGAGCTCGTCAGTGATCTCACTACCGAAGGATATTTATTAGCGCTTAAGCGTTTTATTTCTCGGCGTGGCAAACCGAAAGAAATATACTCTGATAACGGACGTAACTTTGTGGGATTAATGAATGATTTCTCTGAATTCTTAAGTAGATGTAATGCTGACATAAGAGATTATGCTATTAGTCAACAAATTAATTTTAAATTCATTCCGCCTTATTCGCCTCACTTTGGTGGTCTGTGGGAGGCAGGAGTAAAATCTTGCAAATTTCATCTTCGCAGAGTAGTAGGAAACGCGCATCTCACCTTTGAGGAGTTTAGCACAGTTTTATCACAAATAGAAGCAGTTCTAAATTCCCGACCAATTTCTCCTCTTTCCTCAGATCTCCAAGACCTTTCTCCTCTAACTCCCTCTCACTTTTTAGTTGGTGGACCGCTGACTGCACCAGTATGTGATGATTTCACCGACATGCCTTTACATAGACTGAAAAGGTACCAGAGGGTGGAGCAAATTCGCCAGCATTTTTGGACTCGATGGTCCAAGGAGTACATCACTGAGTTGCAGGTGCGCGCTAAATGGACCGACAACAAGACGGAGCTGAAGGACAACGCACTTGTCCTGATTAAGGACAGTAACCTTTCGCCTTTAAAATGGCACATGGGTCGAGTGCTTCGGTCCATCCCAGGCAGGGATGGCATTTCAAGGGTGGCGGACATACTAACGTCTTCGGGCGTGGTGCGGCGAGCATACGCTAAAATTTGTCCACTTCATAATGATGAGCCTTAAGATTGAAGTTGAGGATTTCGAAAGCGACTGCTTCCAAGGCCGGGGCATGTTGGCGCATATGTAGAAGATTCGGTCCCGGGATCCCGCAGACCGGGATCCCGGGATCCCGATCATATTTTAGTCCCGATATTTTCGGGATTAAATTCAATGAATCCCGGGATTTTCGGGACTAATATATTTTTTATATAAGTCAGTAAAATGTGCGTGAAACGAAACGCACTTACTTTCATTTGGCATGTATTTAATGCGGCGACTAAGTAAAGTGAATACAAGTTTCAAAAATAATTAGAGTGGGTACCATATATAATGGGTTGGCAGCTTATAAGGAGTATCGTAATAAGTAAAAGTTAGCATATTAATATGTCAGTAATAAGCTTCGTTTGAATTTAAACTAGCAGCATTTTTTTTTTTTGGGAACTGAATTAGTATCTAAGCGGAAACTTGATGATGAATAAAAAATAGAAAATGGACATTCATAAATAATACAAATTTCAATATTTGGCAAATGATTTTGTCTTAAATAAAGTGTTTCGTAAATAAGACGCTTCAGTCTTTTAAGTGCTAAGCCAAGTTGACGGAGCCCTGCTTGGCAGGGCTCCTATTTTTGGGTACACGGTCACAAGAAAACCTAACATAACCTACCTACTAACATTATTAGTCGCCAAGTCATTATTTATAGCTCCTCGGCTATTATTTCAATTGACTTGTATAGTTTATTTGCTACCTAAACGCAGCTGCTAGTTAGGTTTTTATAACACCCTTAGTTTTGAATCTTATTTAATACAATAGTTGCGAAAATATTTAATCGCTAGCAACTTATTTTATTAGTTGCAAACATTTAGTCACCTTTTAAGTCAAAATTTGCTGGCCATCTTGTTTACACAGCTGATTGCGTTTGACAATCCCGGGACTATCCCGGGATCCCGGTATTAACTGATGATAATCCCGAAATCCCGGGACTAGAATAATCGACCGGGATTGAATCCTCTACGCATATGCTAAAGATAGGGAAAAGTGTACACCGAACATCACAACACTTCGCATCCAATCAAAGGCTTTCTACGTGACTTGATAAACGTTTGCCATTGGCTGTTGTATTGTTCCCATTCCCCACTCTCCTCGACCGATGTAACCACATTTTTTAAAATATAATCGTTTTTGATTTCGAACAATACGCATCTTTCACTCAAAACTCCCAAAATCTTAATCTCTCACCTAGTTCACCACTGCATCAGGCCACTACTTACAAAATTCAAAGTACCGACGTCACGATCCGGTACAGCCTAAAAGCAAAGTTTTAATTGTATTATGTTTAAGTAATCATCGAGAGCCATGCTTTTTCAAATGCCTCCTGTTGAAGATAAAAATAAATGCAAACTGAGAAATTTTTCACAGAAAAAAAAAAACAAATCCATCGATCTTGTACGTAATTTTATTGAAAATATAAATACCAGTGAACACAAAAATAAACTCAGACTCGTACCAACAGTACATAAAGTATTGCACCGCGTAGGTATCGAAACCACGACATTTAGAACAATGTCAAACGGTGAGGTGGCTTTTGAAACTACTAGCATCATTCGTAAACTCGTACCAGGTATATCATACGAAAACAACAAAGGACAAACGCCTTCAACAAATCATTTGCTGATAGAAGCTCAAATTAAAAACAATCCCAACTTAGCACTTAACACTCAAACAATTACAAATCCCTCCGCGCAAATTTAAAATTATTAAAAGCATTTCCCTCCATTTCTGTTTCTGTACCAAATTGAATAGCTCAATTAAAACAAAAACACCTGTATATTGTTCTTTTGTTAACACAATCTGTTATTATTCTTGATTTTAGTTTGCAAATCAAAATTATTTCTCAGGAAGAGTTTGGCTAATTTTAGAGACAAAATTCGGAATGTCGAAATTAAATCGCCTTGGTAATTATTGCAATCTGGCTCTATCTCGTACAGTTCTGTACAAATGAGAATCGGACGGTCTTAGAGAGAGTTTATGTAACAGTTTATTGAAAAGCTGCTGTAATATAATCTTAGCAAATAGTTCTATTATTTTGTTATGCTTACATTAATAAAATATATTCCGAACCAATACGACCTACAAACCTTCAAAAAAAGAGCGTATTCCTTTTTAAAAGGCCGGCAACGCACTTGTGACTCCTCTGGTGTTGCGGGTGTCCATGGGCGGCGGTAATCGCTTAACATTAGGCGATCCGTCTGCTCGTTTGCCCCCTATTCCATAAAAAAAAAATGGCTGCAAATAAAATTTTGAGAGGACCAAAAACGTTTGATTAGTGAAATAGAATTTAAAATTGATTAGATAGAATTTAAAAATGACTAGATAGAATTTGTAAATAGTGTATCTACAGATGAAGTTTGGTAGCGCCATCTACCTTTCTATTGATAATTAATTACATCAACGTCAATCGTTCCTCGTTTGCTTGTCCAATACGAGCGATCCTTTTTATTCCTTCCCTTTCTCCCAAAAGGCACGCCTATCGCTGATTCGTCGCCGAGTTCAATGACGCGCGAGACAGTCAAGAATCAACGGTCCCACTGACCGGCTGTGTCCCGATACATCTCCGCGCCGCGACGAATACATGCAGCACCGCAATATTTTACCGCTTCTATAATATAAACGGGAACAAAACCGTCTGCGGGTGAAATGGAGTGATTTGTGTAGCTCTGGGTTGGATCCAGACGGAGTGATCAGCTTACAGCCCGATTCTGCAAGAAGCCGACGACAGCCATCTTGTCAAGCCGAGAGAACGGAGGTAGGTGTGCTGCAAATCCCATTCCTCCCAGTATCTACAATTCCCACTCCCTTTTCCTATTCTAGGCGATCAGAACCCATCCCTATACAGTCCACAATATTAATATTTTCCCAAATCGCCTAGCACATACGGTCTCGGTGCAACGCCGAACCATTTTTTTGGTCCGTACGAAGCCGGATTCATTTGCGTTTATACGTAATCTCTCGTTTATCTCGCTCGCGTAGGTATCTTCTAGAAGTACCTACCTAGGTAGTTATAGCACCTAGCTATACTCCTAATCCATTTATATACCCATTACAGGGTTATTTCCGCACGCATTCGTAGGTTATATACTTTTATGTAGCTACCTACTAACCCAATTATTATTACTGGAACTATCATAGTTGTCTGGTAAATTACATATTTCAAGCACCTTTTAATTCCACCGCCTTAAAGTGTTGCCTACTTAGGTAAAATAATAGGTATTATAGGTATTCTTATTTTGATTCGGTCTCATTAGCTTATACTAACGTAAACATGGCACAACAAAAGAAGCCACGCATGTCGGAAGAAAAAGAGCAGACAATTTTAGAACATTTACGAGCGTTCAAAAACTGCCGCTACTTCCGACATTAATAGAGAATCATTTCTTAGTTATTGTATGACAGTAGATAGTATTCGAACAGATTTTCATAAGTTGTTAGACGATTATAACGCAAGATTGCTTTCTATTAATCCTGATGAACAGCCGAATTATCAGGCATACACCTCATTCGAAGATCTTTATTGTATCATCAAGCGCATACAATCACAATTGGAGGGTAAATATTCAGCACAGCCCGTTTATGCGGTTCGAGCGCCGAGATTACCGCCAATCGAACTTATGTCGTTTGACGGAGATATACGAAATTGGCCGTTATTCTATGCGAGTTTTAAGTCTACAGTGCACGATAATGGTTCTCTGACAGATGTTGACAGGTTGTACTATTTAATAGGTAAGCTGTCACCGAAGGCCCAGTCCGTATTTGCAGGTGTCACACCCAGTGCTGAGAACTATCAGGTCATATTCCAGTCACTACTTGATAGGTATCAAGATACTCGGGTTCTAGCGTCTACTTACTTTGATCAAGCTTTAAATCTTAAAGTGTCCGGTGCCGCGTCTATTTCGAATTTCCAGCTGTTTATAGACAACTTTGTTACCGCAGTTAATTCCCTTAAAAACTTAAAATTAGAAGATCTTTCCGACTTTATGTTTCTCCAAATCGCTTTAAAAAAGTTTGACACTGAAACAATTCGCGCATTCGAGATGACGGAACGCAATCATAAAATACCTACACTAGATAGTTTTATTTCTTTCATCAAAGATCAGTGTCGAATATTTCATAATACACAGTCTAGTTCATCTAGCTCGTCTAATAATAATAATAATAATAGCACACAAAAGTCGAATAAAGCGCGAAATAGCAATAATAACTCGGTCCCTAATCCGCAATCTTACGTAGCATGCTCAGAATCTAATAATAATAATTCACAGAAGTGTCTGTGCAGTAATATAGTACACGACCATTTCTATAAATGTCCCACCTTTAATAATTTAAATCCAACTGCTCGTTTCAAATGTGTGAAGGATAACAAAGCTTGCATTAATTGCTTAAATATAAAACATAAAACGAGTGATTGTTCTAGTAAGACGAGGTGTCGTTCATGTAATCAACGAAATCACTAATTATTACACTTTGATAAAAGTTATCCGTTGTCGAGCCATTCCGATAACCTTGACACGCTTACGTCGCAGGTGCAGGCCACGATGGCTCCACCCACCGCATCTCAGGGCGAAGTATCGTTGTGTACGATGTCCATTGCGCGGGCGGCGTGCACGCACGCACGGCCCTCGCGCGCTTATCCCCTCAAAGCATTTTGGCCACCATCGAGGCATCTCAGGACACCCGTAGAAGTATTTTGGCCACTTTCGAGGCTAGGTTTTCAAGCTAAGTACGGCGCGTAATATTTTCGTTGAAAGAATGGTGATATTTCTATTTATTAAGTTAATATTGCATATCAAAAGACGCGTAATTAAAAAAGCTTTCGAATGATATTAATTAACACCAAATAATATACTTGAAGCCCACGCAAGAGCGGTATAAAGCGCGCCCGGTATAATATTTTCCCGCCATTTTCCAGCGCGCTATTATATTTCTAACATATTCATATATCTTGTCGTTTTTTATTATAGGAGGTATATAAGTATTGTACATGGTTAGAAAGGTAAGTTAATTTACTTTAAGAGATAATAAATATAATGGAAAGAAACATTTTAATTATAAACATAAAAAAAATATAAAATATAAATGATTGTTAATTGCCGGCAATTTTCGTATTTTATTTTTTTTTACATATTTTTTTGTTATATATCAGATTCAAACCTAGATAAGTTTCTTTTCAACTAGATTACCAATTTAAAAAACCATGTCTGATAAGATTCTGATAAGAATTATTCTTATTGGACTTTGCACAATTGTTTACTTTTGCCCGCAAAAAATAACCGCCATACCCGCCAAAATTTTCGAAAGCCTATATCTCATGAATTAAAGGAGTATTATATATCACATGATTGGTTTATTTATATACTCATAATAAAACAATAATTCATAGCATAAATGTAACGTTATCTATATATTTTCATTCAATAAAAAATAAATGCCGTTGTTTCGGTAATTGAATGAATATAGCCTCTTGAATTAAATTATTACACAATATTTGTTTATTTTTTTGCTGTTATTTTATAACTTATTAGTCCATTCACAATTAAAACATAAAAATATCAAATATAATTATATTATTTGTTTACAATGATGTTTTGAATCCATAATTACGCCCCGCGCGCAACATGCAAAGACAGTGAAATATACAAAAATTTCAAATGCTGCCATTTAAATAATTTTATAAGCAAGCATTGCTTTAATTTTATATTTTTGTAAAGCATATACTACCAGGTATACAAAATAATAAAAGGAAGTAATTTATAACCCATATTGTTATCATGACAAACAAAAATGGCGAGTAGGTCATCGATAGACGACATTGCTTACAATAGGATCAAGTTCGGAGGGTCGCATAAACTAAGCATTCCGTCATTCAGTCACCATTCAAACATTACTACAAAGCTTATTTAATCTACTTTCATTAAAACATAATTTCAAATATCAATACCCGAGTGACGAGTCGTAAGTTTAGGTTTAAGGTAGCACGGCAAGTGGCCTTGCTTCGCGGGTGGTCAGATAACGACCGCGTGATGCTTTAGCGATAAATGTCAAATTAAAGCGGTACCTTGAGCGGTTATAGTGATCAGCGCAGTGCTAAGCCGCGGTGTACGGCGTCCAAGACTGTTCTGTTAGCGACAGCGCAAGTTATCGTTTGTGATATTAATGGAGCGCCTCACATGATACGATGTCTGCTAGATAGTGCGTCACAGAGTAATTTTATTACTTCGGATTGTTTCAAACGCCTCGGACTGTGGAATAACTTTAAAAATACTAACTTAGTAGTCAAAGGGATCGGGGGTTCAGAAAAACATTGCAAGGGTTCCGTAGATGTTAAAATACATTCGCATTTTGATAGGAATATTAATTTTAACATTTCTTCGCTTATCGTGGAGCATATTATGGACACATTGACGAACGCTAATGTGGACGTATCGCTACTCACGCATCTCGAGACACTGCCATTAGCAGACGCGGGATTTGCGAATCCGGTATTATTGATGTTTTTTTCGGAGCTTCAATATTTCCGCACTTGCTACTACCTAAAATAGTACGTAGTGAGCAATATAATTTACCGCCCGCTATTGAGACGGTATTTGGGTATGTGATTATGGGTACCGTACCTACGTTACATACTTCTCATTATATTACGTCTTGTTGTTGTTCTGTTCTTCAAGAAAATAATATTGATTCTCTTCTCAAGCGATTTTGGGAGCTCGAAGAGATTACCGCACCGCCCTCGATGAGCCGTAAGGATCTCGAGTGTGAACAACATTTCCGCGCTTCCACTGTTCGTGACGACAGTGGCAGATACGTAGTGGCGTTGGCATTCTACGTTGACCCTTATTCGTTAGGCGACTCGTACGCTGCTGCGCTTAGACGTTTCCATTGTTTAGAACGTAAACTTGATGCATCACTGAAGTTACGCAGCGCCTATAATGACGTCATTCGTGACTACCTAAATAAAGGTTTTTTGAGTGTAGTTGTAAGCAACGAGGGCAACTCTCTTCCCTCATATTATATCCCGCATCATGGCGTAGTTCGCGAAGATAATGATAAGTGCACCAAACGCACTATGCTGTCCGCAGTGGCTCGACTATGGGACATAATGGGTTTTGTGGCTCCCACAATTTTGTACGCCAAGCTCTTGATCAAAGAACTTTGGCTATCAAAGTGTGAGTGGGATGAAACACCCCCTGACCATATTGTCGCCGCTTGGGGCCAGTTTTGTATTGAGCTTACCGCGCTCAATCAAATTACTATTCCGCGTCATCTTGGGTTGGTAGATGGATGTACCATCAATTTAATAGGTTTCGCTGACGCCAGCGAGCATGCTTACGGCGGAGTCGTATATCTGCAAGTCCGCATTGGTTCTAACTACTCGGTGCAGTTAGTTTGTGCCAAGTCCAAGGTCTCGCCTATTAAAACCATTTCGGTTGCGAGACTGGAGTTGTGCGCGGCCCTTCTGCTGTCTCAGTTGCTCCGCAAGGTTCAAGACACAGTTTTGCCCCACTACCCTATTAATAAAATATACGCATTTTCTGACTCCAAAGTAGTGCTCGCTTGGATTTATTCATCTCCTCACCGCTGGCAGGCTTTTGTCGCCAACCGCGTTAGTAAATTGATTGAACTTGTTCCCGCTACTTGTTTCAATCACGTCGCGGGTATTGAAAACCGCGCTGATTGCCTGTCTCGTGGTGTTACTCCACTTAATCTTCTGCATCATCCATTGTGGCATCGTGGACCTTCTTGGATTTCCCATGATCCGTCAGAGTGACCCATGCAACCCTTTGACCACAGCGCAGAAGACGAAGATGTACCCGAACGGAAGTCTGTTTCTCATCCCGTGATTGCTGAGATTGCTGAATCTCCGATCTACGCGCTCGAACTACGCGTGTCATCGTGGTCTAAGTTACTCCGCGCCATCGTTTATGTCTGTAGGTTTCTTAGGCACCTAAATAATGGGACTTTTGTTTCAAGTACTGATCTTGAAATTGCAGAATGTAAGTTACTACGAGCTGTACAGGCTGTTCATTTTAGTAACAACATTCAAAATTTGAAAAACAATGTACCTTGTTCTCCCGCTATTCTTAGGCTCTAGCCGTTTCTTGATGAGCACGGCGTCATACGCGTTGGGGGTCGTCTGTCAAATTCGGATGAACCTTATAACTACAAACATCCTTGCATTCTGCCGTGTCATGATCATGTTGTCGACCTTCTTGTTGATGTTTATCACAAGAAGCATCTCCATGCTGGTCCAGAGTTGCTTATGTTTGTTTTCTTTACAATATCTTATTCAATCCCTCGTTTCCTATGTATCTCAAAAGACGTTTTGAATATCTCCATGAAACACATTCGAAGTGCTTGAGATCATCAGAAAATCTAAAATTAAAAGTCCCTCCACATTCTACAGTTTTTTATGATAAATTCTTTGTAGTTCAAGCTGTACGCTTGTGGAATACGTTGCCACCAGATATTAGACAGACTAAATCCCTACCAATTTTCAAAAACCTCGTCACTCAACACTACTTGACATTTTGATCATTACTGATTGTATGTATAATGTTAATTAAATAGTTTCTAGTAATGGTTTATTCTATCATACGGTATTAAAGTATGTATTATAGTGGATATTATATATATATATATATATATATATATATATATATATATATATATATATATATATATATATATATATATATATATGCATATTATATAATTATATATATATATATATCATATTTTATAGTATCTATAATTAATATAGTATTAAGTGTAAAGTATTTATGTTAAATCTTTTTACTGGGAAGATTATGTATACAAATCTATTATGTAGTAGGTACATCATTAGCTACCCGATTTCGCTTACTTAATTGAATATAGTCCATCAGGTTGTCTGGAAGAAATCGCAGCCTGCGATAAGACCGCCCATGTACAACTAGACCTAAGTTATTACATGTATATGTCATTTTTCTGTAATTATTTGCCTCTGGTGTACAATAAAGCATTTTCTATCTATATATCTATCTATCTATGTCCTTACTTAGGCATAAATATTGGGTTTTAGTTGCTCGACGAATAATTCGTCACAGAATACATAAATGTAACGTCTGTTTCAAATTTCGTCCGCGTCTGACTTTCCCTCCCATGGCAGATCTTCCTAGCCAGAGCGTCAATCAAGTTGATAAAGCGTTTACACATACCGGTTGTGATTACGCAGGACCACTGCAGTATACGCCACTGCGTGGTCGAGGTGTTAAAAGCTTGGCTATGTATTTTTACATGCTTAACGACGCGCGCTACGCATATTGAAGATGCGACAGATTTAAGCACGGTGTCATTCCTTGCAGCCCTTAAACGATTTCTTTCACGGCGCGGCCCTATACAGTGTTTGTATACGGATAACGGCACTTGTTTCGTGGGCGCAAGCTCTTATTTACGCGACCTTTATAAGTTTCTCAGGGAAGAATATCGTACTCGTCTTCAGGAAGAACTTTCCATAAATCATATTGACTGGAAGTTTATTCTGCCAGCATCACCACATTTCGGTGGATGTTCAATTTTATTTTTTTTAAAGGCAAACCTTTAAAGCCGGGGCGATAGGGTAGCGCCTATCTACCTTTCTATTGATAATTAATTACATAAACGTAAATCGTTCCTCGCTTGCTTGTCCAATACGAGTGATCCTTTTTATTCCTTCCCTTTCGCCTAAAAGGCACGCCTATCGCTGATTCGTCGCCGAGTTCAACGACGCGCGAGACAGTCAAGAATCAACGGTCCCGCTGACCGGCTGTGTCCGGTACATCTCCGCGCCGCGACGAATACATGCAGCACCGCAATATTTTACCGCTTCTATAATATAAACGGGAACAAAACCGCCCGCGGGTGAAATGGAGTGATTTGTGTAGCTCTGGGTTGGATCCAGACAGAGTGATCAGCTTACAGCCCGATTCTGCAAGAAGCTGACGACAGCCATCTTGTCAAGCCGAGAGAACGGAGGTAGGTGTGCTGCAAATCCCATTCCTCCCAGTATCTACCATTCCCACTCCCTTTTCCTATTCTAGGCGATCAGAATCCATCCCTATACAGTCCACAATATTAATATTTTCCCAAATCGCCTAGCACATACGGTCTCGGTGCAACGCCGAACCAAAGTTCTTATTTATCAACTACTGCAATACATTTCTGATTAAATCTGTTGCAAGATACTATTACTCTACTTACGTGATTAAGTGTGTCAGAATCTGCTCTAAGCAAAATATTCATTCATTTGAAAGAGTTAGCAAAATTCTAATGATTTTAAGGAAATGCAGATAATTTGGTGTATTTGATACCCAAGCATTTGCAAGTAATAATAAATATATGTGTTTTTAGTCATAGCTAATGTAAAACTTATAACGAATGACATATTTCCATTCATGGATGGATATTAAGTGTTTGATTAAATTGAACTGAAGTGTGATTTAATTTATTTTGGATTCTTTGCTGCATACAAAACGTAAAAATAATTATTATCAATGCAGAAACCACCAAAATCTACAAAATATACAGAAAAAACACAAAGACAAAGGCAAATAATTTATTTTGCAGAAAACACTGTTACAATGGTATTATTAAAAAGACATGTTTCAAGTGATTCTACCATAAGGCATGCAAAATGTAAGCGTACGGTCATAGTTTATCAAAATCAAGATTGACACTGAACACACAGCAATCTCTGTGTGTTCAGTGTACACACAGAGACACACACTACAAATCTCTCTAGCTGCAAGACCTACACACAATAGCTACACACAATAGCTACACAAATGGTTATTTCACTATAATCTCTTACAAGGTAAACTTAGGTAATAAATTACTACTTTTACTTCTCTAACTGTGCTTAGAAAGGCCGATTAATCTCTAGACAATAATGCTTAAAAGTTTTTAATATCAGTGCTATATCATCATCATAGTAGTGTTTTCCTGGTTGAAATCCAAGCCGAGCATAATATTTGTCATTCTATATAAGTGTTTTATTTTAAATGAATTCAATATCCAGATCCAAACTTGAATGAAATGAAAACTTCTGGTTGTATTTAGAACTGAAATTGACAGCAAAATATTCTTTTAAACTTAGGACATCAATAACATTGTAAGTTGACAGAAGTTTCAGTTTTAATTAAATACGAATATTTGCCTTGAGGTTGTAGCAATTTTGTTTTCATGTCGAAATAAAAGTATTTCGCATAAAACTGTGTGCAGGCTTTGGGAGTACCGTCGTCATCGTCCTTGTGTTATAGAACTGCCTTCCAGAGCTTGGGTTACGCTGCTGGTTTAACCAGATTTGGCAGCAATTTATCTTTTATCAGATCGACTATAATTTATTTTATTTATTTATTTATTAAACTTCATACATACTCTATAGAGATATATGTATAGGCGGACTTAATGCCTAAGGCATTCTATACCAGTCTAACTTTTGGGTGGTGCAGAGATTGAACAAAGTAGGTGTAAATTGAAGTTACTATAAGTAGAGAAGGACAATTCTTCGTATTAAGTAAAACTAATCAAGATAATATATAGGTATACATAAAGATAATTTATGCTAAAATATATAAACATATCAATAATAGTCATAAATAAGAATACGCTATATACATACACACACGCACTTATATATATATATACACGGACATATATATGTTTATATATAAATATAGTTATATACATATATAGAAAATATATAATAATAACTACAATTGAATAGAGATGTCAACTCTGTGATGATCCTGCCAACTCGTTCTGCAGTATCATCGCGTCCACAAAACTAAAATACATACCTTATATTAATATTATTTTTAAGGGATATTTGAGGATACCAGCTTCCTGTAACAATTATTATTGATGTTCATGCCTGACATATTTAGCAGTTTTATAAACCTAACGAGCTCTTGAAGCTCCGGAAAGCCCGGAAGGGTGTCGCCTTTTTATTAGTTCTATAAACCAGACAGCTAATAATGCGCTTAACGTCACGATCTCATTGAAGCAGCGATAGCCTAGTGGAGATACCAACAGAGTGCCATGCGGAGGGTATCGGGTTCGAATCCACAGCGCGCACCAATGACTTTTCGGAGTTACGTGCGTATTAAATTGTTAATTATCGCTTGCCCCGTGCCTCGGAGAGCACGTTAAGCCGTCGGTCCCGGTTGTCATGAAGATCTTTGACAATCGTTATTCAGTATCTGCTAAATAAACTGACACTATTCTAAACCATGGAATATCGCTGCCCCTTCGGGTTGCGGAGGTCAGACAGGCAGTCGCTCCGTGGAAAGCTAATATTCAGCCAAAGCCGGTAAGACTAGTAAGCGGATCCCAGGTTGAAACTGGAATAACGCTAGGAGGATGATGAACGTCGCGGTCTTACAAAGTTGTGTCGAAACCGTTTTGAGACATTGTCCTCTTTTAGGCGCTTGAAGACTCTTTTTATAGCAATTTTCCGGCTACGCATTTCTTAAAAAAAAACAGACATTTCAAAATGACAGTCCCATAAATTGTTCCCGTTTGTCAACTAATGAAATTGACAATACATTTCTGGTGTGTGTCAAATCAGAATATACCTATCCAGCAATTACTATTAGGAACCGCAGAGCGATCATGCCGAAACTCAAACAAAATTTACGAAATTAAATTTTCTAAAAGTTGCAAGCTAAGGGTGAAACCCCCTGTTTTCAGACACACAACTGAATTATGTAAAACTTTTAATTATCCTTTCGCCTCACCTTCGATAAAATTCGACGTGTTTTGTTTGAACACAAAAACTTAGCTGTTTCCATTTTTGTCTTGTTTAGAGATGTTAAAAAGTAATTTTGACAGTTAACCCAACATCCTGATTAATTATTAAATGAACTGAGAGTAATGTTTCTGAATGAATCAATTAAAACTTGACGTGGTGTAATTATGCTATATTAGACCTCAAAACGTAGAATTATCCTAAAAAGATTAATTCGATAATGTTACCTCAAAGGAATGATTTGAGGAAAATGCGTATATACAAAAAACGTTGGCCTTTATAGGCATCGTACCTGATATGGTCTCAATTTTTCAACTGACTAATTGTTATTTTAGTCTCGTACAATGATGTTATGGAATTTTTTTTAAATGTTTTTTTTTCTTTTGTGAAAAAGTAAGTAGAGGAAAACTCACTTTTCAGATGACAGGTGTTGAACGGCCAAGATTATTTTAATCGGTTCTTGTACAAGATTGGCTTGGAAGATACGCCCAGCTGTCATCGTTTTTGCGCCTGTCACGATTTTGATAAAGATATAGCACTGCACAGCATTGTGGCGTGACTTAATAAGCGCAGCAGTGGTTGCGACTTGGTCGTTCTCGCTTCGGACCTTGTTACCATAGTCTAAAGTGTAAAAACCTGGAACACTGCCTTCTTGAGGAATCAATGGGCTCACTAGTGATTGGGCTGATATCGCTTCGATCACGGCAATGTATGCTAACTGCGGTTACCGTGGCCGCGTTGTTACGGGACGTAAACAGCAACGAATTTAATGAGTGCTGCTGCCCACCTCATGAAACCGGGGATGCGCTGGTTCTTTGGGTTCCATACGTAAAGACAAAAAAAGAGCATGAATTAATTTACAAATACATGGCACTATTTTTACCTATGAATCATTATTGTTTTTTTTTACATTAAATCCTATTCATACACATAAACACTGCTGGGCACGGGCCTCTTCTGACTATGGGAAGGGTAAGGCCATAGTCCACCACGCTGGCTAAGTGTGGGTTGGCGGCAGACCTAGACCAAACAATTAATTTAGTATGCATCGGATTGCGAGGCTTTATTTCGTATTAGAAACTGCTCATTAACATCTTATTGTAATCCATTGGTGGAAATGAGTATGGCCAAATGCTAAATTGACATGAAATACGAACAGTGAATTTAAATCTGATGAAGTATACATATGAATGTCCAGCTATGCTACTGTGCTTGCATAATGGCGCTAATACACCTGAGTATTCACTTGTAATAGAGCAATGAGCCTTCGCCGTTTCTTGTTTTGTCGAACTGAACATAACTCTCGATAGAATGCTCGCTAAAACTACACTCGTTTAATTTTTTGTTATTCAACATTCGCAAAATGGCGCCAAGGGGCGGCAACGCCTTTGTGACTCGTGTGGTGTTGCTTGTGTCCATGGGCGGCGGTAATTGCTTACCATCAGGTGATCCGTCTGCTCGTTTACCGCCTATTACAATAAAAATAACCTGTTCATATTCGTACGTTTAGTTAAGCTTCTATGAGTAGTACTAGTATTTTGTGAGTAGGTAGAAGCTCACAAAATCATTTATATTATTATATAAAATATATTATATAAAGCTTGATTCTGATGTTTTCTGCTGGAAATTTAAGAATATACTACGACCGTGAATAGCCGTGTGGTTGACGGCATAGAATACAAGTGTCACCACCCCCTATCTTCCCGTGGGTATCGTAAGAGGCGACTAAGGGATAACACGATGCAAATACCATCTTTGCGTAGAGACGGAAAACTCGACATCAAACCCTATACGACTGCCTCGTTGGTCTCGCGGCATAAATGTGCGCGTAGGATCGGGAGGTCCCGGGTTCGATTCCTGGGTCGGGCAGTGTTCTTGGCTTTTTCTGTCACGAAATTCTCAGTAGCCGCACGGAGTCTGGAAATGTGCCAGGTACGGCAATAGGCTCGCCCCTTACTACGTGGGACTAAAGTATATCTGGCGAAAAGTGGGTGTAGAAATACACCTCTGCCTACCTCTTCGGGGTTATAGGCGTGAGACTATGTATGTATATACATGTATGTATATATGAGTCTATGGGCAACACTAGCGAGCAGTTGTCATTTCCCTACGTCTATATTAATTTAATTGATAAAAATAGTTTTATTTAGTTTTAATAATCAATTATATGTGCAAAGTAAAGTGTATACCCATAAACCTTAGCAATAATTGTTGGTGTAACAGTATATTAAGGGACTAGTAACAAAACCTCGCTGGAAAACTTGTGGCGGACTAACTGTCAAAGTAACGGATAACCAATACAAGATTCAAAATCAACTGGAAACCCGGGGAGTATTGTTTTCATAATTCTTTACTTATCCCTGTACCGTTTTATTTTTATATAAGTAATAATAACTAAAATACACTATACATCACATACATACACTGCTCATTACATATGAGTGACGTCAATTTACAATACACAGCGGCACCGTTATGTCTCCTTTTGCTTGACAATTTGTGGAAGCAAAATCGATGACGCAAAACATTTGCCTCAGACACCATATACTACATGACACTATACACAAAACATAATTATTTATTAGATAAATTCTTAGTATAAATAGTACTACAGTGTTACACAGGTCCATTTATATAAGTACCTACATTCGTGATATTACAATCATCCAAAGTATTTTTAAATGATTTTAAAGTAATTTAATAACAATAACCCATTACTATTAACTGATATCGTCTTATTAACTGTTTTTTTTATTTTGTTTTTATAATTAAATACTTACAAGAAAGTTTATAATAAGTATTCATTATTTTTTCTATGAGTAGAACTTCCCCAATAGTTAGTACCTATTTAAAATAAACTATTCCTATATTTATTCAATTCAATTCTTCTAGTTTTATGATCTACCTACATTATTTCCCTCTCAACTTTCTATCCACCCATTTCATAGTTTCTCTCTGCTGACTTTACTCACACTTCCTTACATTTCAGGTGCCTACGGGGTAGGTCTGTTCAAATGATGACCCGCAGAATGGCAGCTCTGGAGGACAAACTACAGACCACACTTAAGGAACTGGAATCCTCTAAAATCCTGTGTAACCAGCTGCTACAGGAAAGAGAGGACAGCGAAGAAGAAGTAAAGATAATAGTCGACAAGAACACTGAACTCAAGGCACAGTTGGCTGAAATGCACACACACCATCTCGAAATACTTGAGCAACATGAACAACTTCGATTGACGGTGTCCAACTTCCAACAGTGTATGGACACTCATGAAGAAGCTCTGAGACGTGTTGCTGAACTAGAACGAGAATTGAGTGAAGCTCATAACACCATCTCTAACTTAGAAACTCTTAAACACAGTGAACAGATAGCGAATACCTGCAGTCTATATCATGAGTTGGTTAGTAGTGAGCCTGATCATGTGTGTATTAGGGAGCCTGTTGTGACAATAGACCTGACCAGGGATGATACCATTATCATGAGACCCAGCTTTTCAAGTCACAAAAAACTTAAACGCTATATTAAAGTTAATAAACTAATTAAAAGATGTCATAAATCTATGAAGAAATATAATGTGCATAGGGTTAATTTAAATCTCAGAAAGGAGCGCATTTATTTACTTGATCAACTATCTAAGTACTCTAGAAGTTTAGAACATAGTAGGGTAGTGTATGATACTGACACTCATCGCTTGAGGGAAGAACTAGTACTTAGGGAGAGCACCTTAAATGAACTATTTAACAAATATCAAGCTTCTCAACAAGAGCTGAGCAAGCGTATAGTAGAGGCAGGTGAGCTAGTAGACTTGGTGAGATGTAATGCAGAAATGTATGAGTCTCTGACCAATAAGCTCTTATGTCCTTGTGCTCACACTCACACTCCAACCCCAGCAGAGCCATTGAGTACCATACTACCTGAGAATTTTTCTGATAATCCACAAAACCAATCCTCTTCACAATCAAATATGATTAAATCTAGGTTTTCAACATCAACTAACAAAACATACATTTTTTCTGATAGGCTAGGTCATAATTTTGGTAGTCTTCTCTGTGAGTATACAAACCAGTGTGTTATAAATTATTGTAGGCCAGGGGATAGTTACAGTAGTTTAGTTAATCAGATTAAGTTGCACCCCTTAGATAAGAGTAGTACGGCCATATTGTTGTTTGGTAACAGTTTAACTGTAAAAAGACAGCATATCATAGAATGTGTTGAAATGTTATTAGACCTTAATTCCAGATTTAGTTGTAAATTTATTTTATGTGCTTTGCCATACTCAAATGACTTAACATATACACAAAACATGCACATACACAAATTAAATATGTTATTATATAATATAACTTGTCGTCATAGTGACGCAATATTGTTTTTTGACGCTAATAAATTTATTAGTAAATTTACTTTAACAAAAGATACAATGTATCTGCCATTTTATATTAAGCGACAGATTGCTAAACTATTAGCATACAATTTACAGCAAGGAAAAGACCCTTGTGTTTACAATTTATTTGATAGGGTTAGTACTTGTACTAACAACGTTTTTATTGACACATCTTGTGATTTAAACTCCAAGATAGGACAACAGTTAGGCTGCAGTATTTGAATATAGTACACCAAAACATGCAGGGCCTATCTGGCAAAGAATTAGAGTTAAGTTTATTTCTAGAAAAATATGATGTTAAGGTTTTGTGCTTAACTGAACATTGGTTAAAGAATCATGAGCTTATTGTTATAAATGAATATTATATGGTGCAGAGTTCGTATATAAGAATGCAGGCTATTAGAGGCGGTTCTCTCATAATAACTTCAAATTTATTAAAATGTAAGGAACGTAAAGATATTGTTAATTTATCTATTGAGCGCACTATTGAGTTATCCTGTGTGGAACTAGACCTATATATAGTAATTTGTGTATATCGACCTCCTTCTGGTGACTATAATCTATTTGAGACTGTTATGGAAGATGCTATCAATAAAATTAAATGTAGTAATAAGAATATTATAGTATGTGGCGATTTTAATATTAATATTTTAGAGAATTCTTCACAGAGTATTAGATTTCTGAATCTTTTCAAGTCATTTAATTTGAGTAACCTATTCTGTGAACCTACTAGAGTATCTGCAACATCTTCTACTTGTTTGGATAACATATTTAGTTCTTGTGCTGCCACAAACCCAGTAGTAATTAGTTCTCTCCCTTCTGATCACCGTGGACAGATAGCTAGTTTTCCCTGTTCAACATATGATAAATCACGTATAGTAGAATGTAGGCCTCAGACTACCAATCGTCTAATACGTTTCAAGAATAATATTATTGCTAAACTCAATACCTCAATATTAAACTCACAAAATCCAAATACAATTTATAACTCACTTTTTGGACTAGTAAATAATGAATTTCAAAATACTTTTAAGAGTAAAACTGTCACACTAAAGGGTACTATGGGATCTTTCAACCAGTGGGCCACTATAGGTATATACAAAAGTAGAGCCAAGTTATTTGAATTATATGGTATGAAACAACATAGATTTGACTCACCTTTTCGAGATTATGTAAAAAAGTACTCAAAAATTTTTAAACAAGTTTGTATTATGGCAAAATCTAAATTTATTAGTAGTAAAATTAAGCATTCAACAAATATAATTAAAGAAACGTGGAGCATTATAAATAATGAAACAGGAAGAGCTCGACCACGGGAAAACCAATTTGAACTAAAAGAAAACAATTTATTAGTCACTAACAAAACTCAAGTAGCGCATATGTTCAATAGTTTCTTTGCGAGCATACCTTTAACAACTACTAGCTCTTTACAATCATCATCTTTAGACGCTGGAAATATTTTGCTTAGCAGTGTACCTGAATGCAAGAGCGTGTTTAGATTCGAGCACGTTACCCCGCGAGATATATTGATCGCATATAATTCAATTAATATTAAAAATACCGGCGACTTTTGGGGCATTTCAATTAAAATTTTAGGTACTATAGTTGAGACTGTTGCGCCTTACCTATCTATAATTTTTAATCAATGCTTTGACCTAGGCGTATTTCCGGATTTGATGAAATTAAGTAAAATTATACCCTTATTCAAATCTGGCAGTAAAAATGAAATTAATAATTTTAGGCCCATATCTATCTTGCCGGCATTTAGTAAAATATTTGAAAAGATTCTTTTAAAGCAGCTATTAAGCCACTTCAATTTAAATAGTCTGCTTCACAAAGATCAATACGGGTTTACTAAAGGTAGATCCACTACTGATGCGGGTGTTGCTCTCATAAAACACGTTTATAGTGCTTGGGAGTCATCAAAGAATGCTATTGGAGTGTTCTGTGACCTATCTAAAGCATTTGACTGCGTTCAGCACGACACACTACTGCGTAAGCTCCGCCACTACGGCGTAGAGAAAACCGCACTTAGTGTTGTCGATTCGTACCTGCGGCAAAGATTTCAGTGTGTCGATGTAAATGGGACTACATCCTCTAAATTACCTATACAGCTAGGCGTTCCACAAGGCTCAATTTTAGGTCCTTTTCTATTTCTAGTATATATTAATGACTTACCTTTTTATTTAAAAAACATCTGTGATGTCGTACTTTTTGCAGATGATACGTCACTTATTTTTAAAGTAGATAGGAATAGAAATCAATTTGATGATGTAAATAATGCACTATTACAAGTTACACGATGGTTTACAGCAAACAACCTAGTACTTAATTCTAGGAAAACTAAATGCGTTAAATTTGCTTTACCTAACGTTAGACAACTGGGACCTAATATTATGCTAGATAGGGAGGAACTTGACACAGTAGACTCTACAGTGTTCTTAGGTATTACATTAGATAATAAGTTACAATGGGGTGCACATATAGCATGTCTAGCAGGAAAGCTCAGCTCTGCTGCGTATGCCGTCAGAAAAGTTAGGCAACTTACTGACATCGACACGGCTCGTTTAGTATATTTTAGCTATTTTCACAGTGTTATGTCCTACGGTATTTTGTTATGGGGCAAAGCAGCGGATATTCAGAATATCTTCGTTCTACAGAAACGAGCGGTACGAGCAATATACATGTTAGGTGCAAAAGATACTCTTAGGGAACGCTTTAAGTCTATAGGAATTCTTACAGTAGCCTCGCAATTTTTATTTGCTAATATTTTGTACATTAGGCAAAATATAAGTTTATTTACCTCAAAAAGTGATATACATAATATAAATACTCGAAACAAGCATAGGTTATATGCCCCTTATCATCGTTTACATAAAGTTAATAATTCTTTTGTAGGGCTAGGTATTCGTATATACAATAAAATACCAATTAGTCTTTTAGAATTACCATTTAGTACATTTAAAGCTAAAATAAAAGACTGCCTTATTAAGAAAGGTTATTATACTATTAATGATTATTTCAGTGACAAGGATAGATGGTCACTTACACTAGACAACTCATGATCTACTACTTATTTAGAATTTATATAGATACTTAGCATTTTTCAGTTTATCATTATATAACATTTCTAGTTCTTTTAAATTATTATTCGTTTATCATAATTAGGTCATTCTACTTACTACATCTACATTTGCATTGTTGTTCCACAATTTTTTTTTTAAATTTACTGTACTGTAAGATGAAGATAACTCGTTATCATGGTCTGTGAACTAAAGTTTTTGTAATTTTGTGTATTCATATACCGTCACTTCTGTAACATACATTTCCACCATAGTTCTGAACATGGTCACGAGTTGTATACATTATAAGTCGTAAGTGGATGCTCCTGTTACACAATATTCGCATTGGAAGGCTAACTAAAACACATCATTTAGTAACTACATTAATTGCTAAAGTATTATGTCTGTAACTGATTACTATTTACAAGTAATTTAGTACAATGTGTAACAGTTGCGGCTCCTTACAAAAATGAAAATATGTACCATAATATTGGCGATTTAAAAGAGTGGCCTCGAGTTTTATTGCACGTTCTTTCTCGTGGCTCTACCTATTGCTTTGCGAACGAGGCAGTAAATGTAAATGTAGAAGCATTAAGTAATTTAATTTTAAAATTGACGTTCATAAGCGTCACATTGTGACCTAGATGAATAAATGATTTTGATTTTGATTTTTTTGATATGTACTACGACCAATATTTTACACAACACATATTTTAAGAAAATAAGAACCATGTTTTTCATATTCATTATTCCCTCTTTACCCTCTTATTTGCCCCAAAAAGCTATTTAAGAGCCGTATTTTGACAAGCACCGCCAATAACTCCGGCGCCCCTTAATACCTAACTAAGATTATTTATCCGAAATTTATGTTCACGGAAGGGTTATTATGATGTTCTGGAGTGAATTTATACGTCCGTGTGACTGTGGTCTGTAGGATTCGATATCCTGTGGGTCAGTTGTACTGGTAGCAGAATTAAAATTGATTTCTCAAATGAGATGTTTTTGGGTGGTGGTCTTTTCGTGTGACTAAGAAAATTATTATACCTACTTACAACCAAATATAAGGTATTTAATGAAATTCGTAACTTTTTAACATGTTGACTGTACACATGGTGTAGTAGATTAAGGCGTATTGTTGTTTAGAGCTGTTTCGAGTGGGTGCGGTTCGATCACTACACGAAACAAGACTCTGTGAATAAAGAGGCCCGAGCACGAAAAACTATCGAGAAAGTATTTGTATCGTAAATGTCAAAATTTGTATGGCAATTGTACAGCGCCCCTATCGTGCGTATGCAACTAATATTGGCAGCACAAACTACTTTCTTGACTTTCGACGACAATCCTGCGGTAAATGTCATGTAAATGTATCGAGCCATAGATCATAGATATTTATTTATAGTGATGTTTTTCTTATTGCCGCTTTTAAGACAAACTTTCTGCGACCCAAATTGCCGCTTGGCGGCGTAACAGTCGCGTGAGTGTCAGTGCAACAGCTGTCTATTTCTTACGCCAAAGCAATGCAAGACAGATGGCGAAAGACGCTAGCGCCGCCAACGGCGCCAACTACGAACTACACTAATGACAACCGTCAATACGCCAACTTTAATCGGCACATGACATCCTTAAGAAATAAGCTTCTTTAATGTAAATCATCTGTATTCATTGATCGAGCTTTCTAACAAATTAGCAAAAAATGGCAGCACGAACTCTAATTTGACATAAGCAAAGTAAAGTAAACGTAGATCTAATGTCATTTTGTCGAAACAATTTGCACCTAGAATTTGTTGGTGAGAAAAGATTCCAAACATATAAATGTATCGTATTTATACGTTTTGAGCCTTTTTATGATGAATATTTATGTAGTTTCATATTTTATGTGTTCCTTTTGAATGTAGGACGTGGTTATTGACACAATAAAGAAGCAAACATGCAAATTTCGCCACTTTAAATATGTAGTAAATAACCCCATATTTTGGTTGCGAGCATGTAAAAATATGTGTGAAAATTATCTATATATGAAAAACAAAGTACCAATCGACATCGACATTATATCAATTTTCTAATATGAACATAGGGTGTTATTTAGATACTCTTTTAACACTCCTGCGTATTCTACTCTACAATTAAGTAGGTGCTCTACTCTACAAGTATAAAAAAAACTTATCCTGACTAACATATAATCATACGCTGAAGATAGAAACATACAGTTTGAACCGCGGATTCATTTTATAACACTTAGGAAGGATTTTCAAATTGTATCTTCAAGGGGGTAAAATTGGGTTTGTAAGATTGTTTTAAAACCCTCTTATTTGAAGTAATAATATGCGGGCACAGCGAGTATAATAATAAAATTTAGGTGACGGACGAGTATCTGCCGTAAATAATACGTGAGTTTTATATCAGCGTCTTACCTAGCCCTCACGGATATGACTGAATATCAATAAAAACGAACGCTTTAGGCAGAAGACATGTGATAAGATAGCTGTCTTTTAGGCCTCCCTCACATTGGTCATGAGCATTCCTCGAGCGTACGCTCGGCGTCCGTTCGGCGTGAGCCCGGCGTTCACTTTGTACTACAGAGTGAACGCCGAGCGCACGCTGGGTGTACGCTCGAGTAACGCTGACGCCCAATGTGAGGTAGGCCTTAATCTTATTAAGCTATAGTAATAAATGAAAAACACCAATACAACAATAACCATTATTTTATTTTCAACTAAATATTCTTATAAAAATAGGCTTTGAATGTCAGGTACCTACATAACACTCGTCCACTTTATTAGCTTCTGTATAAAACTTCATGCTTCTTAGCTATACAAATAACCGAAATCTTCTTTAGACATCATACATTTAAGGTGTTCCAACAACAATGAAACTTGTAAACTTATATTATTATAAACTTCTCGTTGAACACGTTATATTGTAGTATTCACGCAGTTTTAACCAAAATAAAATAATGTATCACGAACACCTTCCATAATAGTATTAACCTAATTATTTATATAACAATGTGCCAATGATTCAATTACTCGTATTTTGATTTACTAGATTTTTATTTATTTTAATGACACAAGTCCGTCATCTGACAATGACAAGAAAGGACATTCGGAAACCATAAAAGTTTTTTTTTGTTTTCTACAAAAGAGTTTTTACAATATAAATTTTATAAATATTAACAATTTCACCTAGTTTGGAACGTACCATTCATTCAATAAGACGGTCATTTAGCTCACATGGCCACATCCCTATGTACGATACTAATGTAAAGTCATCGAGTAAACGATAGATGTCAAAATTGGTTGGTGCTGGCTGCTATAATTCTGTTATCGAGGACTCGATACGTTTACTTATCAAATTCGTAAATATTTCGTGCTAGAGCCTCTGTTGTTTCGTGGCTTAATGTTAGTTGTGGTCCTTAATCCGATTTTTATAAAGCCCCTGTTCCACAGAACCTATTCTTAGTACGGGAGTTGCCTTCGGTTTACATGCCCGAGTCCGAAGACCCGCCTTCGTTCGACCTCACGCGTTTGGTTAACCAGTGCGAGAGAACAAATACGGAGGTCGTAATAGGAACGGACTCCAATGCCCACCACCAAATGTTGGGCATGGACTGCAACAACAACAGAGGTAAGTCACTGGTCAAATACGTATTCACCACTAATCTTACCCTATTAAATACAGGTACGGAGCCCACCTTCGTCACAAAACGTAGTCAGACAATTATTGACTTAACTCTCGCAAGAGAAGGAGCGGCTGAACGCATCAAGGGATGGCACGTCTCAAAAGAGGCATCGTGTTCAGACCATAAATGGATCAGTTTCTCCATGAAAGTCGATATACACAGCCCCGCAGGAAACCACACAACACTGATAAATCAAAGTACGTCCTGTTACTTAAAGATAAACTCACCCTTACTGCCGACGGTACTGGGTGACACTGAACAGATCGAAGAGCAGGTATGTACACTGACACAGTCGATGCTAGACAGCTACCACACAACTTGCCCGGAAACCATCCCGTCTTCAACCCCGGGTAAACAACCCTGGTGGGGCGCTGAGCTTGATCGCAAGCGCAAGAAGGTAAGAAAGATCTAAAACAGGGCAATGAACACAAGCGCGCACGAAGATTAGGACGCTTATAAAGCGGCCAAATCAAGCTATAGGAAATACCTCAGATTCAGACGCACCATGGGATGGCGGAAATTCTGTGGGAGCATTGAATCTTGCCAACAAGCAAACCGGGTAAGGAAAGTACTGGCTCAGCAACCTGCAGTTGCACCAGGTACTCTCCGTAACTCGGACAGCACCTACACCACATCGGAGGAGGAGACAGGACGCGTCCTACTTGAAACACACTTCCCATGCTGCATCCTCACCCCGATAATAACGTGGCATGATACACCAATAGTGGCGACCGAACACGAATGGAGACACGCAAACACCGTGGTCACAGAAGAAAAACTCCGATGGGCCATCGGTAACTTCCACCCCATCAAAGCAGTTGGACTGGACGGCATCTTCCCAGGGTTATTACAATGGAGAAGTGAACCTGTCCTTAAAAGACTCTTGGCAATCATGAGGGCTGGCCCTCAGATATGTACCGAAGAGATGGAGGGAAGTCAAACTAATCTTTATACCAAAACCAGGCAAAACAGATTATACAAATGCAAAGTCCTTCAGACCAATAAGCCTAACCTCCTTCATCCTCAAAGCCTTGGAAAGGCTTTGCGAGAGGGAACTAAGAAGTGAGGCTCTGATGCACCTGCCCTTACATGTCAACCAACATGCATACAGCTCAGGGAAATCGACGTAATCAGCCTCACGTCGTGAACCAGATAGAAGCTGCTAAACAACAAAAAAGCATCTGTCTGGGCACCTTCATCGACATAGAAGGGGCCTTTGACAAGACAAACTTCTCCAGCATAAGCAATGCCCTAGCCAGACATGAAGTGGATCAGATGCTAGTACAGTGGATCCAAAACATGCTCAGCAAAAGGGTAGTACGCCTTCATGAAGACACCCAGACAGCCTTGATAACTAGAAGTTGCCCGCAGGGAGGTGTTCTCTCCCCGTTATTGTGGAACTTAGTCATCAATGAACTCATAGACAAACTCAACGCGAGATACTTTTACACAATAGGATACGCAGATGATCTGACCATTCTCACTTCCGGTATGGTAGTAAGTATAATGTACAACCTCACGCAGCAAGCCCTACGTATAGTGAAGCGGTGGTGTAATGAGTACGGACCAAGACTAAACTAGTCATGTTCACACACAAACGCGCTCTGGGTCCCTACCAACTGCCCAGACTTTTCAATACAGAGCTTAAGCTGTCAACCGAGGTCCAGTACCTGGGCATCATTCTCGAAAGCAAATTGTCTTGAAACAACCACATAGAAAATAAGGTCAACAAAGCCAGCATCGTCTTCTGGCAGTGCAAGAAGATGATAGGCAAACGCTGGGGCTTATCCCCCAAAATTGTCTTATAGCTCTATAAGACAATAATACGTCCCCTGGTAAGCTACGGCGCAGTGGTGTGGTGGCCTAAGAAGAAGAAGAAAGAAGAATAAGTAGGTTTCAACTGCTACGTTACGTTTGACTAGTTAAAGCACAGCGGTCTCAATGCTCATTCTTTTCCTTCCCCACAAACAAGATTTTTTTGGCATCACTTGCGTCGGTACATCAGTTGCTTATTATAAGTCAAATCTGACCCGTTTGTTTGATATATTATTAAAAAGAGGAAAATTCTTTGAATAAACATATTAACAAATCTCTTGAAATTTCTGCCTCCAGAAATTGTGCCTTTGGGCTTCGGATACAAGTGTTGCGTCGAATTTTTGCCCCGCAGCAAAACTTTGTCGTAAATGTAAGTATTCAGATATTACATAATTCTTTTAAGATTCTTAATAAATCAGGACTTATATAAACAACGGAGAAAAATTTGTTGGGGAATATAGACTATGTAATGATAAATTTAATTCAGTACCAATTTTGTACAACATTTTTATCCATGACAGGAGCTAATAATAGTATTGCAGAGTTTCTTAGTTTCAAAGCAAGTTTCACTGTTGGACGTATCTAGATAGGCAATATACAGATTCATAAAAATAATGGAAATATATTCATATGGGTGAAACGCAAAGTATTTTAACCGTTACTGAACAGGGGATTGTGCAACTTGACTTTGGTGTTACAAAGCGTATAAGTATTTAATAACGTATTAAAAATCAAGCTGTAATTTTCTGAAAACATTGAAACGGATTCAAATTATCTTCTGTATCTACATGTGACAAAAATGTCCATATTATTCATTTGACTTGAGCTTCGCTTAGTAGCGAGTTTGGCACTCGTTTTTCCATTTACTGATAGGATTTGATACGATCTGGTTTTTACAAGTACCCATCTGTGAATAATTGCCGTATCGGTAATAATTCGTTTCTAGATAAAGCACGAGAATGGATGGGCTATCGGCTGAATGTTTTATTCAACGTTATGAATATTTTTGTCCTGTACTGGTAAAGACACGAAAAATAAATTATTCTCTGTTATCAATTTGATTGAATATAAAATAATTTGGAAAATAAATGAGCATTGAAAATAGCGGTTTGATGCATAGATTGTTCAGAAGCAGAAACATTGTTCTGAATATCCTGTATGGAATCCTTTACTGTACATAGAAAGCATGATTTATCTATCTTATTTTTTTTATTATAGACTCACACCTGTATCCCCGAAGGGGTAGGCAGAGGTGTGATACCACATTTATCTAGATAGATAAATGTGAGTGTTATATCACACCTCTGCCTAATTAAAATATCTTTAGTTATATGTCTGAACAGATGTTCAGACATATAACTAAAGATATTTTGACTCCTCACCATTCAGAGAAAATTTTTGTGCGCTATTTCCGTGACGCAAGCGAGTTCAAACATTTAATCAACTGACACAAAATATACCCAAACTCAAAACGAAATTTTGTAAATCACACAAAAGCGTTGGGCGTCAGCGTCAACGAAGCGGCACCTCGGCGTGGATGCCGCGTAGACGCTGCGGTGCCTCCGCGTCTACGTCGCGTCAGCGGAGCGTTCTTTGAGAACGCTTTCGTCTTTTGAAGAACGTTCGGCGACGCCGCGTAAACGCCACGTAGACGCCGAGATGACGCTGCGTTGACGCTGTTGCCCAATATGAGGGCGGTGTTGTAGTCTCGTATCGTACCTTGACTCCACTATACACGGCATAGTTCTTATCAGAAAAGCAACTGCTTAAAAAACTGCGCCATATATGCAGTCAGGTAAATAAAGTACTAGGCTTAAGATACATAGAATCAACCTACATACGTAATACAACGAATAATGTGAGTATATAATTACAAGATTAATGAATTACTTTCTGTGTACCACAAGTTCGAAGTTCACCTTTCAATACTTACACGTGGTAACTTAATTAAAAAGCTTAGAATCGAAACACACAAAATCAACGTATTCGCAAAACCCAATTTCCAATACAAAATCCACGTTCAAATACCTGTATTGAATCGTTGGAAGCTATTATAAAAGAACTAGGTAGAACTCTTGAAGTCAAAACAGAAATCTGTGAAAAACTAGAAAGTTTCGGTACAAAAGCCGATATAATTACTGCTTTCAAAGATCAAAGTGAGTCGAGACGGAGGAAGTAACTTTACACCGACGTACAAAAGGCAGACGTATCGGAGGCCCTACTATGAACCTACGAACCTCTATGGTTGTGAAGAGCTTAGCTATTTTATGTCGCCTGAAAATCGATTTTCAAGGTTCCACCTTGACGTTAGAGATTACGATCTCTTCATTCGTACGTTGCACTCTTTCTCAGAAGATCAACTTGAAGTAATTGCTTTCGGTTGGTGCAATGAAATTGGATATACCTATTTATTCTTCTGTGGTTTGGTGAGTACATTATTTTTTCACTTGCTGTTATAACAGTAAGAAGTATATTAAGTAGTTAGTATAGTAAGACAGAACTGAATGTATGTGGGCGAGATAAGCTATACATTCTTCAGACTTTTTGGTTCTGGTTGATATGGTCGGGGTTGTTATTGACCTTTCTTTGTATTTATATTTTTCAAACCGAAAAATGTCATAGCTATCCGTAAAGGACAGGCAGAAAATTGATTGCCAATGTGGCAAGAGATTTCGTTAACAACTCACATCTAGCTTGATTGTGATTGGCTTATTTAAGGTATGCCTAATGTAATACATTTTTTTTACTTAATTGGTGCTAAAGGTTTTACTAGAAGAGGGAATTATAAATAATGCTTTCCAGCATAATTATTAAAACTAATGTGGTATTCGATTCTGACTAAATTTGAATTTTAATAATTACAATAGAGCCTCTTAGTAGTGGTAAGATCCACATACAGTGGCACGAAACCTTTGTAACACTATAGGTACATTAGGTTATTTCAGTCTCTTAAAATTTTATCTGATGTTGCCGTTTTGAACTGTAGCCTTTTGCAAGAGGGGCTGGTTTCTTTATTCTGAAGTTCATAATTCATAATTCATTTATTAATTTGCGAATATGGGTATACATTTGCAGATCTTAATAATAAATACATTGTTCTATTACCATATCCCACCAATTAGGCATGCAAACACAGAAACAGTAAACTATTACTTATTATAAAAATGTCAAATAAGAGTCCAAAATGTCATAATTTAGAAATAAGAATATTAAAATGTCATGAAATAATTAAAAATGAAATTATAAAATATCAATAATAATTATAAAAGTACAATGTCAGCTAATCACAATTAAAATGTCAAATGTATAATTATAAGTAAATATTATAATTTAAAAATAAATAAAGTTTATTTCTAATTAATTATTAGCATTATGTGTATCATCTAAATATTCCTGCAGCGAGTAATAGCATTTAACTACAAGCAGTTTTTGAAGATGCCTTTTAAATAATTGTAGATTTTCAATATTTTTTATTTGAGTAGGTAATTTGTTATAAATGCGTGGTGCAGTGCAAAAGAAGCTTTTGTGCATTAGCGCCGTTTTACTTTCGACAACACACAATTTACCAGCATGTCGAATACTTGATTTTTTTTTAAATAACTCCATATTTTGTTTCACAAACACAGCACACTCCTTTATGTAAATGCAAGGCAGGGTCAACAGATTATTATTTACAAAGTACGGTTTGCAACTATCAGGTACCTTTATACCAAAAATTGTTCGAATGCACCGCTTTTGAACTTTAAATGCTGATAGCCAGTCAGTGGAATTGCCCCAAAATATTATTCCGTACCGTAATGTTGATACGACAATGCCATGATAGGCTGTTATTAATGTTGATGTATTGGCTATATTTTTTAGCCTATATAGTCCATATGCGGACTGACTCACTTTGGAACATACATAGTCTACATGGTCTTTCCAGTTTAGTTTTTCATCTATTTTTAACCCAAGAAATGTAGTTAATTCGCTCTCTGTAAATTGATAACCATTGTAATTAATATTTAATTTCTTATCGGTTCTTTCTTTTCTTTGTTTAAATTCAATTATTTTTGTTTTATCTAAGTTAATTTTTAAGTTGTTTATTTTAAGCCATTGCATAATTGAAGTGATAGAATTATTAATGTCAATTTCATAAGATGTCAAGGTTTTATTTGTAAATAATATTGTGCTATCATCAGCAAACAAAGTCATATCATAGGTAGTTGTTGTTGGGAGGTCATTTATATAAATATTGAACAGCAAAGGTCCCAGGACACTACCCTGTGGGACTCCAAATTTTACAGTTCTTACATCTGACCTATGAACCAATTCACTTTTGGATTTAAGACATATATTCGTAATTTCAGTCACTTGCCTCCTATTTAACAGATATGATTTTATAAGCTCATGAACATTACCCCTTATACCATAGCGATAGAGTTTATCAAGAAGAATATCATGTCTGACGTGATCAAAAGCCTTAGACATATCCATAAACATGCCTATTGCTGACTGTCTTTTGTCCATGTTTTTCGTGACAGATCTCAAAAAATTGTAGATGGCCAAATTAATATTTTTGTTTTTACGAAAACCATACTGTTCTGGCACAAGTATATTTTCCTTTTCCAAATAAAAATAGATGCTGTTATAAATAACACGCTCAAATATTTTTGCAAATATAGGAATTATAGCGATGGGTCTATAATTGCTAATGTCCATTTTATTTCCTGTTTTGTACAACGGTTTTATGATGGTCATCTTTAATACACTAGGAAATATACCACTTTCATTGCACAAGTTAATTAAGTGTGTTAAAATTGGGGAAATAATGCTACCCACATCTTTTACTACGAGCGTCGTAACTCCATCATATCCACAGCTGTTTGTGTTTTTTAGTGATCTGATAATATTAAAAATGTCCAAGTCCGTTACAGGTGCTAAAAAAATTGAATTAGGATTATTATTTATTTTAATGTCAGCTTTTACAACATTTTGGTTGTCTGTTACGTCGGTATAATAATTATTGAATGCATTACAAATACCCTTAGGATCATTTATTAATTTATCCTTAACATTAATACAACATATACCTAGCCTAGGCTGTGTTACTTTTGCACTATTTATAATATTCCATGTCGCTTTTGTTTTGTTGTCCGAAGATTTAATATAATGGTCGTTCTTAGATTTTTGTGTTAGGCGTATTATCTTTTTGAGTCTTGCTGAATAAGATTTTAATTTTACTTTATTAGTTTCACTTGGCTGTCTTCTAAATTGCCACAACATTTTCCGTTTTCGCAAACTACAAAGTTTTAACCCTTTCGTAATCCAGCTTACTTTGTTGGTTGAGCATATTTTTATCCTAACTACTGGAAAACATAAGTAGTAAAGGAGATTAAAAAAGTCATAAAATATATTAAACGCCTTGTTCGGATCTTGTTCAGTTAATACATCAGCGAAACTAATCTGAGCTAGGTAATTTTTAAATTTATTTTTATTTTCAATAGAATAGTCTCTTTTTTTGATATACCAACACTTAAGTAGGCATCTCTGTCTTATTGGACACTTTAATATTTGTGCCGTATGATCAGAGATACATAAATCGTTTATTTGACTTTTACATCCTTTGATATTGTGTGCAATATTGTCTATGCAAGTAGAACTTAAAAACCGAGTAGGTTGTTTAAATTCAATTTTAAGACCAAATGCCTGCAGTGTTTGCTCAAATTCCACTGATAACCTAGTTCTTTTTAATAAATCTATGTTAAAGTCACCGCAAAGTATCAGTTTTTTGTTTTTATTTTTGCAAAGTTCAGATAATAGCGAGTAAAGTCTTTCAAAAAATATTTGTATTGATGATGGATCGTATTTCGGTGGCCTGTAAATGCAAACTATGTAAATATTAAATTGCGTCAATTCCACTACCGAGCATTCGAATATATTTACAAGGGCTAATTTATTGATTCTTTCCACTGTTTTAAATATATGTCCACACTTAATTAATATGCAGGATCCTCCATGTCGATTTTTTCTCATAAAATATGTAACTAAATTAAAATTAGGTATCTTCAAATACTGCTCATCGCCTTTGACCATGTTATGCTCAGTGATACAAATAACATCAATAGTGTTATGGAATTCATCCAGGTGTATACTTAGCAAGTCTGATTTGCTAATTAATCCGTTTACATTTTGATGGAATACATGTAAACTATCGTGCACGAAACAACTGATTTGAATTTTCAGTAGATGACTCTGAGTTATCACAGGCATTTATATTATTATCAAAAGTTTCAGTTTGCACTAGGTATTTAATATTGTCAAAAATTATTTTCATACCACTGTTGTTAATACGACCACTTTTTCTAAAAACAGTATAATCGCAAGATAAATCCAGATTAGAGTCAATCAATAATGCGTAGTTATATGTATACAGATCAAAATAAAGTAAATTATTGAACACTTCTATGCGCCCATTAAACATTGAGGAATAATAATTATATTTAAATGTCGGTAAACAAAGAATAATGTTAGTATGTTGTAATGCTAATAACGTTTCTCTTATATATATGATTATGTCAAAATAATTGTTAGTTTTGCGAAAGTCTTCTTCTCCTATCAAAATAATACAGTAGTCTTCCATTGTATAGTCCACAATTTTGTCGTTTAGTTTGGTCAAGAGCTGCTTGATGCTGCAATTTGGATAACAATAGTGGCATATTTGGGAACTAGGAAAAGCTTCTTCTGATATTGACAGGATTTTGTTTGTGTTATTGCTACTAATTAGGCATATTTTATTTCTGTGTTTTTTGTCAGTAGTGGTACTTTTGTTAATAATATTTCTAGGTATTGTACTGTTTTCTTGAGTTTTTTTGCTTGAGTGTTTGAGTTGCTTTCCCTCAATTATATCTGATGTTTCTGTTTGTGTTTGTTTATTCTTCTTAGCTTTAACCTTTTTTTGTGGAGTGGTAGTTTTAGATGATTTTATTGGACTACTTGTTAATGTCTTGTATAATTCATTTTTCTTTGTTAAATTTTGATTTGTAAGTTTTAGTTCCGTGTTTTCAAGTGAAAGGGACTCTATTTCTTGATGCGCACTGTTTAATTCCAGTTCCAATGTTTCTACTTGCTGTTTCAACTTAATGATGAGTTCATTTTGTTGTTGTTTAGTTAAGTCAGGCAGACTACTAGACAAGCTTTCATCGAAGTCTGTTTCTTCGTCTAATGTGTTACTTATTTGTTCATTTGTATTATTAGAATCGGAATGTGTCCTTGCTCGTCGGAAAGTAATATTTTCTAAGAAATTCATTTTTTATGTTCTATGATGTTTAAACTGATGATATAAATCTCAAAAAGTAACTATTGTATGTAGGATTTGAACCCGAGGTATCTGCGTCGTACGACTTACACTAGTCGGTCAATTGCCGACTTCGCTATGAACGCTTATAGGCTTATGGATGAAATTGTCATACGCGTTGTAAGTGCCTTAGAAAAAGTTCGTTGTAGTGATTCATGCTGCAAAAATTTATTTGAATCGCTTTGCACAATGACTTTGCACTTTGAACATCACTATTATGTACTTTTTATATTTGATTTATTGAAAATCGTATGTATAATCACTAATGAAGTTTTAATAGCACTTATTGTCAAGTTTTATTGGTTTTACACTTTTTATTCACTTGTTTTAATGTTCATCACAAAGTATACTTTTATCGTTTTATTTGCACTGTTTCTATTCCAAAATTGAAGATAATATTTCTACTTTATATTTGGACCATATTGAGTATATTAACACATGTTTTAACTTTTAATAATAACTTTAACTATTTTAAATATTAAAGTAAACACAGAGCCGTTTTATATTGCACTTGAACGGATGGTGGCGCCATCTATGTTCTTCGGTGACTAAGATGTTTCTGTCACCAATGAACTTCAAATATCAATTATTTTTGTTGCAGTGTTCTACATGATGGAATATTAGGAATAGAATAGATATATATATATATATATTTTTTTTTTCGTGTGAGTGTGTGGCCAACTCTGGTGTCGGAGTTTTCAGACCGCCCGAAGGCCTCCGACATGGCCTAACGATCCTTATCCTTCGACAAGAACCGGGACCGACAGCTTTACGTGCCCTCCGAAGCACGGCAGCGCTCAGATGTAAATGCCACATACGGTCACCCATCCAAGTGGTGACCTGTGCAAGCGTTGCTTAACTTTTGCCGATCTGTTACGAACGGCAAGCCAAGTCTCGCTATGAGCGCTAAAATAGATATATTTATTTGCCATGAATGTAGGTATTACAATGTGATGTTACAATATAAATGATGTATCCTTGTACATTCTTCCGGAAAAGCATATAAACATTAAAACAAGTCTTAATCTAAATTTTACATAAGCTTCTTTCATAAAGAATTATCAAAAAGAAAATCGCTTACGAATTTTAGAATAAAACACTTATAGGTAGGTATATTTACAAATTTTGCTAGTTCTTTTAGTAGTTTTAGTAGTTTTAATACTATCAGTTTAGTTTTAGTAGTTTTAATACTATCAGGTATTTTGTTATAAACAAGAGGTGCAATGCAGATTACACTTTTTTAATAATGCTGTCTTATAGAAGTCTGTGTGAAGCAAATTTTGGTATTGAGATTTCATGTTTGGAGATCTTTTCCGTGTGCCGTTAATTGAAGGAAACAACTGTTTATTAGTTTTAACTAATATGGATAGCTTTAGAATGTGCATACATGGAAATGTTAATATCGATATCCGCATCCAAAACTCACTTATATGTTGCGCGGTTCTGCACAAAGTCTTAGTGTCCAGGCTTCTTAGCCAAAACACTAAAATACGAATTTACAAAACTGTAATAAGACCTATAATAACGTATGGCTGTGAAACCTGGACACTGACACATAAGGACAAGACTAGCTCTTGGTCGCAGAAAGAAAGTTCCTCCGAAAGATCTTGGGCCATGTGCAGTGAGCTGACGGGAGCTGGCGAATGCCGAAATTGCAGAACTCGTAGCCATCCCTAACGTCATTGGGGAAATAAAGGCTCTCAGACTCCGACGGCTTGGTCACTTCGAGAGAATGGGAGAGGAACGTGGTGTCAAGAGAGCGTATGTGGGTCAACATATTTCTATGGGGTCAACCGGGCGTCGTCCTGTCGGTCGCCCCAGATACCGCTGGAAAGACGTAGTAGGGCAAGATCTGAGGGAGCTACAAGCTGGTGAGAGGCGAGAAGTGGCCAAAGATCGGGTGAAGTGGCGTTCTCTCGTATTGTAGGCTAAAAGCACATTTTGGGTCGATGAGCTACTGGGGTAAGTAAGTAAATGTTAATAAATTATATCAATATATTAATATACTATAATATTACCCCCTATTACATGGAACCTAAAAATTCACCTCTGCAATTTCGGGGATACAGGCGTGAGCGTATAATAAAAAAATATATAATTATATATTAATATTAATGTTGCTGACAGCGATGATGGTTGTGCACATACCAATGTTTATATTGTAGTTATAAGTACTGTCCTGAATAAAAAAAAATATGTTTCTTGAAAATAGGAATGCAACTCTCTGTAACTTTTAATTCGAACATGGCTCGAAGGTATCGCTTTTGAGTTTTGCAAATGTTTTCTCGTTCGCTACAATTTCCTCAAAATATTAACCCATATCTTAAAAAGGCCTCATAAATAATATATAATATCTTTAAAAGGCCGCCTATAGGTAATATATATATATATATATATATATAATCCTTTTTATTAGTGACTTGCTTTTATAAATTTGATTGAATAAACAGCAGTACTTAAAATTCGTTTATTACTGGATAAAGTCTTAAGCATACAAAATAGAAAATTTAACTTGTACAGAACCTAATCACATACATACATACGTGTGTGTGTGACAAAATTTGTGTCAAAAGTATGACTAAGCATAAATAATTATTTAAGTTCTTCTTGAGAAGTCCAAAAATATTATACCTAACCTGCTAGGCATTTGCAATCGAAGCATCATAGTTGGATATCAATAGCGCGTTTTACTTTGCGCTGAACGATTTCTTTACAGAAGTTATGGTCTCAGAAAAATTCTGTAAAGCGCAACGTCAGATAGTGATAAGGAATATAGTTTCTAGCTCATTCGGTTTACATGCAATCTCAGTCAAACCAATTTATGGCGATAAAATCAGTAAACTGTATTATAATTTCAGCATACCGACGTAAAGCTGCGTTTGCCCTACAAGAAGGCTTAAACTGCGACAAAATGCGACATCACAATTGTTACCTCGTGTGTAAAACCCACGTAAACTAACCGAGAAACATTTTACTGAACACCCGCTACCGAAGCTCTGCAGCCCACTACTCCACTAATGAGGATCCCATTAACTTCAGGTTAAATGAGTTATCACGCTCTTTTATTTTCCGCTTGACTTCATCTTGTTACCGTCTACTGTTGCGAGACCTCATCATGTATGTATTTAGGAATGCTTTCAAAAACTTTTCGAGTTTTGCAAATGACATGTGTGACAAAATGTTATATTAAAAAAAGAAGCAATGACTATTGTATTATGAAATATAAATGTGTATAAATATATGAAATTAAATAATAAAAAAATGTAAAGTCGTCAATTGACGTAATTATGTGGATATAATAAAATACGATTTACAACATTCAAAGGATTTAACAAATTCATTACGGTTTGTATTAGGTATGTTATTTATGTTTGCTTTATTTAAAATGCAACTTTTGGCAATATCTTAAAAAAACGGCTCTCAAATAGTTACACTAAAACGTTTACCTGAAAACATATTTCAACAAGGTGAATTTATTTGTCTTGTTAGTTTTTATTTTTACTGTAAATAAAATAAAATTTCAAACATTTGAACAAATTACAACACCGCCTTAGGTGTAAAGACGTGGTTTTCAAATATTTCACAGAACATTGGCAGAAGTGTTGCTGTATGATGTAAAGCTTATGACATCACTCACTCTAATTAATGTCGCCGCATTCGAACTAGCTTGCAGCTCATTAATATTGAAAATCGAGGAGAAATTGAAACTGGATAGTTAACATACTGTATTTTTGGTAGTATCTGTAGGTCAATGAAAGTAGTTTTTTTCTCTATACCGACAAGGTATGATAAAATATCATTATTAAAATTTGTCATCATGTGGCGATTGATTAAGAATACAAAGTATCACTAATGTATCACTATTATATTTCATCTCGTGGAGTCGTAAGAGGCGAATAATAAGGAAAATAACATAAAACCCTTAACCGGTCTGGCCAGCGTGGTAAAGTAGATCGAATCGTTCTATTGAGTCCTATTGAAAATTGACAATGTCAATGTAACGTAAAACATACAACAGTGGACTTTGAAAGGCTGTATGTTGAAGATTTTCATTAATGTTAATTTTATCTGTCGCATCCTGATTATAGCGCGAATTACTTAGAGTAAATTGCGCTATAATCAGATACTGCATCCAGGCAGATCTTTTAGTGAGTACCCACTCACTAAAACCTAACACACTGCAGGTATTTACAAAAGCAGAGTAAAAATTTACGAGTTATACGGTATGAAGAAATACAATTCTGATTCGAACATTACAGAGTATGTTAGGAATTATTCCAAAATATTTAAAAGAGTGTGCAAAACAGCTAAGGCAATATTTGTCAGGAACAAAATTAAATAATCCCCGAATAAAATTAATGCAACCTATTAATGAAGCAACAGTTAAGACAACACTAAGAAGTAAAAGTTTTAGCTTACTTGATAGTGATAAATTTATTCATGATGACGAATAAGTCACACATACATTTAATAACTTTTTGCTAGCATACCAATTGCTACTACAAGATAATTAAAATCATCAGCTATAGTCGCAAAAAACCTATTAGAATCTAGTGTAGGAAAATGTAATGTATTATTTAAGTCCCATAGTATTAATTCTACCGATATTATAAGTGCTTTTCAATCTCTAGAGTCTAAGAATACAGATGATCTCTGGGGCATTTCTGTTAAGGTTTTGAAAAGTGCAACTTATTTAATAAGTGTATTGAATCAGGTATATTGCTCGATCTTATGAAACATAGTAGGATAATACCTCTGTTCAACTCCGGCAGTAAGACTGAACCTAGTAACTATAGGCCAATATCGATACTACCTGCGTTTAGTAAGATTTTTGAAAAGATCATACTCATGCAACTACTTAGATATTTTAATCTAAACAGCCTCCTTCACAGTGAGCAATATGGTTTTAAATAGGCTCACTCGACAACAGATGCAGGAGTAGCGTTACTCAAACACATATTCAGTGCACGGAAATTCTCGCGATCTACCACCATTTGTGTAAGTTTTCAGAATCATCACAGTGTGGCGAATTCCAGTAGAAAAAAAATAACCTACGAGTCACAAGATCATAGCTATAAAGTTAATTGAGAATTGCTATAAGGCTAAAAAATACAAATGAATCAATATCTAAAAGAAAGTTCTCTGACCTCGTTAAAACAGCATTTTATCATGTAAAAGTATTATATCAAATATCATATAACCAAATATTTTTATAATCGTCAACAAAAAAGAAGCAAAAGTGCCAGTGTCAATCAGAAGAGAAATAATCTCTAAAATAAGTGTAACATGACAGAAAAGCTTGTAATCCAATATGAGATCACAGACATAATATTCTGTTTTTATTTTATTGATTGGTCTGGGAATGAGGATGATGGGAATGATGGAAAAGGCAAGCTAGTTGCACTGAATAATTATTGCATTGCACTGCTAATGAAAATTTTCGGCGATATTGATGCTGTATTGTCGTTTGCCGTGCTTAGAATTTTGCAGGTGTATGTAAATATTTTTGAAGCTTTTCACCCTACCCTCTTTTTCTATAAGAATCATTTTGCCTTCTTAAGAATACTCGGGCATTGTTTTTTTCTCAAGTGTTATCTTGAGGTCTATAGCATCAGCTGTGTTTACAAAATGTCCTACTGCTTGGAACCAAGTACATATCTGCTAATGAGAGCCTTTGCTTTGCCGCACCTTATAAAAATTTATAGATGCAAATCAAAGTTATTCATACATCTGTAATAGTTATAATGTGACTAAATGAACACGCAATAGTGGTTGTTTTTTAGAATTATTTAACTATACACTAGCTTTAATAAATGTAGGAATTTCAAACTTATTTTCCCTAGCTGTATGATCGAACCGTAGCCTCGTAAGTCAGCACTTGCCAATAACTTCAAGATTCGTGGTTTTTAAACTAACATCTTCACTATATGATACAACAAACTCTCCACTTACCTACATTTAATTAAAAAATATATAATGAATGAATAGTTCCTTAATTTCGAGAAGCATTTTCATCTGTTCCGCAGCACTTACGTAATACTAATAATAACCAAACAAAATCACATTTTCCACACCACATACCTACATAAATCTAGCAAGCATTTATTAATAGAAAAACCTTACTTCCCGGTTTTATCCGTTAATTGTATCAACATTTTGCGGCCGATTATTCTGTAATTGTGAGAGCAAGTGTCCGACTTTGTTATGTTGGGTTGCAATTATGTGAATTTGTGCCTGCGGTTGCTCTCAGATATAAGACAATGCGAAATTATGGGTTAGAATTCATTTCGAGTTATAATTATGTTTTTTGCTATATTTGTTGTGGGTGCCGAAGCTTTGTATGTTTCACGTATTTTTTGTTTGACCCTTTTCTTGTCATGGAGTGGTTGACTTATGTAATCTAATCGAACTGTTGAGGTGCAGTAATAAAATCATCATCAGCCTTTAACAGTCCACTGCTGGACTAGGCCTACTCCTTTGAAAGGAGGAATTGGCCTACTATACCACCCTGGCCAAACGGGTTGGTATAGGGTTTGTATCAAGTTTTTCTTCTCTTACAGTGCTGTTCTCTGCATAATATGCTCCCTCTGTCGGCTCTTATAACACCCATGGGATGATATGGGGTGGTGACAATCCGTATTTTTAATCCGTCACCACACGGACAAAAAATAAACTATTAAATTTAATTGTTTTGTATATTTTCAGGTATCTTTTACAAGTGTTTCACCAGACAGGATATTCGAGGGCCCTGACTTCCCAGTAATGAAGTCAAAAGTCAAAATCTGTTATTCATCTAGGTCACAATATGACGTTTATGAACAACAAATTTAAAAACTGATCAGTATCCACAATGTCCATAAAACCGCAACAAGTTTATTTAAAATACACACAATAGATATTCTTTAAAAATTGTTCCTATAAAAATATTGTCAGAAAGCCTTAACAACTGCATCACTTGATGAGTATTGAGTCTCTATATCAATAGTCATAGATATTCATCTAACAAAAAATTATATTTACCCGGCAATAAGTGGCCCACAAGCTTCGAAGGACGCACTTGTTGTAAATGGTTGCCTTATCTAAGAGGAGAGATCGATCGTAGGGTCAGATATCTTTCCTGCGACTGAAATGTGGCTTATCCCGGTTCTACCGAATTATAACATTAATGTTATTATTGGAGTCAAGTACCTTCTTTTTGTAAACCAATTGATTTATCGCATGAAGTAGTCGTGGAAATGGGTAGTAACATTTATAAAATATCTTGATTTGTCAAGTTGGCCTAGAGACACCTAGGTCTCTGTGAAAGTTAAATGTGGTTTTCAGTTATAGTTTGCGCCCACATGATATTAATGCATCGATTCCTTTGGCCAAGCATAAAAGAGGTTCGATACCCGAGTCGGGCAAAAGGGTTTTTCCAAATTCTCAGTAGCAGCACTGAGCCTAGCAAAGTGCCCGGTGACGGCAATAGGCTCACCTCCTTACGTGAGAGCTACTAATCATAACATGGCGAAACGTGAGTGTACATTATACTACCCCTTCGAGGATATTGGCGTAAGTCTTTAAAAAAAGAAAATAAAATGGAATGAAAACAACTATAATATGTATGTGATATAAAAAACGCTTTACATCAAAGAAATAACTACAGACGTGCAAACGCACAGCAATAAAATTTTACCCAGTTTAGTAACCCAACGTGTATCGCACAAAGTAACAAACAATCTACTTTACATAAGTTCACAACAAACTACTAACTACTCTTAATTTCTGAACTAATTCCAGCTAAGCCGCAACCCCAGTGAAACAGAACACTTAGCTATTTCTAAATCAGATATTGCCACTGCCATTGTAAAAGTTTGTTGTTAAACATTGGACTCAGTTAATTATTTCTCGCGGGTATTCCATTTGTTTTCTGGTTACTGGATTTTCAAACTAAAAGTAAGTATAAACGCTGTAATATTTGTTGAACTGAACACCTATTTTAAGTTATAATGGGATTGGTATAGTTTATGGAATTGTTCAGTGGGATTGAAAGTAAGTAATGTTGAGGTTTCAGTATTTACTGAGTGGTTCGAATTTTGTTTGTTAATACAAATAAAAGTCATTTTTATCGAGGTTTAGATGTAAGCAGTTATTTGTAGTTTTCTGCGAATAATCTTGTTGAGGGATATATTTCCGATTGCAAAGAGTGGCATGACTTTCTTCCAGGTTTGTTTCATATCAATACTATCCATGCAATTCTATAAGTAAAACATATACCGTCATTATGTTACTTATAAAGTCAGCTTCCATAACACGTTGATTTTACTATAATAGTACTAACATCTGCTTACCATTATATAAAAAGAAAAAGCATCAAATATTGACGTCGTGTCGTTGTCGTATCGTTATATATAAATGTCTTCCATAACATGTTGACTTGGCTGTAGAATTGTCACGCGCTTACAAAGACAAAGACAAAGTCATTTATTGCATAACTGTGTAGTGATGTACATGGATGGTTAATATGTAAACGTATCAACAGTTTACCCGTTACGGGCATTGCAATTATATAATATTAGTTGTAAATATGCTTACAACTAAAGAATTCATGCATGTTATAAAATACCTTTTCTCGGTTTTGAGTCCATTCTTGTTCAGCCTCGTGCTGGACACACTCACCGAGGACGCTTAACAGAAAGCACCGTGGACTTTTGTTTACGCGGATGATGTAGCGATTTGTACAACCACTCGTAAGGCCCGGGAAGACGCTCTGGAGGTATGGAAGAGGCAGTTGCAGGCAGGTGGCCTAGTGCTGAATGTCTCGAAGACCTAGTATATGGAGTGCAATGTGCTTACCCCCGCACTGACCCCATAGTGGTTGAAGGACAAGCGGTTCAACAGTGCGAAGAGTACAAATACCTGGGTAGTATGATTGCTAAATCTGGAAGCCTGGAAAATAACATTCAGCACCGAATATCAGCCACCTGTGAGCTCAAGTGGCGCGAGCTCACTGGAGTCACCTGTGACAGTCGAATGCCCATAAAACTGAAAGGGGTAATCTATAAGTCAGTTATAAGACCAGTCCTGACTTATGGAAGCGAGACGTAGGCCGTAACAAAAAAGCATGTCAGTACCATCCAAGTTGCCGAGATGAAGATGTTGCGATGGATGTGCGGAGTAACGAGGCTCGATAAGATCCGTAACGAGTACGTGCGCGGTAGCCTTGGAGTACACGATGTCGCTGACAAGATGCAGGAGAACCGGCTGTGATGGTACGGACATATAAAAAAGAGACCACCTGAGTACATCGGCAATGCGACACTCAATCTCAACATTCCCGGTCATGCCCAGAGGCAGGCCAAAACTACGGTGGATGAGTGTCGTAAAGAAAGATATGGAGAGCTGCGAACTCGAAGAAGAAGATGTCCAGGACAGAGCGAAGTGGAAGAAGAGAATACGAAAAGCGAACCCCGTCATGAGACGGGACAAACGCTAGGAAGAATAAGAAGAAGATACAGATAAATAGAAATCTGAAGACGTTCTACATTAAAATGAAACAGCTCAAATGTATTCAATTATTAACAGGATTATATAGAATGTAATTTATTATCCTTATGATTATTGCCAAATGATTTGTATCAAATGATCAAACAGGTCAATTATACTCGGCCAAATTAACGCATTGATTATAATTACTGCAACAGCATTGTGAGCGAACACAAAATGATCACGATTGCGTCAAGCTTTGTATTAGTGTTGTTTGCTTCGTGATGTGACACGATCGCATTATGTACAAGATATAAATTATAAATACTTTCTACAAATATTAAATATTTCAATGACTGGTTTGCAATCAAATTATGCTTGAATTTGAAGTCAAATCTATCGGAAATATAGTGAATAAAATGGTTGTGACATACAGACGGACATACAGGCGACAGATATGGCGAATCTATAAGGTTTCCAGTTTTTGCATACGAGAACTCTAAAAATCTGGCATATTTTCTTCTTTTGTAAACATAAATATTTTTTGGTTCACTTTTAGCTAACAGGATTGACGCAAACTTTTAGGTAATAAACTTGTGATTGTTGAGTATTATAGCTTTGATCTTCTGAATATTTTTCAGATAATCTTTACAATATGTTATAATAGTATTTCTGATATAACTAATGTCCATTGATAACCATCTCTTATATCTACACGTAATCAAATAATCTATACAATATAATAGTTTATCGGATATATCCGTAAACATGTCCCATCACTATGCACAATACAGTCATTGTGCAGCATCAATGTAGGAACATGGATCAATAGCACGACAATTTCCTCTACAGATCTTAATCTCAAAATCCAATTGTCCATGGATATTGACGTACAATCAAATAATCTATATAATATAATAGTTTATCGGATATATCCGTAAACATATCCCATCACTATGCACAATACAGTCATTGTGCAGCATCAATGTAGGAACATGGATCAATAGCACGACAATTTCCTCTACAGATCTATATCTGAATATTCGATAGCACGATTATTTCGTCTACAGATCTTAATCTCAAAATCCAATTATCCATGGATATTGGCGTACAATCAAATAATCTATACAATATAATAGTTTCTCGGATATATCCGTAAACATATCTCATCACTATGCACAATACAGTCATAGTGCGGCATCTAGACACAAGAATCAATAGCACGACAATCTCCTGTACTGATCTCTATCTGAATGTCCGTTGACATTAATATGCAGTCAGAGGCATGGCATAATTGAAAGCTTATCTCATACTAGATGTAAGGCAAGACCACATTATTAACGAATTTAAAATATATTATGTATTGACCCTTATTTATGGTAGTGAAAGTTGGGTATGGCAGAAGAGACTTGAAAGTAGAATAAATGCTGTAGAAATGAGAGCACTGAGAAGAATGTGTGGTATATCTTTGACCGACAGAGTAAAGAATAGTGTGATAAGAGAGTGGTGTGGGGTAAAAGAAGATGTAGTGACAAGCATCGAGAAAGGCATGTTAAGATGGTTTGGGCACATGGAGAGACCACCAGAGACCAGATTGGAGACATCCTAAAAAAAGGACAGGTCAGAAGTACCCTAAAACGAAGAGCATGCATGAAAAACTTGAAGGAAGTGAATGAAACAAGAGAGGTTTGTCAGGATCGTTGCAAATGGCGTCCCGTAGTCTCTGCCTACCCCTCCGGGAAACAGGCGTGATTCTATGTATGTATGTATTGACGGGTCGATAATACAATCATTTTACACAAAATTAAATGTTGGGTGATCATGGTTTGATGTTTTGAAGAGGATCTATGAAAATCTATGTTTTACTTTAAATGTGTATGGTACTGTTTAGGGTTGTTGACACAAGCCAAATTCTATAGTTTGCTATTAAGTTATGGCAAAACCATGATGATTGATGTTTAAAAATAATAAATCTTTCTGATTAGAATTGATGAAATATTCAAGTAGACTCATTAGTAAAAATTGCGCACACACTACATACCTACCTACATTAAACAATACACGGATAAACCTACTGTTATATTGTAGTTCGATTCATTTACTACAAACCTTGATTGCTTAGTACTTCAAATTTGGATAAACCAACCAAACATATAACGCCTATATTTTATATTTGGAGAGAAAAAGACAAACTCAAGGTTTATCAGAGATAATAAGATTAATTTCTAGTACCTGTGTGTAAGTAATAGTCTTGTTCAAGTCTAGAAATTTGTGTTCCAAGTTAGATTAAAAGTCAACCGCTATACAAAAAGCGCTTTACTTAACAAATTACTTATTCTTTGATCGATTCTCACAAAAAGGAAACTTTACATACATACATAGACTCACGCCTGTTTCCCGGAGGGGTAGGCAGAGACTACGGAACGCCATTTGCAACGATCCTGACATACCTCACTTGCTTCACTCACTCCCATCAAGTTTCTCATGCATGCTGTTCTGTTAAGGGTACTTCTGACTTGTCCTTTTTTCAGGATGTCTCCAATCTAGAAACTTTACTTGTAATAAAAACAAAAACAGCCATAAAAGCTAATTATTTAATTATTATTTAATGTTCCGATACAATCAATCATTTTGACGAATTGATGGCTCCACCGAATGTTTTAGTATATGAAATGTAAATAAAAATAATGGCATATATCCATCTGTTAGAATGTATAGAATAACGTTTGTGTTACTCATGAGTCTAATAATGTAAAATGATATCAGCTTCTCTAGGTATATAATTTAACGTAAATGTGTAGAACCATTTTTTTTTTGTATTTTGCGCTAAGAATAATGCAATATTATTTCTTGAAATGGATGACACAACGTGTGACTAAACCCTATTGTAAAAAACCATCATAATTATGTTCTGAATATGAGATTTTTTGTGTCGGATGTAAGTCCAACACAATTAACACCTATATGATTTTTTAGAACTCCACTTAGAGCAATATTGAGCCGCCCGCATCCAACTAAATCTCGAAGTCTCAATAACATCGCTGGTCAACCTTGCGAGAGAGCTAGTAGGGGTACTACGAACTTTTGGTGGCAGATGCTTAATCATAAAGCTAATAGCTGACTAAACTAAGAAGTGGATCCTCGTTTTCACTATAGAAAATCTTAGTTTGAATGATAATGATATTAAGACGATGCAAAATTGTTAAAACGCAGGTGGTTGAGTTATAGTAAGAATAAGATACAACAACAAATATTCAAAAAAGTGGAGAAAAGTCAGCATTTTCTCTCGCACGTATCTATTTAACCCTGCCAATGGCATCCATCTAACAATTTCTTGGAACAAATGTGTGCAAAAACAACGAAAAACACAAAACAAAAGTGAACGTGACTGGAAGCACGAGTCATTGACGAATGAAGTTGGAAGATGGATGGCCGCTTGACAAACGACTGAAGAAAACACGCAGAGAGCATTTGTTTGATGCATACGTGCTTACGTACTAGGGATACAGTAAATACAAGAAGAATATATAGGTGCTAAACTAGCTTCTGCCCATGGATTCACACGTGTGAGTAATCCTTATTTAAAAATCACCTGTAGCCTGTCAGGCTACACGTCCATAACTACGGTATCAAATATGTACAATAGGTGATATGGTAACAGTGGATGACCAGTCACTAGCACTCATAAAAATAACAAGAAATGCATGTAGAAATTGTCCTGAAATGAAGCATTGAATAAAATCCCCCATTTTTGTCCCATACAACATGTTCTCATGGCATTGATACACCTGTGCATTCACTTGTAACAGAACAGCGAGCATTCACCGTTTTCTGTTTTGTCGAACCAAACATTTTCACGATCAATCCAGCGAACATTCTAAATTCATATAGTCCGTAGAATATAGAAAAAAAATAGAAATCGCACTACAACAGCAGTTTTACCCAATATATTTACTTCAGTTTCACTTATGAATTATTTCTAGAGTAAGAGAAAGATACATAAACAAATGACGTTTCTAAATAATAAAATGCAGATTTTAATTTGAACAGGTATAATAAATCACACAAGTGTCTGTTCCGACGTTCAAATTTATTTATCGATATCGAGAGTTTATCAACATTCTATTGAAATTAATTCTGAGTTAACCAAATCTAGGGATCTATTGTAAACATTATCGATATTTATTCTGAGTAAGCCCATCACTAGTCAAGTTAAAATTAGGGTCAAACTACGAAAATTCTTCCCTAGATTATAATCATAAATCAAAGTGAAGTAAATATATTGGGTTTAACCGCCATTGGAGTGCGAATTCTATGTATTATCTATATTCTAAGGCTCGCCCAAATGTTCGTGAGAATGCTCGCTAAAACACACTAATTTGTTTTGTAACATTCGCGAGAATGCTCATTACAGGTGAATGCTCAAGTGTATCAGCGCCATTAGAGAAAATACTGTCAATAATTAGGCGTAAACAGCAGTTGTCAGAATTTTTGTTACTTGTCTGAAGTGATGTTTTTATTTTTTTTTATAAAAATAATTTTACTTTTACTTTCTTTTATTATTTGAATTGCTTAATAGCAAAAACATAACTACACTTAAAACTACTCAAAGACTGCACCGATGTTTTGATTTTGTATGTTCCTAGATATTTAAAAACAAACGTAGATTATAATATGTTCACGTATTTTCACTATAACTAGCGCATACTTTAAGTTAAATATAATTTTAAAGCACCTTTGCATAATCTTGTTAATAAAAAAACACTAGGAAGTGCCTGTGAGACTACACGTCCAAGGCACTGTTATAAAAATGTGACGTCCATAATTAAAGGTTAAATGGAGGCTTATAAAGTCTTGTTCGATGCAGAATTTAATCTCATACATACATACATACATACATACATACATATCGTCACGCCTTTTATCCCCGAAGGGGTAGGCAGAGGTGTATTTCTACACCCAATTTTCGCCAGATATACTTTAGTCCCACGTAATAAGGGGCGAGCCTATTGCTGTACCGGGCACATTTCCAGACTCCGTGCTGCTACTGAGAATTTTGTGACAGAAAAACCCAATAACACTGCCCAACCCAGAAATCAAACCCAGGACCTTCCGATCCCACGCGCACATTTATGCCGCGAGACCAACGAGGCAGTCTCAATTTAATCTCAATGCGAAAAAAAATGCTATACCGTGCATTTAAATGCTGATCCGTCCTTTATTCCAAACAAGCCACCTTTTCACCTATAACTAGTTTCATAGGTACAATACTTGAGCGTCTTGAAGGTTTATAGGGAATTTAGAAGAAAACAGAAATGAATTTACTTTAATTAATAATTAATTATAATTGTTTCATATACTTTTCTAATACTTGTAAATGAAGACGACGCCTCGATTACTACGGTTATCAAGTAAATAGCGTAAGCAGCCTATCTAAATAGATATTTACTTCGTAGATCGAGTAACATATGAAGTCAAAGATGAGTTCTAGTGCGCAGAGCCCTTAATTTGCCCTCATAAACACTAGAAAAGGTTTGTGGGTCAGAAAAAAGTACTGTTCACACGCAAAGTGTGGCAGCCCTTGAAAACTGCTTAGGTTTTATGTAAGGGCCTCTTGACATGATCGTATAAAAATATAAGACTAAGTTATTTTTACGGATGGCGCAGTGGGTCAAATGTATACCTTCGTTACTACTGCTTGAAGGTGAAGGGCTTTGAATTCTATTTCTGTTTTGCCTTTCAGATTATTCTACATTTCCGTTCATTTACAAAAGACTTTTTACTCTTATAAAGTCTAATATTTGGTATTTTCCTTACGAATAATGATGCGATAATGTTCTTTTACACAAATGTAAGTAACTGGGCTAATACCGAAACAACATAATTCTTGTATTTTTAAGTATAATCACATCGAAATATATATTCATGATAAAGTACCAACCCTTAATTTTGTTCGGTATAGACTGCCAACTGGCATTAGTCTACCACGAAGTACAAGTATTACTAAAGTTTGCAGCTTGAACCCAACAGTGGATTAGCGAAATTCACAATAAAGCCAAAAGAAAACTAAATATCACCTAGAACAGGATATAAATATATTTCAATTCAATTATTTTACAACTGTATACTTATTTACATTTAAACTATTATTTACAAATAAAATTATACCTACGTATAATCCTATAACTAAATAAAAAAAAAAACGAACTAATATATTCATTAAAAGGCAAAGCGTTTAGGCGTCGTAGTATTCCTCCGCATCACTGTCATCGGGTAACGTGCGCAGAAGGCTGGCAGCATTGCTACGCTAAATGGCAATGCTTATTCTTTGAACAAAGAATAAACCAGCCCTCTGGTCACGTGATACGTCGATCAAGCGTTTGGAGATATCTCGGTACAAAATACGAGCGCTCGGACCCCATGAGCCCGGCGTTTCTACCCCAAACGGCTCAAATACGTCATTGCCAACTAAATTACCGTATTTGCGCCGTTTGAGGGTTTCCGCCGTTGCAGCAGCAGCGCCAGGATGACATGCTGTACTTGGAATATGTGATGGCGCAAAGGTGTCTACGCACGTTGCGTCCCACACCAAAGGACTACCCATTTTCCATGGCAACAACGACATACCACCAGGTCTCTTCCTGTCGTCTCGAACCAAACCATTTGGTTCGAGTACAGCTGGTACGCCAGACGTGTCGCGTCTGAGTTCGACGAATTATGTCATTCAAATGTGCATGTCGTGGAATTCTACCCGCGTTTCTACTGCAAGAAAGTCCATGATGTCCGAGGCTATCGACGTCTTCTCCACAATGACATCGATGCGGAGAAACACATGGATCACCCAAACGTAGGCAAGTGGCAATACGGAAGGTCTCATCGTCCAACATGGTTCCAATGTTGGAAGATGGTAATGCGTGTAGCCAAAGACCAGATTCCCGCTCCCCCATAGCCAGCAAGCGAGCACGCTCTGCAACGTTAGAAGCTGTAGACAAAAGATTTTTTCTTACTAAGTTGCAGAGTGGCAAGTCCCACTGTCTCTGGGAGAAAAGGTTGGTAGGCAATTCAGTGTTTGGACAAGCCATTTTCCAGGCATTTAGAGCTTCGGTTTTGCACAGCACTTCTGTATTAACTAGAGTAGTTGTTAAAATTTTCCTAGTTCGTGCTGAGAACCGAAGATAAAAACGCCGGTAAACTGACACTGGAAATTTTGCGAACGCAGAGCCCACGTAGACGTATGGGTAAAAACGCTTGTAGCCAGGCTCAGTCGTCCATGTCCACATTTAATATCTTTCTTAAAGTTGTTTGAATAGTTTGATCAATTTTTCCTAAAAGTGCTATTTTTTTCGAAAGTTGTGTTGATCTTAAAATATGAGTAAATTTAGGGACTAAAAGGCAATACCGAATAATTGTATACGCTAAACAAATATTAATTTTGAATAGGCGATCCGAAATATCACAAAAAATTTGTATCTTTTCTTCTATGAAAGATTCAAAAGTTTCTTAAAAAATTGGTGAACCTAGGAGGCGAAGAGAAGGTTTTTCAACAATTTTGATATTTGGTGCCAAATTATAAAATTTCGATATTACCAAATGTTTGTTCACCTCTGACTTTTCGAAGTTATGAGTGTATTAACCTCTTAGTGTCCTACGGTCACGGTGTGCCCGTAAGAGAAATAGGCCGGTATAAGGATTTGTGAGAACTTCACTCCGGTGTTGTGTGATTGGTTACAATAATAAAAACGTACATCGACTAGTTACAGATTAACCAACATAATACCATCAATTTTTACCATATTTCCAAGCTGTAACCGAGAAAAAATAATAAAATTGCTGATTTCGGTGCTCAGTTTTCTCCGTGCCGCCATATTGCGCTGTGGCAATCAACGAAGTTGAATTTGTGATTTTTTTAAATGTATTCTGAACGCAAACGCTAAGTTATTGTATTAGTATTATATATCAAATTATTGAACATTTAGTGAAGTATATGTTTTAAACATTTTCTTTAGCCAGGTATTAAAACATTTCCAAAAAAAGTGTTACTAATTTTTGTGATGCAATTTTCGGGCGTTGGCCGCTAGCCGTCCTCCATATTTAAAATGATTATATGTAAGTATTTATTAATTACTTTACTAAATATAGATAGGTTTCTCATAAAGTTGTCTTAGAATCCATTGTTAATTAGACATTTCGTATTATTTTCGCTATAAATAGGTATACAAATGTTTTGTGAGTTAGAAATGTTTTCCGTCGGATCGTCAAAATGGCGCAAACTTTTCGCTGCTATGAATAAACGGTTATTGTGAAGTGATATCTGTGACCTGTGCTAAATTAATGTATATAACCGTCGCGTCGTCTACTCGTGTCAATATTAGTGCAGTGAGAAAGTGAATTTTGTGAATAATTTATGTGTATTGTATAAAAATGTTTCACATGGTGTAAGAAAAAACATAGTGACCTGCATATATACATTTTTTTCGACGTGAAAAAGTAAAAGGTTAGCTATTTTAATATAATTCTCATATAGAGTAACTTCTCAACTGTATACGGTTTAAAATTTACGTCATATAATTACACCAAACGCGAGAAAATTAAAGTTTCATAACCTAGGATCTTATGAACATTACATACTCAAAATGGCTGGACACTACCGGAGAAAATGCATTTTGGAGCTGGGCATGCGAGGGGTTAAATATTAAATATGTTAATTATCGCTCGCTTAATAATGGGCCCGGTAGATGGTAATAGGCTCGCCCGCTATTACATTGGGACAGAAACATACTGGCAAAAAGTGGGTGTGTAAAATACCTCTGCCTACCCCTTCGAGGATAACAGGCGTGAAGTTATGTTATGTGTTATGTTATGTTTGTTCATTGAGTCTGTTGTATTTATAAAAAGTTCACATTTACTATAATTTAGTTCTAAGCCAATGGATGAGAATTTAGTTTTTAGAAAAGCCATGTCTTGTAATACAGTGTCTACATCGCCTCCCATTAAATTTTGAATTTATTTGCCGAATAATGGGGTGTATGGCTAAAATAAAAATGACTAGTCCAAGAAGGTCACCTTGTTGGCATCCAACTGCTGAAGCCAAAACATTTTCCTTGTAAAGTAATTTTGTGGGATATCTGTAACATTGCCAAAGAATATTATCTTCTTGGGTTTACGCGAATGTTACACATTGAAATTAAACTACAGTTTACGGATTTTATCGCGTTGTATTGGTTTCACTAAGTTATTACATTTGAAACTAAACGCTCCTCTGTGCCCGATAGTTAGTCAGATAGGCGCACCAACTTACAGACTGGCTCAACACATGGCAAGGATTCTCTCACCGCTCAGAGGCAATACGAGAGCACATGTGAAAGATTCCTACCATTTTGTCAGTGAAATCAAACACCTACATCTCTCTGACAAGGAAACTATGGTTAGGTTTGATATATAGTCATTATTCACATGCATACCAGTACATGACTGTGTAGAAATTACTAGAAGGAAGCTGAGAGAAAACAAAATGTCTGAGGAATATGCAGAAATACTCAAACACTGCCTGACAACGGGCTATCTGTTATGGGACAAGAAATACTACATACAAGTGGACGGTGTAGCAATGGGCTCCCCAGTATCGCCTGTTGTCGCTGACATCTTCATGGAGGACTTCAAGGCGCGAGCCCTGCAGACTGCCACCATCACACCGAGGTTCTACAAGCGGTATGTAGATGACACTTTCACAATTTTACCAACAGATAGTATTATTGCTTTCCTAAACCATCTTAATTCTATTAATAACCAAATACAATTCACAATGGAATTAGAGGCAAACAAGTCTTTAGCTTTCTTAAATGTACTTGTCATCAGGAATAAAAACAACTCCTTAAGCCATACTGTGTATAGGAAAAAGACTCATACAAATAGGTACTTAAACGGTGAGTCTCACCACCATCCTAAACAGTTAGCTACTGTAGGAATGTCTCTGTTTCAGAGAGCCCGCGGGATCTATGACAAAAAACACCTGGACGCTGAGCTTCAACGTGTCAGGCAAGTTCTGCAAGACAACAAGCTCCGACCGTCGCGCCACTGTCACAGATCCCAGAAGAAAGAAAAACCAGCTGCAGTAGAAAGACAACCTGCTGTCCTCCCATAAATCAAGGGCGTGACCGACAAAATTGGCTACATCTTGAAGCGAGCTTCTATCAAAACTTCCTACAAGCCGCCAACGAAGATCAGTCATTTATTACCATCAGTCAAGTGTCAGTTACCCTTGCAAGAGGCCGGTGTCTGCAAAATTGACTGTGAATGTGGACTCTCATACTGTGACGTCACATCGCGCTCCTGCGCCGCGAGCCTCGCTACGAGTGACGCACAGCAGTGGGCCGTTCCCTCGCGCCCCTCCGCGCCGGCCCTATATATATACAGCGGTCACGAGGCTTCGGCCCTTTTTTCCTCCGGCCAGCACCACCGAGTTGAGTGCAAGATCATCTGAAGACCTGTGAAGTGCCAACGCCGCCCACGCCCTGGATAATTGTCTCTTCTGTTAGCCTTAATCGTCAGTTCTTTTTTGTATCGAATAACTGGAATTATAACGCGAGTTTAAACTTTCCTGGTGATATTTTTTATTTATTTCCCGTAAGTCAACCTAATTATCTCTCTTTAATTGCTCGGCGAGTGATCGATCCCGGCTACCCCGTGGAAATCAGCGCCCAATAGAATTTTTAATTATATTATATATATATAATTTTTAAAACGTAAGTTGGCACTTTACAGGTGAGTGAAATAATTTCTTTTTCTCTTGTATATTTTTCTCCTGTGTGTGCATATATTCTGGTGTGGTGAATTGCGTACAGGTACAGTTTCTATCTATTTTTGTTGGCCATAAGCAATTTAACTGTGTAAATAACATAACGGTGATTTAATTAACGTCGGTCTAAAATCACGTTTCCTCCGCGGGCAGCGTGTTGAGCCGCCAACCGGTTCTAACCGCTTAGCCGTTGAACTAACGAGCCACGGGTTCGCGAAAGAATATTGTGATTCAACCTTTGAGTGACCTTTAAGAAATTATTTCTTCCTTGACCAATCATCACACCATTGTATAATTTAGTGTATTTCAGCTTTTTTTAGCACGGTATTCGATTTTCTGGCGATATTTAATTTTTTTTCTAGTGCCGGCGTAAATACTTAGATTTTTTATTATTGTTTTGTAATAATGGCTTACATTATAAATTTCTCATTATTAACTAAAGCGGAATTAGAATATGAGACCACAGTACGCGGCGTTTCAAAGCCTGACGATCCCCGAAAACAAATCGCTAAACTTTCAGTTAAAACTCCCTCAGAGGATATATTATCTTCACCCTTCCCACCAGAGGAGGATGTGGCAGAAGTGGAAAAGTCGCTATTAAGATCAACTAAACACTTATCTATGTTGGAAGCAAACTATACTTCCGAGCTTCAACAGAAGGTTGAAACCGTGCTGCACCATTGTTTTCATCGACTGAATAGGGTGGATACCGGCAGTCTTGATATTAAAAAAATTGAGTCTGTGTGGAATAAATTTAATGACTTATATGCGAAATTACAATTAATCACGAGCCGTAATTCGCGGTCGGATTGCTCAGTGGCAGAGGGAAACACTTCCTATAATTACGACCGTAAGCTTTTTTCGGAATTAGGTAAATTCAAATTTAACGGTAAATCATGTGTAAGATCCTTTATTGAAAAAAATGATGAATTTATGTCCTGTAGATCTATTCCTCACGACAAGATGTTGTCTTTCGCTTTTGAAATATTTTCGGGTGACGCATTAGTTTGGTATCGTTCTGTTAAAAATAATGTAAAGACTTGGTTAGACCTTTGCGAACTTTTGAAACGAGATTTTAGTCCGCATAACTACGATTATCGGCTTATGACGGAGATTCGTCAGCGCTCACAGGGCAAAAACGAATCAATAACTATTTACGTGGCAAAAATGCACGGTCTGTTTTCGCGACTTAGTTCTCCTATCGCTAATTCGGAGAAGCTAGAAATTTTGCTAAATAATATTAGACCTTGTTACACTAATTATCTGCTCACTGCAAAGGTTGTTGATGTTGATAGTCTGGTCGAAGTTTGTCGTCTTTTCGAAAATTACCAAAATCGCAGTAAGCAATTTTCTGAACCCCCTAAAGTTTCAAAGAATACTGTAGCACCTGATCTAGCGTATAATTATCCGTTTTCTAATTTTTCTTCAAACAAAAATGTTTACAATCATAATCACTTCAATAAATATAACTCTGTAGCTGATACAACGAGATACAAGTCTGTACCACAAGTTAACGCCGTATCGAGTACTTCTAATATAAATAAAAAATTTTGCGTGCGTTGTACATGCAATTCGCACTCATTACGTAATTGCCGTCAACCACACTACCTAATCTGTTTTAAGTGCGGTACAAATGGTTTCAAGGTGTCAGACTGCCCCAATTGTAAATCTAAGTCGACCCCTACAGTTTCAAAAAACTAGTTAACAAGGATTGTGGAAAATCAAATTATACAACTAATTGTAATAAAACAGAGTGGAATAATTGGTTGGACTTTTTAAAAAAAATCTTTAGTAGCTATCATATATCCTCAATCCGTAATTCTAAAGTAGAATATTTACCTTACGTTACCCTAAAATTAAACGGAATACCTACCACTGGTCTTTTAGATTCTGGATCTTGCGTTACAATTTTAGGTAATAATTTGCATAACTTATTTTTGAAAGACGATGTTTTGGATAAACCGAAACCTTTAAGGTTAATAACAGCTGGCGGCGAACGATTTGAGTCTTTGGGATCGGTGTTTCTACCCTTTGAGTTTCAGGATAAATTGATTAACTTAGAAGTTCATGTTGTACCTGGGATTCAAAATTCCCTTATCCTTGGCATGGATTTTTGGCGAAGCTTTGGCCTATTTCCTAACAAATTAGAGTCTGTTTTGATTGTGAACAAGTCTGACGCTCAAGTAATGGAGTTGCAGGCAGTTTCCCCTACACATCTTGTTTCTTATGATCATCTTACAGTCGACCAGAGAGCTACCGCTGACAACATTATTTCTAAATTTACCGATATTTCATACGAGAAGCGGGGTCACGGTTGCACAAATATTATTTCTCATTCAATTGATACAGGTGATTGCCCCCCTATTCGGCAAAGATTTTATCGCATGTCTCCCGATAAACAAAGAATTTTAATAAAGCATCTTGACGACATGCTCTCAGAGGATGTTGTTGAACGATCTGAAAGCCCGTGGTCAAACCCTGTCATTTTGACCCCTAAGAAGAATGGTGAACTGCGTTTCTGTTTGGACAGTCGTAAATTAAATTCCGTTACAAAAAAAGATGCTTATAGCTTGCCTTATATTTCGGAAATTTTAGATAATCTGAGAGATGCTAAATACTTGTCTAGTTTAGACTTGTCTAAATCTTTTTGGCAAACATTAATCAAAGAAGAGGACCGTTGCAAAACAGCCTTTTATATTCCTACGCGTGGCACATTTCAATTCAAAAGAATGCCCTTCGGTCTTACGAATGCGCCAGCTACTCAATAACGATTAGTTGATATTTTATTTTATGGTCCAGAATTTGAAAATAAGGTTTTCTGTTTTATCGATGACATAATCTGTATCACGTCCAGCTTCAACGAGCATATTACTCTTTTATTACGCATTCTTGATAAACTAAAAAGCGCTAATTTAACAATTAATCTCGAAAAATATCAATTTTTTAGAGATAAACTAAAATATTTAGCCTATGTTGTCGACTCTAGTGGATTGCATCCCGATCCGGATAAAGTAAATTCAATGAAAAATTATCCCACTCCTTCTAATAGAAAAGAAGTACGTCGTTTTTTAGGCGCAGCCTCGTGGTACAGGCGTTTTATACCGAATTTTAGCTCTATTGCTGCACCCTTAAATAAGTTAACATCTCAAAGTAAAAACGCACCTCCATTCTGTTGGACGATAGAGGCTAATGAGGCGTTTAATAACCTAAAGAATTGTTTGATTTCCTCCTCGGTGTTGGCTTGTCCTGACTACTCGCAACCTTTTGAAATACACTCAGATGCTGGCGATTTTGGACTTGGCGCGATCCTCTATCAAAGGTTAAATGGTGAGGAAAGAGTCATAGCGTACTATAGCAAATCACTCACTAAGCAAGAAAAAAATTACAGTGCCACAGAGCGCGAAGCCCTGGCTGTTCTATCTGCTATAGAACACTGGCGTTGTTATGTTGAAAATGGTAAAAAGTTTATTGTTTACACAGATCACGCTGCTTTGAAATGGTTCTTGACCTTAAATAACCCTACTGGCCGGTTAGCCAGATGGGGAGTTCGCTTATCTTCCTATAATTTCGAAATACGTCATCGTCGGGGTTCCGATAACGTTTTACCTGATTTTCTGTCTCGCTCTTTACCCGTTTCTGCTATTGCTAATGATATAAATATAGATATTAATTCTAATCAGAATTTACCAGTTTCTACTAATGATCCTTGGTATTTAAATATCTATAAAGGCTGTTTAAGTTCTCCGACTTCCTTTGTTAACTATCAAGTAATAAACAATAAATTGTATTGTTTTAAAAAAACATTAAACCCTCTCACTAGAGAATTTCAATGGAAAGAGGTTATTTTGTCTGACCAAAGAAATGACATTCTGAGGGAGAATCATTCTTCGCCCACTGCTGGACATCTGGGTATTTTTAAGACATACAAACGTCTCGCACTTAATTACTTTTGGCCTAGTATGTACACCGATGTTGTCAAGTTCGTCAGTTCATGTGAACCTTATATCACCCATAAACACCAAAATCACCCAAATTTAGGTCTAATGGGAAAACCCAAATCATGTCAAAAGCCCTTTCAGACGATTAGTATTGATTTGATTGGCCCATTGCAGCAGGAAACAAAACACTTTTATATTTGTGGTCAGTTGTTGTTTCTCTAAATATTGTTAACTTTTCCCCATTAAACGGGCAAATGCAGAAGTGATAACAAAAATTCTTGAGGAAAATGTATTTTTGGTGCATGGAATTCCATCTACTATTGTTTTGGATAACGGTTAACAATTTATGAGCGCAACCTTTAAAAGTATGTTGTCAAAATATAAAATTCCAAATTTGCATTTTACACCGTTGTATACTCCCCACGTTAACTCAGTTGAACGTTACAACAAAACCATTATGACAGCTATTTCAACTTTCATAGAATCTGATCATCGAATCTGGGACACTCTAATCACTAAAATTCAATTCGCCCTTAACTGCGCAGTTAGTGAGGTTACTGGTTATTCTCCTAATTTCCTTGTTTTTGGTAGGGAGGTCATAACATGTGGTTCTCAGTATATTGATAAGGAATTTAATTCCGATATGGTGCTTGAACCACGGGATGGCTATGCTGAAACTTTAGGCTATTTATCTTCTATTTTCGAGAACGTACATTCAGCTCTGTTGTCGGCCCACCAACGAAATTGTTCATCTTATAATCTTCGCCGTAAATAGGCAGAATTCAATGTCGGTGATATAGTTTGGCGCAGAACGTTTCTACTTAGTGACAAGGATAAATACTTTAGCAAGAAATTGGCACCTAAATTTATTAAATGTAAGATTGCCTCAAAAAATCACCTCTAGTATACAAACTTAACGACATGGCTGGAAAACCTTTAGGCGAATGGCACATCAAGGATTTAAAGTTGATTAATTACAAAGAATAATAAAAGTATAAAAACAACAATAAGAATACCTTCTACCTATTCATTGTTTAATTTTTTCAAACGAACGTTTCTAATTTATATTACCGTTTGTAGTAGTGCCTAATATAAATTGATATTTTCTGTGGTGGGTAGCAAATATTTTTTTCTCGTAAACAATACTATTTTTCAAATTGCTGCGCAATTGTGTACTCAAATGTTATGTGGAACATTGTTTTAAAAAATACTAACCATAAACTAAATATATTGTTTTTTTACCCTGTTGATCAGTGGTTAAAAGGTCGCTATTAGCTGAGCATACAAGTTCGATTCTCGCATGTGTTTTTTCTTTCCGCAAATCGATTTGTTGAAATGCATCTTGATTGGCGTATTGTTTTTCGCCGTGCCTTGTTCTGAAGTTATGTTGTTATTCTTAATTCTGTATAAATTCCATAATCAAATTGTTATTATAGGTACTTTATAAACGATCATGGTGATTAACCGTGCGTCGCGAGCTCGGAACAGTCGAATAGTACCTACCATTTAGATCGTTCCTAGTTGTCGTTATGACGCACGCGCGTTCACTCAGCGACGCGCCGATAAACAAATGCCTAACTAATGAATCACCATTGTTTACATTCAAAAGGTGGTTACTGGTCGTGTTCTAGTTACTAATTAGAGCAAAATATTTATAAAATTCTTTCCTTTGACATTGAGCGGTCCGGTCGTGTCTGCGGCTTATATTATTTTTGTTCATCTTTACGAAAAATCTGTTGTTATACCTAACTATATTCAAAAAGTTTACTTATCTAGTGGCAAAGGCCGAACCCAAGATTTATAAGTCGTAGGGCTAGATCAAGTTTTTTATATCTACAAATCATTATTACCTAATAATTACCCTAAGCGCTTCTCCATAGAATGTTATCTTTAATATTAGGCTATTACACTGGCCTCGGCATTTACATGTAGGTATGTGTGATGAATTATGAATGATAAATGTTTATGTTCAAATTCAGACTGCCATTGTACGCGTGAAGAATGCAAGCGTGGGTCATTATTATTTAGGTATCCAAATTAGCGTATAGGGTTGTCACTTGTTCAAGGTACTCAGGCCCTTGTTTTCTCTAATTTCAGGGAGTATCTTCAGGGCTGCTACGCACGTTGGGCTAGGGAATTTTCCTTATTATCCCGGCCTAACGGGGGGGGGGGGGGGTGTGACGTCACATCGCGCTCCTGTGCCGCGAGCCTCGCTACGAGTGACGCACAGCAGTGGGCCGTTCCCTCGCGCCCCTCCGCGCCGGCCCTATATATATACAGCGGTCACGAGGCTTCGGCCCTTTTTTCCTCCGGCCAGCACCACCGAGTTGAGTACAAGATCATCTGAAGACCTGTGAAGTGCCAACGCCGCCCACGCCCTGGATAATTGTCTCTTCTGTTAGCCTTAATCGTCAGTTCTTTTTTGTATCGAATAACTGGAATTATAACGCGAGTTTAAACATTCCTGGTGATATTTTTTATTTATTTCCCGTAAGTTAACCTAATTATCTCTCTTTAATTGCTCGGCGAGTGATCGATCCCGGCTACCCCGTGGAAATCAATCACTCGTGCGACAACACATTGGACAAACCAAGAGAAGCATAGGCATTCGACTCAAAGAACATATAGCTGACATAAAACATAAACGCTCAACAAAGTCTGCTATGTGTGAACATGTGGAACAAGGACCCAACCACTACCTGCGATTTGATGAACCACAGATACTCGCAAAAGAACATCGTTTTCTTCCAAGGATGATACGAGAGGCTATTGAAGTTAAAAAACACCCTAATTTCAATAGGGAAGATGGTTGGAATGTTCCTCCAGCTTGGGACCCTGTCATAAGGCTAATGAAACCCAAGAAGGACAAAGTCACCAGAAGACCTAAGGACACTGTGAGCTCATTCTGCGTAAATAGTAACACCAGTAGATGAAAAATGTTCGGGTACTTTGAGATAACTTATACATTCAAGAAAAAGACAAATATCACCTCAGTCTGCCGTGAACATGAATTCTGTAAAGAATTCGAAACGTCGGCTAGTAATAAATTAAAAATATAGTTTCTAGATCTTTAGTTTCAAATGTAATAACTTAGTGAAACCAATACAACGCGATAAAATCCGTAAACTGTAGTTTAATTTCAATTGCCAAAGAAATTTAAAAACTTTAGGGGTTTCTAACTTTGCCTATGCCAACAAAAGTGTGCCAGTGTCCTATTCACTGAATTGAAGGCATTTTTCACGTCAACCTTAAGAACGACCGCTCCATCACTAATTCCAAAGAACCCCCCTTGGAACCAAAACCTAGTTGGAGGTGTTGTAACTTTTCTGATAGCTCCCTGCTGTAAAATTAACAGCATATCTTAGCTGCTATGTGCTACCCACGGCAATGGGACGAATGCCACCATCCTTCTTGTTAAGGGCGCACAGGTTCGCCCCATACAAGATTTCAATGATCGCATCGTCCACATTACCGGATAGCATTATATTAATTAGCGCAGTTAGTTCCTTCAAAAGTGACTCGCCAGCAACCTCAGCACTTGCACATACTAAGTCTTTCAGGTGCTGTGATGTCAACGCATCAAGGCCACCGGTCGAGCCACTTCGGAAGGAGAGAATTGCTGCTAAAACATCCTTGGCCGTAGTGATCTGATTCCCTGTCGGGAGCTTCAGGAAAGGAGAGACCATCGATAGACGCTGGTTGCTTGCTCTTCAGACCCGCAACCGCATCTGGAGAGTAAGGTGCCACCACATCACTACTAAATAACAGGCTAGATGCGCCCCGAACATCACCTTCCCTTAATTTGGATTCAGCATATTGACTTAGCGATTTCTGATTGTTTAAAACGAAGTTAGAATCCAAAGAGTTGGCCGAAACGTGACAATTGTATTTAATTTGAGATGTTAGTGTAATTTTGCCTGCCTGACTTTTGTCTACATGTAAAATCCTATAAGGAAGGGTCAATAATTGCTCCCAGGCCATTGTAGAGTTCTCCCTTACGACAAGACTTATAGATTCTGCAATTTTTTTTTAAACTGCAGGTCTTGCCCCTCGGGGAACTCTTTTAAGAACCGCAATCGAAAATTTCAATTTTGCTAGGCTTTGCCAAAAAGGAATTTGGGTGACGTCTTCTGATGCAGATTCTGTAGATATTGGAGGGCCAGGGAATGCATTTTGGGATTTGTGAACTCTACCAAAATGCACTTTCAGGCCCCGCGAACAAAAAAAACAAAAAAACGATTCTGGGAACATTGTGGGCAACGCACCAGACCAGAAAGCAATGCGGTAGGTTGACTCACACTCACTTCCACATTTCCAGAACCACTACAGTCTTGCATAAGTTGTATTTACACAATATTTACAAAAATAACGCGATAAAAATTAATAACGTATACAAAAGATCGTAAAACTGTCAATGTCACTTGCACTGCTTTTTATTATTAGTATAAACAATTTGTTTACTGTCAGCGGCGGTATTTATTTAGTTTCCGATAAGTAGTGTCGCTTAGGTAAATCAACAGACGTATGGTAAATCTAATACATTTTTCGATTATTAAAACCAATAAATATCTGTATGTAATATAAATAATTACATACACCAATGACATTACAAGAAAAAGATAGATACGTTACCTACGTAGTAATCAATCCGTAGAAACGGTACACTAACGCACACATCGATAACTCCATATTTTATTTTATTTTCGGTTGACAAGATATGTCAGTTTTACTTTGACGCCCGTCGGCTCGCGACGTCACACACACATATGACAGACTTGCCAACTGGCTTATGTTTAGCGTCCTGCTTTTAGTACACCTATAACATATCTACTTTTTTACTTTTGTAACATCATTGACATACAGAGTATATAAAATTGGTTTCTGGGTGATATTGTATAGGTATAATATTAGGGAGAGAAGATGTTTATTATTTAACAATGGTTATCATATGTATTTGTAACAAAAAGTAAATGAAAACTCAGTGGAGAGGTCTACATAATATGTAGACTAGATGTTTACTAATACGTTGTATTAGATGACCAACTCATTTATGATATAATTTTTTACTTGTACCTTATATATTTTGGATGGTAGCGCTTACAGTGAGGCTCGACTTGTAATTCCATTAGATTCCATTGGTTAATCAATGTTGGTAGCGATCAGAATTTTGATGGCTCTCCACTTGTTTAGGCATTTACGAACATACATACGTACGTTAGGTTCTGCGCGTTTCGAGAAAAATGTTTAAGGTAAGAAATATTAAGCTATATCAGATGCTGAAAAAAGTTGGCTGTATACTTACCTATAAAAATAACATAAGGTTACAGTGGGTCACTTTTGAAATAACCCAGTTGAAATGAAAATTCAAGAAAATGACTAACTAGTCAAATACTAAGGTTGAGAAGATTATTCCGTGTGGTGACGGATTAAGAATACAGAATGTCCCCACCCCTTATCATCCCATGGGTGTCGTAAGAGCCGACAGAGGGAACATATTATGCAGAGAACATCACTGTAAGAGAAGGAAAACTTGACACAAACCCTATACCAACCCGTTGGGCCAGCGTGGTATAGCAGGCCAATTACTCCTTTCAAAGGAGAAGCAGTAGACTGTTAAAGGCTGATGACGACGAAGGTTGAGAAGATAAGAAGATATATACTAAGGGAAAGATAGGATGGATATTGCAGTCTCAATACCAGTAAGTCCGCTACTGGTACATTTTGTTATATCACAATGTCCGATCCAACAATCTTTGCATTCAATCTGATCCTGCTATATATTTTAAATCAGTGATTCACAGAGCAATACATTTTATATTTCCCACGTTGCTATTCGTAATTTCGATTGCATTGCATTGTCTCGCTCTATTTTTACTTCTTAGATTATTTTCGCTAGTCCATTGAAAGTTTAATAGCCTTTTGCTAACTCTGGTATTTCATACAGGGCCGTCTTAAGCTAGGCAGGGGCCCTCGGGCACGCGACAGTTTTGGGGCCCCTGTGGAAAATGAATCTAATCTCGCAGTTACTAAAGTAAAGTAAACTTTGGATAGCACATGGACCTCAGCTCACCTGCCTCATTCTCCATCTTTTGCTCTCCCAATTAACATGATCCGTAAAAAGGAATTGTGCTGACTAATTGATTTGCTATTAAAACGGGTTTCTGTAATGCCCGGGGTTCACACACCAGCCTTGATACCGTCAACCACCTAAATACGGCGTGGCCTGGCCTGCGTTCTCTTTTTAACGGAGACGCAACGCTTTGGGGCGTTGCGTCTCACGTTTGAAGATATAAGTCAGCAAATTGTGAGAATTCTGCGCGTCTTTCCTATGTAAATGATACTGCTACTCCTCCGATAATTCTAGAATGAATGTAAATCATAGAAGAGGTAATGAAATATACTTACTAATAATGGGCTCCCAGGTCCCACAAAGCTCGGTGTCCTAAAGCTGTCATCCAGCATATTAATTGCTTGACAATTGTGAAAATGCATTGCTATGCGGATTACAGTACAGGTGACGCGCGTTACACCAGTCATTAGAATGTCCTTCGAATCTTATTTCATGGAAAACAGTTCAACTTGAGTCGGACCTGAAAAATTTTCTAGACCAAGCCTCCGAAAGGAGTGAAAGAACCTTATTATTTGTACATCACGGCAAGCTCATGACTTACGCTTTATAAGGCACAGGCTGTTTCAAATGTGGAGTATTGCTTATATCTCTGTGCTGAAGCACCAAAATATCAGCTCGCTCCACTTGATTCCCTACATAGACTTAATTTTTTCGATTCGCCGATGATCCCAATCTCACTTAAGAGTCGTTGGAGCAGCGGCAGCGGAGAGACTGGTTGTCTTGTCTTTGCGTTTTCTACAGTCTCTTTCACAGAGAGTCTGCTGAGGAACTGTTTGACTTGTAAAATTATAAATTAAGCAACTTTGTTTTACATTTATTATAGCAACAATTATTATTATTCTTGCACTCTTAAATAACAATTTAAAATATTAGTCATCACTATTTTAACTTTGTTTCTATGAAAATGTGTACCTATTGTGTCTGATAAAAAGCATTTGTAAAAATAAATTTGAAAGAAATGTATCGGTCCTTCGGGGGCCCCCCTGAGGATGGGGGCCCTGGGAACGGGCCCCGTGTGCCCCTATGGTAAAGACGGTACTGATTTCATATCTTTATGAATTCATATTTTAATTTTTTTATTATTGACCAATACACTGCCATGCAGAGGTTACCTATCGGGTTCGAATCCACGACGCGCACCAATGACTTTTCGAAGTTATATGCGTATTAAATTGTTAATTATCGCTTGCCCTGTGCCCCGGAGAGCACGTTAAACCGTCGGTCCCGGTTATCATGAAGATCTTTGATAATAGCTACGGGGAGTCAGTTCCCTCAAACAAACTGGTCTAAACCATGGGATATCGCTATCCCTTTGGGTTGTGGAGGCCAGAGGCAGTCACTCTGTGTAAAAGTTGATATTCTGTCATATCTAGTTAGACCAGTAAGCGGACTGGGGTCCGCTTACTGTTCTAACTAAGCGTGTAAGTTTTGGATGCAACCAGGATAACGCTAGGACGATTATGATATTTATTGTTTTATTATATTTTTTCATACACTCACGCGTGTGTCCCTGCAAGGGGTAGGCAGAGGTGTAATGTTACGCCCACATTTTGCCATTGTCATGTAATTCATAAGTCCGACGTAATAGCTGGCGAGCCAATTGCCGTTATCGCGCTCTTTGCCAGACTCCGTGCTGCTGAGACTTCGAAAAAACTCAAACATTTTTGCCCTACCCGGGAATCAAACCCGGGGAGCAGGAACCCGATCAGCAGGCGAATACGCTATTTACTGGAACACGGTGGCAATATTTTTATGTATTCGACCTTTCTTTAATTTGGCTATCAAGTGTTTGTTAAATATACTATACTAGAGGACGCCAGCAGCTACGCCTGCATTTTTTTAAATATACCCGTTTTGGCCGATCCCGTGGGAATTTCGGGAAATCCCTTCTTAGTGTACCCCTACGGTCCCCAAGGAACATACATGCCAAATTTCAGCTTCCTGCGCCCAATATTTTCGGCTGTAGCGTGTCTGTCAGTCAGTCAGTAACGCAAGGATTTTATATATTAAGATTTCAATGATACGGTCACAAACTGCTAAATTGATCAGTGAGTATGCAAATAATCCCGAAGGTCTCCTAAAGGTAACCCAAAACGGTGTCTCAAATCTGTTATAGAATGTCGGCAAGCAATGATGCGTATCGAGTCATGAATAAGCTCGTGACTAAGCGGTCATAACGATTATTTACAGACTATACAAGGCCAAAACGCAGCCATAGGGAACTGGTCGCGTACATATTGTAATGCTATATTTAAATCTGTGATTTTTCACTATGACCATTTTGAAGTCTTAACGTGTTTTAACGTGCTAGTTACCCACATGAGCACGTTATTGGCCTAAACGGTATTCACTATGCCAACTTCAAGTTTGACAAGCACGGTAGCGCACGTTTCGGACGCGGTTTTAGTTGTCAAAATTCCGTGAGCTAAGAGGTCACGTAACGCGTTTATTGTAAAACGATAGAGGATAAATAAGTACTAAGTTTATTTGTTTTATATTATTTTCAGTGTCCGTTAGTGGTTAAATGCTAAGTTTATTTGCTTTTTTATTTACCAGTGTCCGTGTCAAATTTGTTTAATTAAATATTATGTTTAATGAAAATTGACGCCTGTCGCTGGCGCCAGCGTCTCACTCGTCTTCGGATAGATAATAAATCCATTATGATTTATTAGATTCTGTTAGAATTGGGCTATTTGCTGCACTAACCACACTTATATTTTTTTATATTGTAGCGCGACTGCAACTGTCATGTCTGCCATCAATGTCATCATATATGTTATCGTTCAAAAATTTACTTAAGTACAAAATATGAAATAAACTTTTAAGATTATTTTTTTATTTTGAGATTGTTCCTGGCGAAATTGAACTAAAATAATACAATTTAAGTTTTATTAACCTTTTTATTTGTACTGTAGCTTATAGTGAAAATTACAAGTTAGTAAAATAATATTTATAAAATCGAATTTGAGCCGGAAAACCGGCATTATGATTTATGAACGAATGTTGTGAAATTGATAACTAGGCATAGACAAGCTGTCGTATGGCATACTGAATACAATATTTTGAATGTCGTGGTACGTCACGTTACTGAATCACGTTTACGTCTAGTGCACGTCACGACGACACACGTCTTGAACATGGTATTTCAGTGGTCATAGTGAATAAGCCCCCTGCTCGTGTATAGTTCGTAACGTGAATACATGCGTCCTAGTCCCGGACTATACTAAATTAGTTACACCTGCCTGACAAGACAAGATATATAGTTTAGTGAAATAATGGGTGCATATATGAAATAATATTTGAACTTTATTAGTGGAGGATTAAATTGTATGTAATTCAAGTAACTAAATAGGTTATGTTAGGTTCTCTTTTGACCCTTAACCCAAACATAGGAGCCCTGCCAAGCAGGGCTCCGTCAACTTAGTTTATTATAAACTATTTAATTGGACATAATGTCTACTTACCTACATATTATATTTGTGATATAATATAATATAATTAATGCCTTACAAAATCCAGAATTATCTTAAGATCTATACACGATTAGCCCGTATGCGTACTGGCACTGTATATTATGTTATAAGCAAGTCAGTTAGATCACAACGAAGTATACTGGAGTATTTGCGAACTAATCGTGTATAGATTGGAAGAACTCAGCAAAAAAGTTATTTCCAATCTATACGCGATTAGTTTCACACCCCTGCGTTCTGTCCTTGTATATAATGTAAATACGCGGTCATAACATAGATTAGTAGCGATATAAGGGCGAGTATAAGATCGACAATAGTTGTACAAAATGTATTACAATATAGGACTTGTAGACGGCACAGTTTCCTTAGGAAGTGTCTAGCACAGTATAAACGTACATTACTCAGTTTAGTAATAAAATATAAGATATTTCGGAAATTTAAAACAATCAGTAACCCAAATAACCGGCTTGGCGATGAATCCAAATACATCTTGCTATGTACGTGATCAAAAAATTATGGCTTGTGCACACCGAGCAAACACGTCGGTACAAGAATAGATACAACTTACGGGAGAAAGGAGGTAGCAGTGACGTTAACTATTGCGATTTACGGTGGGGTGTTCCTCCAACTAGAGGGAGGAACCGCTGACCTGGGAAGGTGACCGTGCCTGATGTTCTGCATACCGACGGAAGCCCTTCAGAACTTGTATAAATAGTAATCATAATAATAATATGTGCAAGTTCAGCTTGCGCAATTTAGGATTTTTAGTTCCTTCGTGTCCGTTAGATAATGATAATAATATTTTTTTTTGTTTCACAAGTTATTACAATTATGAGACACATTTATATGATCAACACATGAAGTTGCTACTATTTATGTGCGGCTGGTACTTAAAAAGGAAATAGATGTCGCCGTGTTGCAAATGTTATCTTTGCGAGGAGACAAAATCTCGACAAAAACATTCATGACTTTACGTACGAGATTTTTAATACAAATACACAGACAATAATAAATTCTTAAGGTATTCTTATGCATTGTGGACGTGCCGTAACAAGGTGGCAAAGATTCCAGCGTCCTTAGGAGATAATGTTAGAATTTCGTTTACATTTATTGTAGATGTTTAAGTAAGGCAGTTTAGCCAACGTTAAGCCTGTCTGGTTATTGGGCCCAAGGAAAGGGTTCTGAAGCGTTAGGGTAGTTTTCTAAGGGAATTTCGAGATGGTATCATTGTGTAATTTCAGGAAACTGGATGGTAAATTTAATTGAGGTCTTTATTTGTTTTGAAATTGAAATTTGGATTGATAGCGATACTGTTTAGCATGAAATAGGAGAGGTTTATTGGTCGTCTGCTCGAGCTATTCCAAGTCGGCTTTTGTATAAGTGTAGGACGTTGAAAACAAGGTAAAATTAAATGTTATAATGTCCGCACAAGTATTTGTGTGCAGTAAAGTATAATTCTTGACTGCACGTCTAGCGTAGTGGCTTAATTCGTCGCCTAATCGCTTTGAACTGCGTGCTATGTTGTGGTTTCAATATAAAAAACCCTTATTTGGTGATCCTGTACCATCATTGCTGAAAAATTCACTAAATAATAAGTTAAACTAGAAATCAACTTTTAAGAAGAAAAACTTACGTTCTAATAAACTTGAAACGTTAAAAATACCATATTATTATAAAATTTAAGTTCCCGCGTATGTCAGTCATGCTATTAGAAGTAACAAAGCTAAATACCATAGCGTCAACCAAACAGAAACCATTCATAACATCCACTCATCGATCATAACACTCATTCATCTTCACCAGATCGCCTTGAATTTATATTACTATCGAACCAGAATTAATATAGTGCCGTCTGCCAGTCCAAGTGTACAATCACGTCTAGTTTATACTTGTTTAAACATAATTCCAGTTCAGCCTCCGATATTAATAGCAGTGCGTGCTCGTGATTTGAATAGTTCCGTATTTAAGACGTCCTCGGCGTGCATCGATAGTATTTGCAGGATAAGACCTGGCTAAAAGTGGTTTATGGAAATAACCTCTATTTCATTGATAAAATGAATGGCGCTTCTTTTTTCTGTATAAACTGAATTCAATCCGCATGATAGGTCATGCGGATATATAGTAGGCTATAGTCCAAGCTTATTACAAAAAATATTTAATAACGTCTTAAAAGGACATTAAATAAATGTCAAATCTTGCTCTGTGACGAAACCAACCGACTGCTTTTTAGAAAGGTACACAACACTGACTTTTAAAAGTAGGTAGGTAGCTTGAATCCAATCAGGTGACATTGAAGCTTTCTACTAATGTGTAGAAATTTGGCATGTATGTTCCTCGGAGACGGTACGGGTGCGCTAAGAAGGGTTTCCCAAAAGTGAGGGCATCCTCTAGTAGAGTGATAAAATACAAACCATATAATTTAAATATATTCGACCAGACATCATAGACAGATTGTAAAGTCCAAAATTTTGATCATATAAATTGAAAATTAACCCAAAATCCGATCCACACAGTTCTAGTCAAATGGCGTGTTCTAATATATTGTTCGAACCCGTTGTCTGCTAGCTCTGTTTAAGTTCGATGCACGTGCGGCCACATGGAATATTTTGAGATATTGCGAGAACGAACACACATTATTTTGATAGTACGAGAATTATTGTTTTACTCGTATGTTGGGTTATTGGTTTATTGACAAAAACTTAGAGAAGAAGTAGTATAACATTTTCATCTTAATGTTTATCCGCTCATTTAAAGCAGTCTAAATACAGGGTGGCGCTTGCATAGCGGCACTTTTTGAACAAAGGCATAGCTTACAACATTCTTAAGCCTTGTACCAAAAATCAATTAAATCGGTGCAGTAGTTTAGCCACAATATCGATTTTAAGTTCCGCAATTTTTGCACACGCTTTGAGTTCCATACAGCTGATACAAAACGGTCAACGACCCTACATTGCGCGCCGCGACTCGCTAGGTACTACTTACGACGCGACGCCTCGACGTCATCCAAAGCTAGGCTCAGCGCAGACAGAACGGAGCGCAGCGGAGAGGATTTTATCAACGCACTTGAAAATAAACTTTAATGTTTTTACAATAAAGTTCATATATAAATGCTTGAACCTGATAAAAAATATTCGCGCGTCCTCGAAGATACGCGGAAATCCCCGCGCAAAATCGAGTCGGCGCCCGCGTCATACGCGTATTTTCAGGGTTTAACGAACTTTCGCGGCAAAATATTTACTGTAGAGTGGTAACCCAGAACGTTTTACTCACGCAGGCTCGCGAGGTCGCGCGCAATCTTGAGCATACGCTATCCGTAAAGAAAATGCCCGAGACCGCGCGGGGATTATTCCTCTCTGTCTGCGTTGACCCTTCGACGACTTAGGACGATGACGTCTTCGTGCAACGTCGCTTCGCCTCGAAGGTACCTACCTAAGACTCGTCGTTGTAGGTTTTTGCGCCCAAGTTAATGCGTAACATTTTTAACAGAACAAACTTTTTGAAACTTCCTAATTACCTTTTCAATAAGGTTACATAATAATAAAATGGATCGGTTCCGCAAGCGCGAATAAATCTGATTAGGTATGCACAGTAAATGCACTACGTGTGACAAGGACAAACATAGTCGAGCCAAATAGAGTTGCCCAATTATGAACAAAATATTGTCAATAGTATCGATAAAAAATACGCACCGTAAAAGTTTGTAGTTTATTATATCGACATTGATTGTATTTAACGTTAATGTAATCGTCTTATCAATGATAGTATCGATAAAAAATCCTACGCACCGTAAAAGTTTGTTGTTTACTGTATCGACATTGTTTGTATTTAACGTTAATGTAATCGTCTTATCAATGCCTTTACGTTCGAAAATTTCAAAGTGTGGTACAAATAAAGACGACGTTTTTTAATAGGTAAACAATGATAAACATGTAAAGATATTCAATTATTTAATCATTTGAAATAAGTTAATAATTATTGACTATTTTAGCTCTTTACGTATGGTATTTTTTAAATGGTCTAATGGGTTCAACAATCTACTCAAGAATTATAATAACTATGTACTAAAACTACTGAACTAATTGAAGTATGTGCATAGTATTTCATAAACTTGTTTAACTGTGTCGTATTAGCAACACAATTAAGCAATAGCATTATTGTTAATACAAGTAAGAATGCATAGTTCGTTGTATAAAAACATTTTGTGTTATTTTGTTGTTAACGTATTAACGTGTCAAAAATATCGACATTCATAGTACCTATTGCGCATCTCTATTTCCTATCCTAGACATGTCTGTGCCAGCGGCGCATCAGTGATCGGTGACTCATCATAGGTTTGTTTAGTGCCGCAAAAAACTATTGGATTAATAAGTCGATCAGATCGCGCGCGCGCTTATCCGACAGTTGTTTTTGATATTGAATCGTGTGATTGTATTTAGTTGTGTTATTTAATTGTGTTGTTGTTTAGTGAACTTTATCATTCGTCATTTTTGCATTATTTGTGTTAATAATTACAAACTTTATGTCATAGAATATGCGGATATGATTGTGTAACGTGGGTTCTTGTTGTGAAAAAGACCCCAGTGCTTTCCTAATTACTGAACTTTCATTAGAGTGATTTGTAGAATTACTGAAATAGGTAATTCGTGATAACAATGGCGGCCATTTTGAGAATTTAAACATTTTGTGCTACCTTTTACGTGAGTTTGTGTTAAGTGGGTTTTTGTTGATATGAAAAAGACAGCAGTGCTTGCCTAATGAGTGACCAAACATTGGAGTGATGTGTAGAATTACTGAAATAGGTAATTCGTCAATAAATGTGAACTACCTCCGTGGCATCGTCTGCCGCATAGCACACGTTGCCATTCTTACAAAGGTCAGTAACCTAATGTCATATTGGTCTACAAATGGTGTTTCGATTTGCTACACATATTTTATACTTACTTTATTTTGTTTGAAAATTTTATTATTTTGTTTTGGCCCCATGACCTTTTTTGTTGATATAAAACATTTTATAGGCATCAATACTACGTCCTTTTTAAATCAATGCCCCTATGCAAGCGCCACCCTGTATATGCTTGTTGATATATTTACAGGTTGACATGAAAAATTATACGTATAAAAATACAATGAGATTTAAAAGTATTTGCCAGTGTTTCCTCCACATCACTACCCCATGGTCATATTGCCCAGAAATGACACACATAAAAAGCAATGATGATTATTTTGGAAAATAATGAACTCCAGCCCACGGGGGTTAATGTCTTAAAAGCGAGACGTCGATCAAGTGTTTTAGATGTCTTGATATAAAATATGAGCCGTTTCAACTTCAAACGACTCTATTTTCATTTAAAGTATGGTTTTAAGTTATCAATCGTTTTATTAAATATTTTATTAAAATTTTTAAATATCTGTGTTACTACATACCCGCATAAATATGTGACTACTCATAAGTTTCAAATGTAGTTATCTGTATATAATATAAAATTCTTCCGTTACTGACTGACTGACAGACAACCTACACAGCCAAAACTATTAGACGCAAAGTGCTGACATTTGGCATGTATGTTCCTTGGGAATCGTAGGGTTCCACTTAGAAGGGATTTGCCGAAATTCCCACGGCATTGGGTAGACACGGTTAGATTAAAAATAGTGCGGTGGTAGCTGCAGGCGTCCTCTAGCTATGGATAAAAAAAATCTGATCTTTGTTTTCAAATACGCTTTTTTAACGATTTTGATATCTATACACACGCTAGCAAACTGCCAAATGGTTTGACTATAAAATATATTTTATAAGTTAAACCAATAATATTTAAATACCTGAAACAACTCCTCTGATATCCAATTTAGAATACACAACATGTTGTAACTATTAGAAACTTAACTAAATATCGAAAACTAGAACAGAAACATGCAGTTTCAAAACAAATATAGTTTGTTTTCCTTCATTTGTACAGTTTGAGCATAGTGAGTATACAAAACAAAACTATACTAGTGTAACAATATCTTCAAGTTTATAAACAACTAGTTGCAATAATGACAGGAGCAGCATCGTTGTAGCATGTTCGACTTGATTAAAATTTAAAACTGCTCAAGCGATGCCGCACTACGTTAATTAATTCTACGTTATCCGTCTGAAACTGTAAAATACAGTTCTAGAAATCATTGCATTCAATACGTTTCATTACGCACTTAATCTGACAACGGCAGCAATAATCTAATTGAGATACCAACGGACTGCCATTCAGAGGGTATCGGGATCGAATCTACAGGGCGCACCGATGACTTTTCGGAGTTATGTGCGTATTGAATTGTAACTTATCGTTTGCACCGTGCCTCGGAGAGCACGTTAAGTCGTCGGTTCCGGCTGGAATGAAGATCTTTGACGGTCGTTATAGGGAGTCAGAACCTATGAATAAACTGACACAAGTCTAAACCATGGAATATAGCTACATATCTCTTTGGGTTGCGGAGATCAGACAGGCAGACGCTCCGTGGAAAAGCGAATATTCAGTCAAATCCGATAAGACCAGAAAGCGGACCCCGGGTTCTAACTGAGACAACGGTAGGAGGATGATGATGACGCACTAAGTCTGACAATGGATATTAGATTTAGTGCGTTATGTACCATAGAAATATTTCTACGACTAGACCGGGCCGTATTTTCACGGATTCGGATCGGATTCGAATCGAACATAGTGTGAAACCGCTCTTACTGTTTATTCCCGATTCTAAAATATAATGTTCCGACAATCCTTTAGATTTATTAGTTAAAGATAAGCCTAATACGCACTGTGACTATACTAAATCGTTGACGTAACAAACTGCTTTAGGGCTAACTAGTCAGTTAGCCCTACTTTACAACAACAAGTAGGGCTGACTGACTAGGGAACCTAGTCAGTCAGCCCTACTTGTTACAGTTGTAAGTCCTTCATCTAGTCTAGTTAGACTAGATGAAGGACTTACAACAGTTTTTGTCAGAAACTTCGGGCCGAATAATCTGAGAATGCAAATAGAATTAAATGACAATAAGGTAGCAAGATATGGCGAAATGGGTGTATTACAAATGAGTCTCATCTACCTCTTGGGGGCAAACGCAGGTGTGGGTGTTCTGGGCCCTAAAAGCGATCGGGACTTGCTCACTTAAACCGCTGTGGTGTCCGTCAACGTCATAGTAGCCATGTGAATTGCGGTCATCATAGTTGTCTTAACACCTCTCCAGGAAAAAGAGCTACCTTGAAGGCAAACGATAAATTTCTCTACACCTTATGTTTATAATTACATTGATACTAAGAATATCCGTCATTAAATCTTTCTTTTTAGTACTATAACAAAGTTATATCGGAGAGAGAATTCTTTTACCATTTAATTGCTTTTATGTGTTAACAAAGGAACCGTTTAATGCGCTTTTGTACAAGATTTAGAAAAAACTGGAAGCGCTTACAAGTAAACACTGACTTTGACTGCACGATTGGTGTAGTGGTTTAAGCGGCCGCCTCGCCGCTTGACACTGTGCCGGGTGTTCTGGGTTCGATCCCCACACGAGACAACACTTGTGTGATTCATAATTTGTTGTTTCGAGTCTTTGTGTCCATTGTGTCCGTTAGTTTTTGGAAAGTCCCAGTAAGTTGACATATAAAAAATCATTATTTCTAGCGAACTACAAAATATGTATGCTTTAAAATATTTTTATATGACAATTCGCAGAACTGCCATCACAATACATTTATTACGAAGTGCATTTCGTATTGCTGATTAGATGTATATTAAAAAGGACACAAGCATTCATGGAAAGTAAAGGCAGGCGAATCGTGTCCTTTCCTAGTGGGCATTTGCCTGTTTCTACATTATTTGTACAAAACAATAACTTGTCTCGAAAATCTGAAATCAAGCATTGATACTCCAAAGCCATAATTGGATTTAATTCTGAAAATTGATACCACTTCTAGTGATTTTGAATTTATTGCAAAACTTATTGAGCAAGGCGATGCTGAAGTAAGAACACGGCACGCAACGCACGCAACACGCGATCTGATCGCTTGATCACCCTTCGCTATAGGTATTGAGTGATCTACTGTGATTATGTTCGACACGAGAAGCGTTTATAGGCATACATCTGTCTTTCCGTGAGAGTGTGTGGCTAACTAATTAGTCGGAGTTTATATTTATACTTACAACCACTGTATGTATGTTAGACTGTAAGGTATTTATCTATGCGTCTATGCCACGCGAAATAAAATGATTTATTATATTATTATAGGCCGCTTAAAGGCCTCTAACATGATCTAAGGATTAGAAGTCCTGAGACAAATACTTACTTAATGTGCACCGAGAGTGACAAATAATTTTTTTATACTGACATAACTTAGTCTCATTGGTCTCGTGGCCTAAAAGTGCGTGTGGGATTGGGAGGTCTCGGGTTCGATCCCCGGATCGGGTAAAGTGTTATTGGGTTTTGCCGATAGGAAATTCTCAGTAGCAGCACAGAGTCTGGTAAAGTGCCTAGTACGGAAATAGGCTCGCCCCCTATAACGTGGGACTAAAATAAAGCTGGCGAAAAGTGGGTATAGGTAGCAATATACCTCTGCCTACCTCTCCGGGGATATAGGCGTGAGATTATGTAGGTATGTACATAACTTATTCAGTGGTGTACGCCGAGAGTTTGAACCTGATACCCTCTGCATGGCAGTCTGTTGGTCACTTCACTAAGCTATGCTGTCCTAGTTTTGTACCTTGCCGAATTACTACTACTAAATGTACCCAATTTTGTATGTGTATTTCGGTATTTAGGATTACAAGAAAACTAGTAAACAAGTGCTAACAGTTGTTCCGTGACAATGGTTTACAAATGCCTCAACCTTTATACAAGTTATAGTCTAAACATATGAAATCGTGTATTAACCCTAATTGGTATCAATAGAGATATTACATTTCGATTGGAAAAGTAGAGCATAGAAACGCTAAATAAAATTATTTGATATAAAAGGGATACGAGATAATTATAATAATGTTTTATAAAATATATTTTACGATATTTATTATATTATTGATATCGTAAGGTATCAGCTGATATATTATTATGTATCTTACGTTTTTTATATTATGTTACGAAGGTTACAGTGCTAAAAATATTGAAACAAGTTTATATTTATTTCATTTAGCACGCACGCCATACTAGAGGTTTCTTAAACCGTATACTTAGTGTTTCATGCAGTTGCTGTTTAATACTAGCGGTCAATTTTTTGCTCTTAGAGCTGAAAAATAGTTTGAGTAATACACAAATTGTTGTTTCTAGTCTGGCTTTCTTTGTGTTAATATATTGGATCCTCTTACGCTTTCCAAACAGGACATGTTCGTGAATACTTTGCTGTGATAATCAAATTATTAATTGCAGTGGTTACGCTTTCCAAACAGGACATGTTCGTGAATACTTTGCTGTGATAATCAAATTATTAATTGCAGTGGTCATCGCAACGAGTTTACATTATAGAAAATAATAAATGAGAAATATTATAGATGGAAATGCTCCTATTGTAAGCAATCGTACTATTTATTGGTGATGCGAGCACTAAATATCAGCAAGAGCATCTGATTTCGCCTGAATCTGATTCTGTTAGCTACACTTCCAGTTTCCTGGAATATTCGACGTTATTAGCATGATTATATCGTACTATGCATACACTAGATATAGATACTTAATCTGAGACTCTTGACGTCGCAATAACCGAAGTTCATCCAAAGCTCAAGGTAAAAGCCGATCTTAGAATTTTGGTTACAAATTCTATCTATAATATAAAGGACTATCAATATTGTTTGAAATTTTATTTCTATTCGCAAGTAGTTTGCTTTGAGCAGTCCACATCGAACGGTCACTGCAATATAGTAGATTCGGAATTCATAAAGCAGGCTTAACTGCGTTTAGTCTTGTCTGTTCCACTATTTGGCTGTGTACTCCTAAAGTACTTCAAAGAGTTTTATATTGCTCGTCTCTCTCTGTATAAATAATGTGAAAGTTTTTATGTAAACTGGATGTCTTTGGAGTATATAATATGGGATGTTTAATTCTAGGTGTCTGGTTTAAGTATATGAGAAAACTAGCAGTCGCCTGCGGATTCGTCTGCAACTCCGCCTGCCCTAAGCTTTAAATCTTTTTTATTTTACCCTCTTAGGGATGGCATATTAAAAGATCATTCCTTAGTGGGAACACGCGTTATAAACGGAACCCGCTGTCCAATTTTAAGTTAGCTTAAGCAGTTTGCGTTCTGCGATGACATGTTATTCAGGAAAAGTAATTTTATGCTATGATGATAGTGATAACCTAATTAGGTATGGGGCAAACTAGACTTTGATACACTATCGGCTCTATATATAAACTGTCCTACTGCTGGGCACGAACTTATTTTCACCACAAGAAGGGTAAGGCCATAGTCCACTTCGCTGGCCAGTGTGAGTTGGCAGACTACACATGTCTTTCGATAACAGTATGGAGAACTCTCATACATGCAGGTTTCCTCACGATGTTTTTGATATTTTCCTTCACCGTTTAGCAAGCGATAATTAACAATTTAATATGCACATAACTTCGAAAAGTCATTGGAGCGCGCCTTGGATTCGAACCCGAGACCCTTTGCGACTTTGATATATAGTTTCAGCAAGTTCTGTTAAAAAATTGGTATTAAAATAATTACCACTAAACAATTTAAATTCAAAGCCATTTAATTTAAGCTGCAGAGCAACACCAATTAACATTAAAACAAAAATACTTACATCCAGCTTTGGACGCTAAATTTGTAACAGTTAAAGCAGTATCTGCATCATAATAAACCAATCTTGTTCGCGCTAGTACTCTAGTTTGTTGCCCCTAATTTGTGATCTGCAACGTCAACTCTGTCGCATAGTATATGTTAATGCTTGTGAACAACATTTACAAAGTAATATTTTACAGAATTGCCTGTTTTTGAAATATGAACATGTTGTCCTGGAACAACATAATAATAGCTCGTTATAATATTATGCCAATTTATTTACATTTATTTTGTGTCATGTTAATAAAATAAGCTCATGAGAAAACATAATTATTTTAAAATTGCAGGTATGCCTTTTTAATATAATTTATTTTGTATAGGTATGATTCAAGTATTCGTTTTGAATACAAAAATATGCACACGAATCAACGTTGTCAATTATCTTTTAATAGAGACCGAACGGAAAGTCAAAAAACAAAGGGTAAAATTTTGTGAGAAGAACGCAAAATAAATTTGTACTCACTTTTTATGTATTATATTATTTATATTTTTTTTTATAGACTCACGCCTGTATCCCTGAAGGGGTAGGCAGAGGTGTAATATTACACCCACATTTCGCCATGAATTTTTAGGTCCCACGTAATAGGGGGCGAGCCTATATTGCCGTTACCGGGCACATCACCAGACTTCGGGCTGCAACTGAGAATTTCTTAACGGAAAAACCCAATAACACTTTGCCCGACCGGGGAATCGAACCCGAGACCTCCCAATACCACGCGCACATTTATGCCGCGAGACCAACGAGGCAGTCGTCACTTTTTATGTACAACTTATAATATCCTAACAAATAATAAGTCCACATTATAATACCTCATCTTTTGAATTCTGTGATAAATTTCACGCATTGTAGTCAAATACAAAGCAATGATATTATAACAACACGGCAATATTGTATTCGAGATGAAACATCACAGTATTATAATTACTCATTATGAACTGTGGACGTTCATAATAACAAGCTTGCGTCCCCGCTCATGACGCTTGACATATGACTTTGTATTCGGACGTAAACAATGCGGTGATATTATTATGATACGCTGTATGATTTATTATGAAAATATCAATCTGTAGCACTGGCGTTGAAGCATGATGCATGATGATTTTAGATGTAAATAATAAGTACACAATGCAGTGTCAGTACTATTGTAAAGCGTTCAATGAATAGTATACGTTTCCGACATGTGATATTGTATGTGAATATTAATTATGCTACGAAAATTATTATCTCAATGCATACATAAACACCAAGGTTCATGTTTTTGTTGCGCATAATATATTGAACTTTATACGCTATGTTTCGAATGGTTGCTTCACCTGATAATACAAGCTTTCAGGGTTCTTTTCATACCTTGTAGTGGTGTAGTCCCACAAATGTGGCTAATATTAGTAAGTTTATTTACTACTAGTCGATTTTTCGACGATATATTTTGGGTCTGTGGCGATAGTAGTTTTCCATAACTTTTATTTGTCTTTGGTTTCTCGAAGTTAGCTGTCATCCGGCTGTCATTGCCCACTTTCCGTGTTTTAACAATGTAGAATACAGCCGCGCATTTTTTATTATCTTAATTTAACTCGTCCATCCATTAAATTAATTCAATAGTGGAGTTATAATTGGACTGAGGAGCCTTTGGAGAAAATATGGTAAGTTTCTTGTTGTATTGTGAAAACATGTCGGATCGTTAGTTGTTGATTTCCAAGTACTACCAGTATCTCCTAATGCACCTTACTTTATTAAGACAAGAGCATAAATATATATTCTTAAGATTTTACGCTAGATAATGATTGTCCTTTTCACAATATTGTTTTAGTGTGTAGTTATAAGTTTTATGTTTCCTTTTATGGCTCCTCTAGAAAAAAAAATATTTCTAGGACAAATTAAAAGAAAATCCTATTTTTTCCATTATGTCATTATGCTATTAATGTTCCAATCGAAACGTTTATTTACACGTAGCTATATTTAGGATAACCATAATTTTAACACTTTTATAACCGAAGTGCTTGAAGATTAGCTTGATAAAAAGCGAGTTGTAATGTTTTGGATTACATTTCTCTTTTGTGAATTAATTGCTTTTATTGCCAACTTTTAGAAAGAAGAAATACTTACTTAAATAAAAAAAAGAATATTGACGAAATATAACAACCACAATACGAACACTAGAAAATTGTTCTCGAGCATGATGTATGACTGTGGGCATACGCCCATACATTGTACATACGAGTACATAGATACAATGTAGTAAATTTTCTTGTTTTCTTAGGACAACTCAATCTCAACATTAGACTGTTGTATTTTTGACGTAAAATTATTAACATGCCACATGTTACGTAATCGTATAATAAAATATTAAGCCCGTATCTCTTCAAAAGATTATGCCTAGATAGGTAACATACTTTATTCTGGTTGTTAATATAATCTTAACTTCCAAAACCTTTTTCTAAAGCATTACTACTATTATACCTCAGATCTAGATAAGCAACTAATGCACACATACTCATCCATTTGAGCCTTGTCTCGTGGCCATGTGGTAACCGCATGAATTGAATGTGTGCGTATAGATGCAAAATCACAAAATGTGCACCTTACCTGCTAGAAAGTTACCACTTTGAAATTTCATAAGAAATTTTAAACCAATTTCTTTCTGCCTCCAATCATAAATTTGATCCACTAAAATTCCACTTAAAATACTTTTCTTTTCAGACTACTTCAACTGCATACTACTGCTTCATACCAAAAAACTTCTCGAACAACGCTAGTGCAAAACATTAAAAACTGAGACGAGGTAATTTATACGATGCCTTAATATAAAACAGAAACGGTTTAAAGGCTTAGGTAACATTACAGTAACAGTTATTACCTCATAAATTCATGCCATCCTTTGCATTGTCGACGTAGGGAAAGATTATGCTGAGCGTTGATGGCATTCGCACTGATTTACTACTTACTCTGTTATAAAGTAAGGTGCATGCTTGTAAGTTTGTCGTATAAAAGGACGTTGGAATTATGCTTTTTATTGTGCCGTGAGCAAATGTTTGTGTAGCTAATGTACACTTATAAAGGGTACTCTTTATAGAGTATAGGAATGAATGTATGAAGAAACGTTTCATATAATTTCATTATCTACACGTATTCTTATGATTTTAACTGCTATGTATACACGTATATTTATGTTTATCTGGTCGCATATATTTTCTGAATTACATATCAATATATATTATCGTTAAATAAACGCCTCGATTTAAACCTTGTATATTGTAATTATAAGTGCCACTGTACAACAGTGTCAATTAAAACAAAATTTGAAATAAATATAAATATCAGTCTAACTATTGAGTTTCTTTGATTAAATCTCTCTCTCGCTATTATTATTAATACGAATTTTAGTTGATTGAAGGACTGGCTAAGATGTGGTTTAAAAAATATTTAAATTGCAATATTAAACTGATTTAATACAAGTTTGTTAAATACTATCACTAACATTCAATATAAAATCACAAACCACCATATGCCTTACTAAACAGCATTTCATGTACCATATTTGCGATTCACTTTTCATAAATAGCTTTGTTCGTCAGGTTGTCAGCAATGTTCCGGCGTCAAAGCGCGCCACGACCGGATATTGGCTGGTTCACGGCTGTGACGACATCCGATGGCTGTCAATGTTCGCGTTAGACGTGTACCGTATGACCAAGATGTGGCTTGCGTGAGAAATAGTCTGTTCAAGATATTCACTATCTTTATAGACTATAATATTGATCTATCGAGGTTGTTTATATGAGTGCTGTAGTGAGATATCACGAAAGGCTGAGGGTCAAATAAATTGTTCAGTTTTTTTGGCTAGTCTTTTTCGTTAGAGCTGTTGTACAAAATAATATTTCATTTAAAAATCGGATCATCCATTTGGTAGCTAGGATGTCGTATATAGACAGACCTACATCCTACATTCTATACATGTTAACTTTGCCTTTTTCTGCGTAAGGACATAAAATCGTTTAACATTTTTATAAACTAAAAAGCCTCTGAGGTGAGTGATCATCATTTTATAATCATCATCATCATATCAGCCTAGAGACGCCCACTGCTGGACATAGGCCTCCCCCACGGTCCTCCACACAGACCGATTTTGAGCCGCCCACATCCAACCGCTGCCCGCGATCTTAATCAGATTATAATATTACTAGACGATGCCCGCGGTTACACCCACCTTATTTAAGGCTACTGCTCCGCTCGAGTCGCTCATAGCGTGATGTCATATAGCCTATTCTATATCTATTGGCTATCTCATGCTGAAAGAATTTTCAAATAGCCTATTGCCTTCCTCGATAAATGGGCTATCTAACACTGAAAAAATTTTTCAAATCGGACCAGTAGTTCCTGTAGTAGTTCCCTCTTTAGCTTTATATATAAACATAAGATAATCAAAAAAGTTATTGAGCTATTATAAACAGAAAGGTACGCGGTACACTTTGATATATATATTACGAGAGCATAAATATATTATGAGTAAAACAGACATCACAAACAAATTTTTTTTCTGACTGTGCGCGCCTGATCGTAATGCACTTTGAATAAATTTCAAACTGAGCTTGGTTTATTTTATTTTCTTTGTATTCATATAACAAATAGAGGTCTGATGGAATCATTCAGTGCTGATGTCCTTTCATTTAATTATTTCTGTCTGAGTTTTATAATGGTTATTCAACGAAATAAACGTGAAATAATATATGCGTCAGATAAATTAAAGTAATATGTGAATTTTTTTGTTACCCCTTATTTTAGCTTTATAAGTCTTTGTGTATATATTTTTTAACCGACTTCAAATAAAAAAAAGGAGGAGGTTCTCAATTCGGCCGGTATATTTTTTTCGATGTATGTACAGCGATTTCGCCGAGGTTTCTGAACCGATTTACGTGATTCTTTTTTTGTTTGATGCGGAATAGTTTCGAATTGGTCCCATAAAAATTGATTAATGTAGTTTTTATTTAATCAGCATTTTTTTATTTACTCTCACCTATCCCGATGTCTGAAATATATATAATGCCCACTTTGGCCCAACATGCTGGCCCAGCGTATTGGTAATTGGTGTAGTTGGCGCCGACGTTGGCTGGCCAACCGAATAGTGTCGGTTTTTTGTGCACACATCAAAGGATCTTGGCGCGCTCCGCCAACGGCGTTCACACGTTGGCGTCTTGTTCATTTCGTTCTCGCTCTTCAGCGGAGACAGTACTGTTGCGCGTGAATGATATTTACGTTCCAAAGTTCCTATAACGATGGCGGCGGCATAGGGCAGCAATGAGATTTTACAATTTATACAAATTGTAACGAAATTGAACAATAATAATTATAATTTTACAAATTTTTATGTTAATTTAAAACGAAGTAAGTTGAAAAACATATTTTTATTAGGTACCACATTGTTATCTTCTAGACTTGGTAGTTGGGGTAAGTTATTTAACCAAAATTCCTATTATTAATTGGTAGCGCCATCTACCTTTCCATCGAGAATTAATCACATCAACGTCAATCGTTCCACGCTTGCTCGTCCAATGCGAGCGATCCTATCGTCTCCTTCCCTCGCTCCCAAGGCACGCCTACGAACAGTCTAGAATAATCCGTGTCGCGACGAACGCATGTGCCGCACCGCTGTATTTTTACCGCTCCCGCTTTATACCTTAAACTCAACAACCGCCCACGAGTGAACCGGGATATAACGAGAACTAAACCACGCGCGAGTGAAGTGATAAGAGAATCTTCAGGATTCCCGGAGAGACACCAGGCGGAATCATTTGCAAGGAAAGAGAACTGACGTACAAGGTAAGGCGTGTTTCCACACCCCCGTCTCCTATCTTTCCCATGACCCCAATCACTCACATTTCCTTTCCTAGGCCATAAGAACCCGCATCCTACAGTCCACAATATTAATAACCTTTCCTAATCGCCTAGGAACATTCGGTTCGTCGAAACATTTTTTGATCCATACGAGTCGGATTCAGTTACGTTTTATACGTAACACCTCGTTATATCTCTATACCTAGGCAGTTATAGCACCTAGCTATACTCCTAGTCCATTTACATAACCGTCACATGGTTATTTCCACACGCATCAGTAGGTAATATACTTTTATGTAGCTACCTACTTACCCAATTATTATTTCTGGAACTATCATAGTTGTCTAGTAAATCTCATATTTCAAGCACCTTTTAATTCCACCGCCTTAAAGTGTTGCCTACTTAGGTAAAATAATAGGTACTTTAGGTATTATTATTTTGTTTCGGTCTCATTAGCTTATACTTACGTAAGCATGTCACAACAAAAGAAGCCACGCGTGTCGGAAGACAGAGAGATGACAATCTTAGAAGCAAAACGCAATATTTTATTTGAGCGTATTCAAAACATTTACGAGCGCTCAAAGACCGTCGCCGCTTCTGATAGTAATAGGGAGTCATTTCTCAGTTATTGTATGACAGTAGATAGTATTCGAACAGATTTTCACATGCTTTCTACTAATCCTGATGAAAAACCGAATTATCAGGCAGACACCTCATTCGAAGATCTTTATTGTATCATTAAGCGAATACAATCACAATTGAAGGGTAGATATTCGGCACAGCCCGTTGCAATGGCTCGCACGCCGAGATTACCGCCAATCGAGATTATGTCGTTTGACGGAGATATACGAAATTGGCCGTTATTCTATGCGAATTTTAAATCCACAGTGCACGATTATGGTACTCTGACAGATGCTGACAGATTGTACTATTTAATAGGTAAACTGTCACCGAAGGCCCAGTCCGTATTTGCAGGTGTCAAACCCAGTGCTGAGAATTATCAGGTCATATTTCAGTCACTACTTGATAGATATCAAGACACTCGCGTCCTAGCGTCTACCTACTTTGATCAAGCTTTAAATCTTAAACTGTCCGGTGCCGCGTCTGTCGCGAATTTCCAGCTGTTTATAGATAACTTCGTAACCGCGGTTAATTCTCTTAGAAACTTGAAATTAGAAGATCTGTCCGACTTTATGTTGCTTCAACTCGCTTTTAAGAAGTTTGACACTGAAACAATTCGCGCATTCGAGATGACGGAACGCAATAATAAAATACCTACACTAGATAGTTTTATTTCGTTCATCAAAGATCAGTGTCGAATATTTCATAATACGCAGTCTAGTTCACCTAGCCGGTCTAATACTAAGAACTGCAAACAAAGGTCGAATAAAGCGCGAAATAGTAATAATAACTCGATCTCTAATCCCGGTCCCGGTCCGCAATCTTACGTAACATGCTCGGAATCTAATAGTAATAATTCACAGAAGTATCTGTGCAGTAATATAGTGCACGATCATTTCTATAAGTGTCCCGCCTTTAGTGGCTTAAATCCGACTGCTCGTTTCAAGTGCGTAAAAGATAACAAAGCATGCATTAATTGCTTAAGTATAAAGCATAAAACGAGTGATTGTTCTAGTAAGACGAGATGTCGTTCATGTAATCAGCGACACCACTCATTATTGCACTTCGATAAAGGTAGTCTGTTGTCAAGCCAAGCCGCTAACCTTGACACACTTACGATGCAGTTGCAGGCCACGATAACTGCGCCTCCCACGATTCAGAATGAAATATCGTTGTGTACGACATCCATCGTGTGGGCAACGCGCACGCGCGGACGGCCCTCGCGCATCTATAATGATCTGCGCGGGGCCAAGCCGCAGTGTATGGCATCCAAAACGGTACTGTTAGCAACAGCGCAAGTTATCGTTTATGATATTAATGGATCGCCGCAAGTGGAACGTTGTCTACTCGATAGCGCATCTCAGAGCAATTTCATATCATTTGAATTTTTGAAACGCCTCGGATTGTGGAATAACTTTAAAAATACTGACTTAGTAGTCAAAGGAATCGGCGGGTCAGAAAAACATTGCAAGGGTTCCGTAGATATTAAAATACATTCGCGTTTTGATAGGGATATTAATTTTAACATTTCTTCACTTATCGTGGAGCGTATCACGGGCGCATTGCCGAACGCTAATGTAGACGTAGCATTACTCACTCACCTCGAGTCATTGCCGCTGGCAGACAAGGAGTTTGCGAATCCGGCAGACATTGATCTTTTGGTCGGAGCTTCAATATTTCTGCACTTGCTACTAATTAAAATAGTACGCAGTGAGCGATATGATTTACCGACCGCTATTGAGACGGTAATTGGGTATGTAATCACATACCCAATTACCGTCTCAATAGCGGTGAGAAGTATGTAACGTAGGTACGGTGCCCATAATCATGGGCACCGTACCTACGTTACATACTTCTCATTATATTACGTCTTGTTGTTGTTCTGTTCTTCAAGAAATCAGGGTGGGTGCTAAAACTGTGTGTAAGATAAAGGACTAATTAGCTATGCTATGCTATGCTATGCTATGCTATGCTATGCTATGCTATGCTATGCTATGCTATGCTATGCTATGCTATGCTATGCTATGCTATGCTATGCTATGCTATGCTATGCTATGCTATGCTACGCTATGCTATGCTATGCCATGTTATGCTATGCTACGCTATGCTATGCTATGCTAAGCTACGCTACGCTACACTATACTATACTACACTTCCGCTTTGTATATGGATGACATTGCCTGTAGTGTCATATCCGCTCCGCTAGCAATTTCGCTTTGTGAAGAGCTTATTCAGCTTTTCAAGCGAGGCTAGTTTGATCTTGTCAAATGGACAAGCAACTCTAAAGCGGTTCTCGCACGCATACCAGATTCTCATCAAGCTTCTCCAGACATTGAGTTTGAGAAGTCTGTACCGCATAAAGTTCTCGGTTTACGTTGGGACAAATCCTGTGATAGTTTTCGGTTTGACGTCTCACCGCCAGATGATAAGTGCACCAAACGCACTATGCTGTCCACAGTGGCTCGAGTATGGGACGTAATGGGTTTTGTGGCTCCCACAATTTTGTACGCCAAGCTCTTGATCAAAGAGCTTTGGCTATCAAAGTGTGAGTGGGATGAAACACCCCCTGACCATATTGTCGCTGCTTGGGGCCAGTTTTGTATTGAGCTTACCGCGCTCCATCAAATTACTATTCCGCGTCATCTTGGATTGGTAGATGGATGTACCATCAACTTAATAGGTTTCGCTGACGCCAGCGAGCGTGCTTACGGCGGAGTCATATATCTGCAAGTCCGCATTGGTTCTAACTACTCGGTGCAGTTAGTTTGCGCCAAGTCTAAGGGCTCGCCTGTTAAAACCATTTCGATTGCGAGACTGGAGTTGTGTGCGGCCCTTCTGCTGTCTCAGTTGCTCCGCAAGGTTCAAGACACAGTCTTGCCCCACTACCCTATTAATAGAATATACGCATTTTCTGACTCCAAAGTAGTGCTCGCTTGGATTTATTCATCTCCTCACCGCTGGCAGACTTTGTCGCCAACCGCGTTAGTAAATTGATTGAACTTGTTCCCGCTACTTGTTTCAATCACGTCGCGGGCAATCGTACTCGTCTTCAGGAAGAACTTCCATAGATCATATTGACTGGAAGTTTATTCCACCAGCATCACCACATTTCGGTGGATGTTGGAAAAACATGGTCAAAGTAATTAAAACGCATCTCTTCAAAGTTATAGGTCAACAGATCGTCTCTTACGAAAAGCTTTTAACTGTCCTTGCACAAGTCGAGGCACTGATCGGCTCGCGTCCGGTCACAACATTGAGTAGTGACCCTGCAGAACCATCCGCGTTAAGCCCTGCACATTTTCTGAACACAGTGCCATTATCGTCATTTCCGGCTCCTGAAGCAGACTCTTCAAGCTTGCGCCAGAGACATACTCTGCTGGATAAACTCGTGCAGTCGTTCTGGCGGCGCTGGCGTGCGGAATATCTACACCAGCTTCAGGCTAGATCCAAGTGGAATAGTCCTGCATCTCCTATACAGGAGGGAACGTTGGTCGTCATAATACAAGATAATGCTCCGCCGCTTTCATGGCCGTTAGCCATCGTAGAGAAACTGCATACTTCCAAGGACGGTACGACCCGCGTTGTTACCGTGAAAACCGCGAAGGGGAGCTACGTGCGCCCTGTTATACGTCTCTGTCCGCTTCCAACTCAGTGAGATCTAGCCTGAAGTTGGATCTACCTCTTAGTTAAGAATTTAGTTTGTAGTTTTCGCTATTATTGCGTTTGTAGTTTTCGCTAAAGTTAATTTATATTAATTTTATTATCATATCGCTGTCTTAGCCTATTGATGGGTTATGCGGTAGTACACCCAACATAGCTAAGTTCAATTCTATTTTTTTTAAAGGCAACCCTTTAGGGCCGGGGGGATATGCTAGGGCCATCTACCTTTCCGTCTAGAATTAATCACATCAACGTCAATCCTTCCACGCTTGCTCGTCCAATGCGAGCGATCCTATTGTCTCCTTCCCTCGCTCTCAAGGCACGCCTACGAACAGTCTAGAATAATCCGTGTCGCGACGAACGCATGTGCCGCACCGCTGTATTTTTACCGCTCCCGCTTTATACCAAAAACTCAACAACCGCCTGCGAGTGAACCGGGATATAACGAGAACTAAACCACGCGCGAGTGAAGTGATAAGTGAATCTTCAGGATTCCCGAAAAGACACCAGGTGGAACCATTTGCAAGGAAAGAGGACTGACGTACAAGGTAAGGCGTGTTCCCACACCCCCGTCTCCTATCTTTCCCATGACCCCAATCACTCATATTTCCTTTCCTAGGCCATAAGAACCCGCATCCTACAGTCCACAATATTAATAACCTTTCCAAATCGCCTAGGAACATTCGGTTCGCCGAAACAATTAATAATAAGCTGCCTATTTTATATTTCAGGTTAATGAAGCGTGGAGCCGTATGGTGGATTAAATTGAATATTAATTTTATCTGCCATACGGCTCCACGCCACTATTAACGAAATGAAAAAGAAAAAATAATCATTAATGACAATATTTAGAATGCATCACATTTTACTTTAGTGCACATGTAGGCGCACGTAATAATTAAACGCACTATAGAAATTAGTAATGTTCCGGATATCCGTATCCGTATCCGCCTTCGCGGATATCCGAGGAAAAAGAAAGATCCGTATTCGTATCCGTATCCGTTACTTTTCTCGCGGATCTTTTACGGATCTATTACCTTATTAATTTCCAATTGATAGGATGGAATGCTATAGATGGTTAGGTAGAAGTTAAAAACTATTAAATTCCATTCAGAGTATTTTTAATATAATTTCAATAAAAGTGTTACACTGTGTACAATTTGACTGCATGGTTGGAGTAGTGGTTTAAGCGGCCGCCTCGCCGCGTGACGCTGCGTGGAGTGTTGTGGGATCGATTCCCACACGAGACAACACTTCGTGTAATCCTTAAATTGTTGTTTCGAGTCTGGGTGTTCATGTGTCCGTGAATTGTATGTATGTAAAGTCCCCCGCGACACAGCATTTATTCCTAGTGCGGGAGTTGTCTTTTAAAAGTGAAGTCGAAACATGATGTGTCTATTGTTCCGCCGGGCATGCGTGACGTCAACTATCATTTCAAGGTCGCGCGCACCGACATTGATTCAGTAAGGAAATAAAGATCCGTATCCGTATCCGCGGATCTTGACACCAAATATCTGTATTCCGATCCTTATCCGCGGATATACATTTTTAACGATCCGGCACGTCATCACTAGTATAAACAAATAGCCGTGGCTGCGAGTGCTTCTACGTCCATCTTTGTCCAAGCACCAATGCAGAATGATCCGACAGCCAATGCGTAAATAGCAATCTTGGCGTCGTATCATGTTAGCCCAACATGATGGGCCAGCTAGTTGGGCCAATGTGTACAGGGGCTTTAACATTGTGACGGCCGGTGTCATGTCAAACTGTCATCACTACGGTCGCTAAGGACTACTGACGTCTACACGACAAACTGGCCGGTCGTAAAACATAATAATTAGTAAAAAGGTTTGAAGACTATTTCATTATTTGGAAATGACAGTTTTAAGTTAGATGACGTAAACACTCTGTCAAGCGCTATCAAGTGTTCGCTAAATTCGCCACTAACTGACAACAAGGCGATGGCCGTGCGGATAATACGTCCGCTTTACTTTAAAGATTATCTAAATGTTTCGAATAAAAATTAGAAAATTCTAGAAACTTCAAGAAGGAATTGACAGGTTAATAAGAGATAGGAGATGAAAACAAATTAATTAAGACATGAAAATCGAAATTAGTGGATCTGGAATATTTCTAGGGGTATAAAAGGCGGTTTAGACGCGCTAAACGCGAATTTAAGTTAAGAACTGGTAAAGTGAGGAAGATAAAGAAGAAGTAAAAGGAAGAAGTTAGTAGTGAAATAAAGTGAAATGAAGTGAAATATAGTAAAGTGAAGTGCAGTGCAAAAGGCGTTAGTGTTGGTGCTGTCCGCGTCGAAGTCGAACGACGACTCGTAAAAAGTGTACCCTGTGTGTAGTCAATAAAGTGTAATCTGCGTTACTCGGTGTTTCCTTCCAATCCCGTTTCCACGTCCGTAACAATATATCTTTATATATTTCTTGTATGCGTGTGTATGTCACTGAACTCCTCCTAAACGACTGGACCGATTTCGATGAATTTTTTGTGTGTTCAAGGGGACTGAGAATGGTTTTGATTCACAATTTAGGCCGCTGGAAAATGTATTTTTAGTAATTTTTTTAATTTTTAAGTAGGTTAGGAGTTATTTATTTTGGAATGTTTCACATTGGAACCGACCGACTGTGCTACCATCGCAGTGTCAAATCTATATGAATAATTTCGTCAGGGGGTACAATAGACTCGATCGAAACCTTATTTGAATAATAAAACATTAAAAAATAAAGATTTCGAGTCGACAACATAATTATATCCGCAAAATTCGGATTGTCAAGTATTTTGTTAAATTCTAATGGTTCTGACAGACAAATTGCAGTCGTCATATTGTCCACTCTAGCGAAACGTCACTGACACCGGATAACATTTTGAGCTTGATTTTGAGTATGTACTATTAAGTATTAGTACTAAGTAGTTTGAATATGTAAATACTTTCTGCAGTTATATTTCTCAAACAGTTAAAACGACAATTATAGAAGTAGTATTCGCCCAATAAAGGAAATTTGTGTTACCCCGAACATACTGTAGCGTGTTGGGTTTTGTGTACGTATTTAAATTGGATGACATTGAAAAATTATTATGACATAGAGCTGATCTGAAGATGGAATCGAATAATATAGGAACTCAGTAATTAAATGACAAAACTTCATCGAGTTTGGGCTCGTTCTCATGCGATAAAGGCGTCAGATGGTGGCCATACGAACTCAGTAATTACAAAAATCTATTTGAATTGCACAATGATGATAATGGTGACTTCAAAGACGTAAATCATGCGGTAATGCCATGATCAAAGATTTGTCGATTATTAATGAGACCAAATCTAATAGTTCTTTGCTCAAAAGACTCATTCGGTAGACGCTCTTGGGTCTTACCGAGTCTAGAATTATACTGTTCAAGAGTTTCTTGACGTAAACGTGATTTCGTATATGCTTTCCTGGCCAACAAACGTTTTTCATGATCTTTAATTCACAAGAACGTGAAACTGTGTCCCGAAGAGCATTTTTACAGAGACGGCTACTTTTATCCGTTCCCGTTTCTTGAAATATACTCGTATATTTTAAGGCGCGCAGCACCTTTTGTAGGTCTACCCATAACTAGTTGACAATAGAACAATACACTAAAAAGTATTAAATAAAAATAACTACGTTAAAAACAACGAAAATGTATTCAACAGAATGTGAAATCATTTATTTATTTTATTTATTTATTTTAAACTTTATTGTACACCGGTATCAACATTATAGTAATCTTATATATCATGTGAATTATGAAATGCCTTCTGTAATTTAAGGGCTTTTGAAATTTGATTTGGCACCGACTTCAAACCAATTAATAAATAGCACATAATATAAATAATAGGTAGTATTTCATGAATATTAAATCTTTATTATTTTTCACTTTTTCGTTTTTGAAGTCGGTTGTTTTTAACGTAGTTATTTTTATTGTCTAGAAAATATTCCAGATCTTTTTTTCTCTATTAAAATAGGCGTATCGCCATATTTTATTAATGTTAAGTTAAAAAAAACAGTATCCTACCTGTCTAGAGTTACCGCAGCCAGGTGGGAAACTGTTGAGAACAGAGTTGCAGTGGAAGCTGTAATACATCCAACTGACCACGATAGACAATTTATCTAAACACCTTTACTGTGGTAGCACAGCGATGACTTATAATCTTAATATTAATGTCTTACCAAATATCTCCTGGTGATGTTCTTGAGTGGAGTCCTGGAGGCAAGCTAGACACACACAAGACAAATTGGCCAATATTAGCAAGTGAATTATCTTTACTTTACCAGACTCCAACGCAGCGTCTTCATTGCACGATGCAAGTACACAGGAATCACAATTTCTCTTTGCAAATGTCAATGAATAGTTCACAATGTCTTTTATCACAATTTACCGTTGCCAGCACTAGATCAGGCGGCAATCAAGACGGTTTACTCTATTAAGTTCAATTAATCAACTCACACGAAATGCAAAAAGGTGTGCTCACAATAACTTTTCACAAAAGTTCAATATGTCACAAACCGTGCCGGGAGTCAAAAAAGCGGCAATTTAATAGATTTCACAACTATTCGCGTGCGTGTAAGGATGTGCTTTTCAAAAGGCGATCAATTATTTTACGTACGAGCCGACAACGTGGTAATTTTTCAACGCGGGAAGGACGGAAGTGACAGTTCAGTGTGACCATTGTCAGAAATTTTCAATAGACTAAACAAAATGTTACTCAATCGATCTAATCGATTTGACTTATAATAAAAACTAATTTTATTTCAAACATCCACCCGCCCCGGACCGACCTACCGGTCCGCTAATCGGTTGGTAGACGTGACAATGTTGCAACCGTTCTCCTCAGAATCGAACCGTCCACCAAGACCTCAGCAAATCGGGGAACTCCATCAGCCCCAGTTACCAAATGAAGGATGCGCCTCCTGCGCCATCTGAGTGGCGGAAGGCTAGCCTCCTTGATCAAAACGAGGTCACCAATCTTGGGTGGATCGGTCTTGTCGGTCCACTTAACGCGTTGCTGGAGTATGTGCAAATATTCCAAATTCCAGCGTTTCCAAAAGCTCTGAGTAATCTGGCGTACCAATTCAAAACGCGAGAGACGACCAGGTCTCGTATCAATATAGGGGTACTCAGGCAAGGCGACAAGTGGGCGACCAATCAAAAAATGGCCCGGCGTAAGGGCCTCCAAATCATTCAGATCTGAGGAGATCGGGCACAATGGCCGAGAGTTCAAAACGGCCTCAATCTTACAAAACACAGTTGCGAGTTCCTCAAATGTAAGGACAGATTCACCAATTGTCCTGCGCAAGTGTGTTTTGGCCGATTTTACGGCGGCCTCAAATATACCACCCCAGTGTGGACAATTTGGTGGGGAAAACAACCAATTTATCCCACGTCGGGCAAGCCTATCACCTATATCAGCTTTGTTGGTTTCAAAGAAATTAACAACATCATTCAAATAATTATAGGTGCCCTTGAAGTTAGTGCCGCAATCAGAGCGGATCAAGGAAGGCAGCCCTCTGCGGGATACAAATCTGTCAAATGGGGCTACAAAAGCCTCGGTCGTAAGCGAGGAGACCAGTTCCAAATGTACGGCCTTTGTGGAAAGACAAACAAAAGCACACAAGTAGGCCTTGACAGTCTTGCTGTTTCGAAGTGTCGACGTTTTTACCAAAAAGGGACCAGCGAAGTCCGTGCCAACACCGTCAAATGTCCTGCTCTCAGTTACGCGATCTGCCGGTAAGTCCCCCATCAACGGCTGCATGGTAGAAGCCTTGAGCTTATAGCAAGGGATGCAGCGAAAGACTACACTCCGAATAATTCTTCGGGCAGACAAGATCCAAAATTCGCGTTGCAAAATGGCCAAGAGCGCATTACAACCAGCATGCGAATTTTTAAGGTGACGGTCAGTTACCAACAAGCGTACCAAATGACCGTCCTTAGGTAACAAAAGGGGGTGACGTGCTCCGTAAGGGAGGTTGGCGTTCTTGAGACGCCCTCCAACGCGCAAGAGACCCGTATCGTCCAAAAAGGGGTTCAATTTAGATACAGCTCCCGACAATTTCGATCTCCCTGATTTAAGGATAGCAATCTGCTTTTCAAAATGCGCCAATTGCACAGAACGAACCCAAAAGGTAAGGGACTCCTGTCGTTCCTGTGGTGAGATAAACGGTGTCAGTCGTTTCTGTTGTGGGTGCCTAAAGTTAAAAATAAAACGCTTTATCCAAGTAGTAACACCTAACAACTTGTCAAGGGAGCTGTAGCGATTCAGCAAGAAATCGGGGTCGAAGGTGCATTCCACCTTCTCAACAGTGAGTGTTCGTAGACCCGGCAAATTAGAAGTATTCAAAACTGGCGTTCGAGGCCAATCAATTTCTGGTCGACTCAACCATTCCGGACCCCACCACAGCGAATGACCTATCAAACTAGGCGTCAAGCATCCGCGCGAGGCACAATCAGCGGGGTTGAGCTCACCTGGCACGTGTCTCCAAACAAGCTTGACTACGGATTTCTGGATTTGGGAAACGCGATTAGCAACAAATACCTCCAAAGTGTGGACAGACGCCTTCAACCAACAAAGAACAATTTGGCTGTCTGTCCAGGCGTAGGTCCCACTAATACAAATGCTTTTACCCAAGGTACTGGACACGTGATTCAACAAGCGTACAAGTAGGGCTGCTCCCGAGAGCTCCAATTTCGGAATGGTCAGAGATGTCCGAAGGGGTGCTACCTTGCTCTTCGCCATGATCAGGGAAACTCTCACCTGACCTGAGGCAGTGACTGTGCGCAAGTACACCACGGCCGCATGACCACGTTCCGAGGCATCACAAAACCCGTGAAGGGTGGCCTTGTACTTCCCGGGAGGAAGGATGGGACGAGGCAAGGAGATCTCGTTGACGGCAGGAAGTGAGGATACAAAAGAGGTCCATTCCTCAACAAGAGTACCGTGTAGAGGTTCGTCCCAGGTCAATTCTGCTGTCCAAAGCTTCTGCAAGAAGCATTTTGCCCAAAATATGATAGGACAAATCCAACCGTTCGAATCAAAGGTTCTGGCGACAGTAGACAACACGAGACGTTTAGTCCAAAAACAAGGCAATTTCAAGTCTACGTTATACGTAAAGATGTCTTGGACTGGTCTGTACTGAACGCCTAGAACAGCCATCATGGTGGGGTTGTCAACAATCTCAAACAAATGTGGATCTTGCTGATGATCCTCTGGCAAGCCTTCCAAAAGCGCTGGTGAGTTGGAAATCCATTTGCGCAACTCATAACCAGCGGAGGCCAAAATACCTATCAATTCGTCCCGCAGGAGGATCGCCTCGTCCACTGTGGAGGCGCCCGAGCAAATGTCATCGACGTAAATATCGTCTTTCAAGATGGCGGAGGCTCGTGGGAAGCGTAAGCCTTCTCGGTCTGCGAGCTCCCAAAGAGAACGTATTGCCAAGTAGGAGCTTGATCTTAACCCGTACGTATTCGTATTGAGCTCGTAGGCGACCATGGGATCGCGAGGAGACTCTCTCCAAAGGGTCAGCTGGAAGCGACGGTCATCAGGGTGAATAATAGTCTGCCTGAACATCATTTTTATGTCGGCCACAAAGACAACCTGATGTCGTCGGAAGCTGGTGATGACGTCACAAAGGTCCTTGACCAACTTGGGACCAGAATGCAAGCACTGGTTCAAGGATACGCCTGTTGAAGTCTGCGCAGAACCATCAAACACTGTGCGCAGCTTGCCAGTCGATGGCTTCAATACCGCATGATGCGGGAGAAAGTAATGCTCCACCGAACGCCAATCTAAATTTGACACTGACATGTGTCCCAATTGTTCATATTCTCTCATGAACTCAATATACTTCTGTCTGAGCTCCGGATCACGACCCATGCGACGCTCCATAGCCAACAATCTCTTTTCGGCTAAAGGTCGTGACTCACCAAGCGGAGGCCGAACAGACAGGAAGGGTAGCCTCGTAATAATCCGACCAGAACGGAGTCGACCAGTGTTGTTCTGGAAGAACAGCTCGCACTCCTCATGTTCTGGATTCAAACGGGAAGCTTGAGGGGGCTCCTCTACCTCCCAAAACCTCTGAACCGCATCAGAGAGAGCGGAGCCTACAGCCAACAAATTGTCAAGTTCAGGTGGAGGGGGGTTCCTAGGTACAGGTCCTATCAAAGCAAATCCAAATATGGTCGGGATGGCAGTCAAACCATTTGGCACCAAGACCCTTCTCCCACCAATCAAAATTCCACCGAGGACATCAGAGCCAATCAACAAGTCGATTTGTCCCGGTGTGTCAAATTTGGGGTCTGCCAGTTCCAATCCCGATGTCAAATTCACCACAGCAGCGGGTAGCTGCTTCTGTGGGTGCATACCTAAAATATTCTTCAACACAATAGCCGAGGTTTTAATCCTCGGGTGTGAAGATTCAACAGGGCCAAACAAAACCTTAACTTGCCCTTCAACATTAGAGGCTACGTCCCCTATGCCCCGTATACAATTTGGAAAAGAGCCCATATTCAATTTAACCTGCCCTACCAAATAAGTAGAAACAATGCAACCTTGTGAACCTGTGTCCAATATAGCACGGACAACAACAGAGGTCCCCGTGGGTCCCCAGACCCGAACAGCAACCGTTGGTAGGATAACGGTCTCAATGGGGGAGGTTGGAGTTATAGGGCAGGTGTCAATGACCTATTGTTGCCTGGGCGGCGAACGTTGGCCAGGACCAGGCAAGTCAAAATGAGGGTGCGGCTTGAAGTCCTCAAAAGCGCGATGACTCGATTCGCGCGCCATCGGCGGGGGGTCATAATGACGCACCCGCCCAAAACGAGGTGGGCGCGAGTCAAGGCGGGGACGCTCCGCCAAAGGAGGGGAATACCTGGGGCAGCAGTCATGGTGCTGGTGACGCTGAACAGCACATTCAGGTGCGCGAGAGAGAGGAGGCGTGCGCACGCTACGGTTCTCCAAGCGGGGCGAGTGGCGATCAATTGAGCGAGGCGACTCTCGGCTACGCGCCGGTGAGCCTCGGCTGCCACCTTCAAAACACCCACCCGTGCGCGGCGTCGGCTAGTTGGACAAGCGGCCAACCTCTCTGTCATTCATACAGAAAATGTCCAAATGCTGTCCTCCACAGTGAGGACAGGGGCGAGAATTTGGGCAGTCTCGCTGGTAGTGGGACCCCAAGCAAGAGAAGCAAAGGCGGCGGGCATTCGCGATGCGCCTACGAGATGCGACATGTAGGTCCAAGAATGCCCTACAACTGGCCGTTCTGTGCCCCGTGACCTTGCAGTAAGAGCACTCCGCTGGGCTCTGCGTGACTGCAAAGCGAGGAGGGCGCCGGTCAACATTGGCTCGGGTGTGACCGCGAGCCTGCTCCTTGACCTTGGGCGGCTGCGTCTTAGCCGGCGTGTCACCACCGGAGTTGTCCAAGACCCGGCACTCATCCTCCAGGAACCTCTCCAGGTCAGCAAAGGGGGGCAGATGGGTCGCGCTATCCCCACCAAAGCGCTGTTCAAAACGCGACCTCAGGTCGGCAGGCAGCTTTTTCAGCACAATGTGCACCAATAGATAGGACCATTGGTCCACGGGCAGGTCAAGGCACTAAAGTGCGTTGATGGCCACCAAAAGCGGATTCAACAGTTGGGTGCGCAACCCTGAGACCCGGGTGAGCGTCGGCAAACCCAAAATTTGCTCGATGTGCGTGTCGGCGAGGCCACGCTTATTATGGTACCTACGGGTGATTAGGTCCCGAGCCGTCTGGTACGCCTCGTCAGACACGGGCAGATGCTGGATGAGGCCCTTAGCCTCCCCATCCAGAACCGACATTAAATAGGCCAACTTTTGTGCCGGCCGAAGGTCAGCCCTATCATTGACTAGGCTGTCGAACAAATTAACAGGTAGCTTCCTAGACAGCAATCAAAATGGGGGAGGTCCAAAGTAGGGAGCCTACTCACCAGCCCCGGTGCTGACCTAGGAAGCTCCTGCTTCAGGCCGGGTTGCCCTTCCCTATCGGCAACTAGTTGTCTCGCAGTATTGGAGACAGCATCATACAGGTCTAAGACCTGGGCATAGTCTTCGCTGACCTTGTTTCGCTGGTCAGCAGTGAAATCATTGATTGACACTTCAAGACAGCAAGTGCTGAAAGTGCGGAATTGCTGTTCCACACTTGCCAGGCGATCGTCAATCCGCTCGTACCTTTGAAGTAGGGCCTGCTGGCGATCAGGCCGGTTCACTAAAGCACTGGCTGAGGCAAACCAGCGCAAATCTGATGCAATAGCACCAGCAGCTGCACGCAAGTCCTTGATAGCTGACATAATCAAAATTCAAAAGAGCCCGGACAAGCGTTAAATAAAATTAACAATCAAAACGTAATTTTTCTTAATTCTTTGAAACCAACAAAGTATTAGCCTGTTTACTGCAAGTGCAGGCAAGTGACAGATATCTACTGTCCAACAAAATTAATAGTTTCAATATATTGAAGAATCAAACACAAAAGTTATCAAGGTTGAACCTTCGAATAAGTTAATTAAAGTTAAATATTCAAATAAATTAACTAATTACTTGCAACAGACAGACTGGCTGCGTTATTTGAGATATACAATAGGAAGTAAGCACAGAATATGTGTAACCTAGCAATATTATCTATATTATAACAAAACAAAGTTTATTAATGTGACCCGCCCAAGTGGCAAGGTCAAGTTGGTTGTTATAATGTGTATGAATATATGCAATAAACTAAATTTACTAAATTTATTGATACATACAGCTGTTATGTATCCAAACAAACTGACTTATTAATGCAACAACAAATTTAAGTTAGATTTTTCAACAATACAAGTCAACAATTACTGATTGAGGTTATGTGTGACAATGTGTTTCAAATTATCTAGGTCAACTTATACAATTAAATATTATGTATTTTAGACAATACTGACCTGAGAACACTACAACACTGTTAACCTGTTAAGAAATGAGATGCTTAGCTCAGATACAAGTTTACAATATAGGCACAGTTAACCACGCTCTGCTACCAAAATTATGTCTAGAGTTACCGCAGCCAGGTGGGAAACTGTTGAGAACAGAGTTGCAGTGGAAGCTGTAATACATCCAACTGACCACGATAGATAATTTATCTAAACACCTTCACTGTGGTAGCACAGCGATGACTTATAATCTTAATATTAATGTCTTACCAAATATCTCCTGGTGATGTTCTTGAGTGGAGTCCTGGAGGCAAGCTAGACACACACAAGACTAAATTGGCCAATATTAGCAAGTGAATTATCTTTACTTTACCAGACTCCAACGCAGCGTCTTCAATGCACGATGCAAGTACACAGGAATCACAATTTCTCTTTGCAAATGTCAATGAATAGTTCACAATGTCTTTTATCACAATTTACCGTTGCCAGCACTAGATCAGGCGGCAATCAAGACGGTTTACTCTATTAAGTTCAATTAATCAACTCACACGAAATGCAAAAAGGTGTGCTCACAATAACTTTTCACAAAAGTTCAATATGTCACAAACCGTGCCGGGAGTCAAAAAAGCGGTAATTTAATAGATTTCACAACTATTCGCGTGCGTGTAAGGATGTGCTTTTCAAAAGGCGATCAATTATTTTACGTACGAGCCGACAACGTGGTAATTTTTCAACGCGGGAAGGACGGAAGTGACAGTTCAGTGTGACCATTGTCAGAAATTTTCAATAGACTAAACAAAATGTTACTCAATCGATCTAATCGATTTGACTTATAATAAAAACTAATTTTATTTCAAACACTACCATTCAATGCTATCAATTATTATGTGGTCACAAAGCATAACTAAGTAGCATGTCTGCCGTGAAAAGGCAAAAGACTGTATTCGATAATACAGTGGTTTTGCTTAACAACGCTTATTCTGCTTGGTTTGAGGTCTACTATAGCGTAATATTTTTATTTTTACCATTTGCAATAAAAAACCATGTATTTATAAAAAAATCAACCTTAACCTAAACAAAAGACTGTATAGCCTGATACAGTGTTTTCCCGTACTAAACTGGCCAGAGTGCGCATTAAACGCATTTTATTGCTATCTTTCTCGCTCTTAGGGCTCCCGCTGATGTAAGAGCAGGGGGCTTATTCACTATGACCACTAAAATACCATGTTCAAGACGTGTGTCGTCGTGACGTGCACTAGACGTAAACGAGATTCAGTAACGTGACGTACCACGACAATCAAAATATTGTATTCAGTATGCCATACGACAGCTTGTCTATGCCTAGTTATCAATTTCGCAACATTCGTTCATAAATCTTAATGCCGGTTTGCCGGCTCAATTTCGATGTTATAAATATCATTTTACTAACTTGTAATTCTCACTATAAGCTCAGCTCGCTTCAGTACAAATAAAAAGGTTAATAAAACTCAAATTATATTATTTTAGTTCCATTTCGTCAGGAACAATCTCAAAATAAAAAATTGATCTTAAAAGTTTATTTCATCTATTGTACTTAAGTCAATTTTTGAACGATAACATATAAAATGACATTAATGACAGACATGACAGTTGCAGTCGCGTTTCAATATAAAAATAAGTGCGATTAGTGCAGCAAATAGCCCAATTCTAACAGAATCTAATAAAACATAATGGATTTATCCAAAGACGAGTGAGACGCTGGCGACAGCGACAGGCGTCAAATTTCATTACACATAATATTTAATTAAACAACTTTGACACGGACACTGGTAAATAAAAAAGCAAATAAACTTAGCATTTAACCACTAACGGACACTGAAAATAATATAAAACAAATAAACTTAGTACTTATTTATCCTCTATCGTTTTACAATAAACGCGTTACGTGACCTCTTAGCTCACGGAATTTTGACAACTAAAACCGCGTCCGAAACGTGCGCTACCTTGCTTGTCAAACTTGAAGTTGGCATAGTGAATACCGTTTAAGCCAATAACGTGCCGACGTGGGTAACTAGCACGTTAAAACAAGTTAAGACTTCAAAATGGTGAATAAGCCCCCAGTACCACTGCGAACCACGCACTGCGTGATCGGTTTGTTTTGATTCAAATTAGTGCGCTTTAAAAAGTGCGATTGTAATGTAATTCTCGTATTTTTTTTGCATAAAACATATAAATAGTAAATCACTCAGATTTACGGAGCAAGATAATAATGAATCTTTCTTTAAAGAATTAACAATATCACAACACAAGTTCATCGTTTTTTTAAACAATTTACTTCAATTTATTTTAAAATCTCTAGTGTTTTATCAATATTTTTAACACGGCTGTAATCATCATTAAAATATCTACACAATGATGCCAATTTCGTATAATTTTATGTTTACTATATTATGAGAAAGGCCAAACACTGTATGAGAACTATTTTAATTTATTTCTCGAAATAGTCTTTTTCATAATACAGCCTTTTGCCTTTTCACGATAGATTCATAAAAATGGTCTTAATATATATCATGTTTGAAGGAGAAATATTTGCGCCCTTATGACTTTGGACTGTTATCAAAGTTTTATAAAAGGAACTACATACATACATAGACTCACGCCTGTTTCCCCGAAGGGGTAGGCAGAGGCATATTAAACGCCCACTTTTCGCCAGTGTTTTGATCCCACGTAATCGGTGGCAAGCCAATTGCCGCTTATCGGGATTTTTTGTTTGCCAGAGCCTCGTCCGTTGATCGGCAGGTGCACCACTTGCAGGTGAGGTTGGCTTGGGAAAAGGAACTACATATTTCCAAAATGTTTTCTTGATATTTATTTCTTAGGATGTTTGGTTATATACCATAATTAAGAGGGGTATGCGGAGTAGCTATCATTTATCTTTCCCAAAATTTTCAGAATCTCGACGCAAGTGGCCAGGCTATCGTCGATGGAATCCTTCTCCAAAGAGACCATGGCCAATTCCATATTTACTTTATTCAAAACGAAGCTCAGCACCAATGATTTATTGACTGTAAATATTACTAAACTAGGTAGGTTTAATCGAGCGAATGTATACGTAGATTAGAGAAATATTAATCACAAGGGGTTAGCTTTACTTTTAATAACGTCGATTGAATGTAACTTGGGACTTACGTACAATTTTATCAGTGAGCATGTTGGACAACATATCTACTAATCTCCTTTTTTTTTGGTGTCGGGTTGGAAAATCCTCATGGAGTCCCTCCGACCTGGGGGTGAAGGCCGAAGGGGACTGTCAGACTCTAACTGACTAAAAACCAACCCGTGTTCCTCCTCAAGTACCCGTGTGTTGGAGGGTCGGGTATCGCCGAAGCACACCTCGCTACCCCCGGACGGGTATTGGCTCGCCAGATGGGCAGGCGGACCCCGAACAAAACCCCCCTTGGCGGCGGATGAAGGTGTTGGGCTCCGCCGCCAAAACACCCAGCGGCCGCAGAGGATAGGGAGGACGGCAACGCAACACCGCATCTCCTCTTTCTCTGCGGCCCCACCGCGACGCAACGATGGTGCTCCCCCATTTGGTCACGGGAGATAGGGCGCGCGGCAACGCAACACCGACACGCATCTCCTCCCGCAACCGCGCCCGACTGCGAGAGACAGAAGAACTGTCCTTCGCACCCGCACCATTGGATGCATCCTGCGCAGGCCTCCGTCAAGCCTACGCGGAGCGTCCACTCCTGGGATCTCGCTTAGCTTCACCGTGGGTGACCTAACCACGGTTACTGAGCCCCTCCACCATGACAAGGTGGAGATCCAACGGGGGGGATCTACTAATCTCCTCACGTCAGACTTTTAGTCTTTTCTTTTCTCAGTGCTACCTTTATGTTTTTCTTCATCTTTTTTTCCTTACCTTATCCTTTTTGTTTTTCGTGTGAGTGTGTAGCCAACTCTAGTGTCGGAGTTTTAGACCGCCCGAAGACCTCCGACATGGCCTAACGATTGTTATCCTGAGACAAGAACCGGGACCGACAGCTTTACGTGCCCTCCGAGGCACGGTAGCGCTCAGATGTAAATGCCACACTTGGTCACCCATCCAAGTGGCCACCTGTGCAAGCGTTGCTTAACTTTGCCGATCTGTTACGAACAGCAAGCCAAGTCTCGCTATGAGCGCTACATATGAAATCCAATATGAAATCAGTCCAAATGATTATTTATACAAGGTATCGTCATTCATAAAAATGGTCTTAATATATTATATTTTTATATTGCAATAGAAAATGTTTTATGATATGGAATAGACAGTGGATAGAATACGGAAGAATGTTATATTACAACAACTAGTAAAATTTACTTATTTATAGATTTAAAACAGTTTACGCAATTAAAATTCAGAAAATATCTTGCGCGACGTGATTGTTCTTTTCCTTGCAATGTGATTATGTATCATAGTTATTTTTTTTTATTTTACCTATGTCGTCCCACTGCTGGGCAAAGTTAGAATTACAATACAATAATTTGTACTAAATTATGACAGTGAATGTTAGTCTATTAACTGCTATGGCTGCAATGAGGCTCTTCCAAGCGCCGAATTATGTAAATCATCTTAATATCAATATGCTTTGTTGCTCATTCTTTAGGTCCATGTGTCCTATACGGAAATGCGTCAGTTGATTGCTTGTGCTCTTTTCTATGTTATATGAATACGATACATGTCCACGGGGCTGATTGAAATGGAAACATTTAAGTAATTACTGGATATTTTACAATTCACGGCTTAATGTGTACGTTTCAAACTTTGGTTTAGTGTAATAAATAGGAATGCTAGTCAGTGCCATAAAATAACGCGTGAAATGTTTAATGCAGTAGATAATGTGATATCAATGTACTAGATGCGTTCCAAAAATATAACAATAGAGATACAAATAAGCATTTTAAGTAAATAAAGCCGTATTTTTATTACTTATTACTTCTATATGCTGAATAGCCTCGATAGCTCAGCAAACGGACTGCTACGTAGAGGCGCTTGGGCCTCAGCCAACTGGGACCACTACTGACTTTTCTAAGTCACGCGTGGATCAAATAATTGCTTCTTATCGCCTGCTAGGTGGTGATGGCAAATTTCGTAAGGTAACCTGCATGTCCGAGAGGTCACCGTAATTTTTTAGAAAGACATGCGATGTCTGCCTATCGGCACTTGGCCAGCGGACTAACCATTCTCAGAATTAGAAGAAGCCTATCCCCAGCAGTAAATATATTAGAAACGAGGCTAGTGACACGTTATTGATCTGAACAGGTTAATAACAGTCTTTTTTTTCTACTTCCCCTTTCGCGATAGCACTATTGACAATTATGAGGGAAGAGTGAATGGGGCGCTAAGGTAATAAAAATCAGTGATCGCTTTAATTGAATGGCGTTGAATTTTTCTTTTTTTCTTTTTCTTGCTACGGCGTAGATGTGCTACAACATAACGGTATGCTACTGCGTAACTGCAGGCTATATCAAAGTAAAAATTGGTCTGTTAAAACGAACTTAATTCTAAACTGATGAATGGCATCCCCAAAACCTGTCATTTTTAGTAAGGGCTTTGATCATCTGTCTTCAGAAATCGTTGGCAAAGCCCTATGCTTTTTGAGAACTAGCTTGTCATTAATTTTACCATCACTTGAAAAGCTACAGGTTTGTGTAATCTAATACTGTTTATATATCACCAAAGGACAATTTAATGAAGTGATTACATGCCGCTAATTCATATTGATTGTTGATTGTCTAACGTATATTGATTATGGTTAAAGCAATTAAATGCGGTCATCTGTTAATAATTAATTTGTAGTGTTTAGACTACATGTTTATGTTTGTAATGTTTGACGGCCGGTTGGCGTAGCGGGAGTGTAAGCGATTGCTACGTCGAAGGTCGCGGGTTCGAATCCCGCTCAAGTCAAACATTTCTGTGCGTGAACGTGGATGATTGTCTTGGTCTGGGTGTTTCTATGTATTGAGGTATAGGGATAGGAAATGATACACGACTGTACACCGCAAGACTATATTGAAGACTGGTCAAGTTATCTTACAAAGGAATATATATGATAGTATGCTAATATTAAGTACATCCCATACTTCTTACTACTAATACTCTATATTATAACGTTATACCTTATGATGTATTCATACCATACTTCACCTCCGGGGGTGAAGGAAAAAAAAAGAGAAAAAAAAAAGTTAAACATAGTAAACAAATGCGAACAAAGGCAAACAAAAACAAACAAAAGGTACCTTTTATTTTATATGAATTTACGCACTAAACTTTTTTGTCCTATCATTATGTACTATATCTATCTTACCACATCTATTTATTTTAACATTCACACCTAAATCTTTCAACACCTGAAAAGGTCCATCAAAAACACAGTCCAATTTACGAGCACATTCATTTTTAACTAAAATTAGATCATTTTTGTTATAAAATACAGGGTTATATGATTTATAATACGCCCATTTCCTTTTCTCCTTACAATCTATTAAATTTTTTCTTGCATCTCTTAAGGCTATACTTAACTTATATTTTAATTCTAAACAATAATTATCAGGATTATACAGTGGCTCTACATCATCTTGTAAACTGTTTCTTAAACGACATTGTCTTCCAAATAACAGTTCATATGGCGTATACTTAGTTTGTGTGTTAACACAAGTATTATAACTAAAACACCAGTATGGTACCCAGTGTGACCATGAATAACAAGCAAGGGCGGATCCAGGGGGGAGGTCATGGGGGTCATGACCTCCCCCCTGAGCTGGTTCCAGGACTTAGGTGGACCACTAATTGAATATAAAGATTTTATCAAAGTTTATATTTTGTCACCATACAGATTTTATGTAACTACATACCTTCAATAATTAATTAGTTTATAATATAATAACTTTGTATGATGGCAAAGGTTTTAGACCAGGGTAGATAATTTTTGAAACGATAGAAAATTATAGTAGGATGAAACCCATTGGAAAAGGAAGAAAATATAGCAAAAATTTAAGGAAAAATAAATTACGGGCGATCTGAGGTCGGGAAGTGGATGGAGTTGCGATTTTAAGGGTATAAAAAGGGTTTATCTCGATTGCCAGCAAAACTTCAAGTCCTACGGGAAAAACGTCAATAGCAAAGTTGTAGGTAATTAAAAGATCTACAACTTTTGTATTTAGGTACACTTTATTCACACGTCTTAATTTATGTGAAAATTCAAATAACCAAGTTTTTGGTTTTTTATTTTTAACTTTTACAATAGTTTTTTCTTTTACACGAAAGGAGAATGGGCGGTTTCGTCCCAAGTGTTGTAACATTTTCCTACCTATATCATATGAAAGATCTCAATTAGTGTTATGTTTTTTTGTATGGGCGTAACTCTGTATCTTGTGCAGGGAGTCTGTTATAGTGGTTTCATTTATTTAATAAAATATTAAATAAAACTTAATCAATTAGTATTTTAGTAACGAAAGGGCTGAAACTATTTTAAAAATCAAGTGGAAAACCACACGGGCGACTGCGCGCCTACTCTAACCCAACACCCCCCCGCCCACCGCGCGCCACACGCTGCCATATTGTAAGCGCAGGAGCAGCGAACGATATTTTATGAGACAGCGCTATACGTTAGAAAGAGATGATTGCCGGTGCCCGCAAATGCAATTAACAAAAAATTAATAATAATAATAAATAATAATAATAATTAATATTAATTAATAATATTAATTAATAATAATTAAATAATTAAAATATATAAACACAATTACAATTATTATTTTTTATTATTTACACAATTGAAATATGCATAGGAGCTATTCCTAACCTAGTTCGATACAACATAAATACTTCAGAAGGTATTCTGTTGAGGGGGCGCATAAAATCGCAGCATGTATCGGGTAGAATTTATTACTCGTATATTTTGATAAAAAATAGAGCAGAAACAGTGAGAAATGCAATTGCCCATTACTATTGCTCATGTTTAACTGGAAAAAGAACAGTAGGTACTTGTGCTCACATAATGAGTATCATTTGGTACCTTGGCTGGGCTAGACACCAGCCAAGCATATTGTTACCCGCGACATTTTTAGATGAAGTTATCATAGATAATAATCACCATTAAAAGTACCTGTAAACGATTTGCATTTGTTTAAGCTGTACTCTAACGGTTATATTCCATTATTATTTATGTATTTGAAAATATATAAATAACAAAGGAAATAATACAATTATCAGAATTGTATTATTTCCTTCGTTATTTACATATTTTCAACTGTGCAGTTGTTAATAACGGCAAAAAAATAACTACTGCTGTCTGTGATTACTGTACAATTATTATAAATGTAATAATTATGTTTACATGTAACGCAAAGTGTAATAAAGTAAGATTAAAGCATAATTTAAACAAAAACCTTTTTTTCACTTGAAGCCCAGTAACTTTTGACCTGCACGCAATTACAGTAAAAACTTAGCATATTGATCATAAAAAAGCTTAATTGAACATGTTTATACTAGTCGCAACTTGTTACAAGGGTTGGGACACGGCTCCTACAATAATGCCCATTGTCCTTTGGTGAAAACTTGCCTTTTTATGTTCCAAACACACTGTTAATGTTTTTTATTTAAAATATTTATTCTTACACCTTATTTTGACTTAATATCGAAATAAAACCCAAATTTTCAATTGAAAATTCTCACATCAATATATCAGCTTTCTTTTTTAAATTGTTCGGCGTTTAGTTCATTGAAATCTCTACTTTCAGATGGTGTGAATAAAATATACATTACTAAGGTAAACGTTCTCAGCAAATGCAAAGAAATGAAACAACCTCGAGACCGATTTTTTAAATTATAATGTACAATTTTGAGCGATTTATTACAAATTAACACTTTAATTACTCGAAAAATGTAAGATTCCTTGCTACATTGATAAAAAATAACTTGCAAATCGAAATATACAGTAGTATATTTCGATTATTATTAACTTATTTGGTTGTTTATTTTAGTAAAATAAACAACCAAATAAGTTAATATTTAATAAGACATCTACAATTTTTTGAGAAAGTTATAGAATCTTCTTTAAATTATAGCGTAGACTTCTATTTTTTGCTATTTTAAGATAATGTATGTAGGTCCCTGAGTGACCCACAGAAAATTTAAGTCCATCATTCGTTATTTTAAAGAGAAAAGGGGAAGGGCTAGGTGGATCTGGGTCTTACTGCCTGTTATTTCATATCAGCTATAAAAACAGTTAGTCAGGATTTGAAATACAGAACAGTGAACAACATTATTCATAAAAATACATGTCAGGGCTGGGATCCATTAATTTTCCTTTAATAATCGCTATATTCTCTTCCTTCTCCAATGGGTCTCATCCTACTGTAACTTTATTTTACTTTTTACCGTTTTCTAACGTATCTGCACTGGTCGGTTACGTACATTAATTAAATACCTACCTACTTTTTACTTGTACCTATTGTTATTGAAATTAAATTATAAGTTCTTCACTTGACCACGACTATGTGACCCCCTCCTGGCGCCAAAGCTGGATCCGCCCTTGATAACAAGTATTCTTATAAGTTCTTAAAAATGCACCTAAATGCTTATGAGCTATCTCGAGTGAACCGATTGATTGATGGTAGTATGCAGTAGATGTTAATTTATCTATATTTAATAACCTACACACTTGTTCCATAAGCTGTGAAGTAAATTCTGTTCCTCTGTCCGTAGCAATAGATTTTGGAACACCAAATCTTAAAATAAAATTATTAACAGAAGCTTTTGCAACAGTTACAGTTTCTTTATTGGGTAGTGGATAAGCTTCTATATATTTAGTTAACTCGCATTGAAGAGTTAAAATATAACAGTTTTCAAACTCATCTTTGTCTAAAGGTTCTACTAGATCAAGAAATATTTTCTCAAAAGCAGTTTTCGCAGTAGTAGTCATAGTCAATGGTTGTTTAGTATATTTACTTTGTTTCATTTTCTGACACATTTCACACTTGTTTATAAACTTAACAATATCTTTATATAAACCTAGCCAGTAATACTTTATTTTTATATTATTTGCCATTCTATTCATACCAGCATGCCCACTGGTGGGTAATAAGTGGTAATCATTCAAAATAAACTGTTTTATTTTGTCATCATAAATTCTTTTAATTTCTTTCACAACACATATACGGGGACCGGTCCATTCCTTCAAAAGTTTAATTTCATTACATAACTCTTTAATAAACTCATTATTTCTATCATTTTTTACTATGCATAGTTCTTTAATCTCTATTCTTTCACAAAATTCCTTTAACTTAGTAGCAAATTCGGCTCGCGAGAAATGCATTCTAAAGATAAGTTTAATTCCTAATAGCATTTTGCTAGGTACATAAATAAAACAATACTTTTCATCTTGCACCAAATTTTCTGCCCTATACTTCTTCACAGTTTTTTCATCTAATAACTTCAGTTCAATAGAATCATATAGCTGTCTTAATAACTCCACAACTCGTGGGTGATCAAGCCAGTTCTCAGTGGTTTTATTAAGATCAGTCTGTTCTTTCTTACAATTCTCTTCCATTCTTCTCTTTTGCCCCCTAGTCATTACAGTCCGGCCTTGCTCTTTAATATTCCTTAATTCATTCGACGTTATGATTACCCTAGATAATGCATCCGCGACTACATTGTCTTTACCTTTCACGTATACAACCTTAAAATCATACTCTTCAAGAATCAATCGAAATTTAATTAGCCTACTAGACGGATCTTTCATGCCAAACAAATAAACAAGAGGTTTGTGGTCAGTCATTATTGTAAAAGTTCTTCCAAATAAATATGGCCTAAAATATTAAACTGCCCAAACTATTGCTGTTAATTCTTTTTGTATTACAGGGTAGTTTTTCTCTGCTTTATTTAATTGTCTACTAGCATAAGCAATAGGTTTCATATTTTTATTACACAATACGGCTCCAACAGCTAGATCAGATGCATCTGTTTGCAATATAAATTCATTTGCACTTGCAAAACCTGGATACTGCAATATAGGAGGAGACATTAAAGAGTTTTTTCAGAATTCAAATGCATTTTGACAATCGGAACTCCAAATAAAAGGTACACCTTTCTTTAGTAATTGGTTCAAGGGCATTGTAATTGTTGCAAAGACTGGCACAAATTTTCTATAGTAATTGCAGAAGGCTACAAACCGTCTTACTTCATCTATATTTTTAGGCATGGGAAATTGTTTTAGAACTTTAGTTTTTCAGGATCGGGTGAAACACCCTCAGCTGAAGGAATTGTCACTTTTGGAATTGCCCTCTTTCTTAAGGAATTGACACTTTGTAGGGTTCAATTTTAAATTTACCTTTCTCAATCATTTAAAAACAGAAATTAGGTTTTTATTATGTATATGTAATGATCGTCCATACGTGATAATATCATCCAAATAAATAAAACACTTTTCAAAAGCTAATCCTGACATAGCAATTGACATAACTCTACTGAAAGCACTGCAAGATATCTTAAGACCCATTGGTAAACGTTGATTAATTGATAATGTCCGGTACTAGTTGAAAATGCAGTATATTTTCAGCTCTCGGGATCTAATTTGACTTGATAATAGCCTTGTTGGAGGTCTAAATGCGTGAAATAGATTGAACCTGATAAGCTATCTAGAATATCGGTGATATTAGGCAAAGAAAATTGCCGTGTGGTTGACGGCATAGAATACAAGTGTCACCACCCCCTATCTTCCCGTGGGTGTCGTAAGAGGCGACTAAGGGATAACACGATGCAAATACCATCTTTGCGTAGAGACGGAAAACTCGACATCAAACCCTATACGACTGCCTCGTTGGTCTCGCGGCATAATTGTGCGCGTGGGATCGGGAGGTCTCGGGTTCGATTCCTGGGTCGGGCAGTGTTATTGGGTTTTCTGTCACGAAATTCTCAGTGGCAGCGCGGAGTCTGGAAATGTGCCCGGTACGGCAATAGGCTCGCCCCTTATTACGTGGGACTAAAGTATTCCTGGCGAAAAGTGGGTGTAGAAATACACCTCTGCCTACCCCTTCGGGGATAAAAGGCGTGACGATATGTATGTAAAATTTATCATCAACTATGTTTTCATTCAATTTTCGGAAATCAATTACTAAACGCCATTTTTGAGAACCATCCGATTTTTTTTTGGAACTAACAGTATTGGACTAGACCAATCACTAGTAGATTCTTCAATAATATCATCTTTAAGCATTTTATTTATCTGTTTATCAACTTCTGGTTTTAAAGCTTGAGGCAATCTGTATGGTTTAGTATAAATAGGATTAATATTGCCCTTTAATTTTATAGATTGTTGACATATGTTTGTAGTTTCTAACTTATCACCGGGTAAAAAGAATACATCAGAATATTTGGTACAATTTTTTTTTATGGACTCCTTTTATTCTTCGTTTAAATGTTGTAATTCTAATAAAGGCAGTAAAGTGTCAGCTCTCTTTAAACTACTTTCACATTCACCGAATTTAAATAAATTATAGTCTTTTAAACATTCGACTCTTAATATAAAATTATGCAATATGACTTCTTCATCCCGAGTATTTAAAATCTTTATTGGAACTCTTTTATTTTTAGGTCGAACGATAGTACTTGCTAACAAAACATCTTTTTCTAACTCCTTTGCGCAAACAAAATAGTCACCTTCTAAATTCGTATCTAAATAAACGTAGTGGATAGATTCACACCGAGGCGGTATCAACAAAGCATTACTATAGTCAGGTTTATCAAAAATTGGTAGTTCACAATATTTTCCATATAATTGTAGCGTTAATAAATTCTTACCTAAATTTATATTTGCTTTATATTTGTTCATAAAATCTAAACCTAATATTCCATCAACGACGATAGGTAAATCCTTGAAAATATAAAATTTATTTTCAAACGTATCATTTCTAAAATCATGCAAGTTACATATTACACAACCAGAGGAATAAATTTTACCTCCAATTCCATTTACCACTAAACTATACGAAAGTATCTTGACGGAATTGGGTAATTCTTCTTCTTTAATAACTGAAATAGATGCGCCAGTATCCAGTAAAAATATAAATTTCTTTCCATTGATATAAAAATTGACAAATTTAGAATTAGACCTACAGGCATAAACAAAATGACTAAGAACGAAAAAATTGGTTATTATTATCTTTTTCATTGCCACTCTGTTCCAAATACTACTGGCATTTACTTGATTACTGTCGTTCTGAACGGTAAAAATATTTTTATTATAGTGACCTTGACGTGGTGGTCTATTATAATTATTTCTAAAGCCATTTCTATTCTGCTGGCCTCTGCCACGAGATGAATTTTGAAAAGATCTGAAATACCCTTGATATCTATTCGGAGTGCTTCTATAATAATTATTAAAATTACTTTGATAATCGCCTCTATTAATACAGTGGTAATTCATATAACCGCGACCTCTATTTTGTGCTTGAAACTTTGGATAACGAGCATTAAACCTACCTCTATAAGTAGAGGTCATCTTCATTACCTCAGCAGACTTAGAAGTAGACGATGAAGTCACCGACTCGTCCTTGGCCGCGTGGATTGCGTCCTGCAGCGATGTGTAGTTCCGTGCGGCAATTATAGTACTCAACCTTTCACTTCTAAGTCCATCTGAAAACCGTTTAACAACAATTTTTTCATTAATTGGCTTTAGAACAGCGCACTTGTCTGCGTCGCCCTCAGCCTGCGAAATATTTAAATAGTCAGCATTTTTTCGAGTTGTGATCCATACTCATCAATGGTCCTAAACCCTTGGTTCAAGGACGCAATCTGGTTTTGTATAGCTAAAAAAGATTTTTTTATTAAAAGTTTGTTCTTAAAATCGACAATCATGTCACTAACTGATGAATAGGTACTCGCTTCGCGTAACTTTGCATTTTCAGATAATCTACCCTTAAGTACAAATTTAATTAATAATTCTTGACCACTACTACTAAGCATATCTGCATACATCTCCACAGCATCAATCAATCGTTTCGTCGTATTTTCCTTATCATCTAAGATAGGTATTAAACTACATGCAGTTTTCATATCAAACTCCATTGTTTCTATAATTCTAAATTAGTTAAATTACACAATTCTGATATTTACGTAAATAAACTACAAATTTTACCGTGCGTTTTAGTAATTAAATCAATTTTCGACCCTTTCTTTACATCACTTAAATTAGAAAATAATAGCTTACTTTTATCAAACAATATTTCGGCCTCTTTCAACTTATCTGACGAACATGAGCCTTTGTATCTACCCTTGCCCTTTTTTATAAGATATTTTCGAATTTCTAATAAACTTTCATATATTTGTATAAAACTTTCCGCCATAACACTTATAATATAATTTAAATTAAAAAATCATTTCAATTAATCGCAAGTTGTTAAGCACGGTTTCATATTTCATTCAATTCAATTTTATTTATTCTAACTAGAGGCACAATTGTACAAGGAGTAGATACAAAACTGCTGAGTTGCGTCTACTGCCGGAATTCTATCGTGTCCGTTTCGCATTCTATTTTAAGAACTTAAAGTCCATAATATATATTAATGTAACGAAACGTTTTTACGCGTAGAAGCATACACAAAAAAAATAGCACTAGACCTGGATATACGTAAACACGCGCACTTATATTTTTATTTGGTAGAACCGTACTTTTTTGCCGAATTTTTGTACTCACAGTTTTCGATGCCAAGGTCGTCCGTCGGGGTATCCAACGCATAATCCGTCTCAAATGGGTTCTTCATTACGATCTCCACGCCTTCCAGATATACGTTGCTGCATCCTTCTCAAAAATTCATTACCAACCTGCTAATCAATCCATCTCTTATGCCGATCCTTGACGCGCATACAGATGAGTATCAGCACCACCGCAACCACAAGCACCAGAAACGCCGAAATCAGAGCGTTGTTCACTTTTGTGTGGTATTCCTGATCGTAGTCGGTCGCACCATTGCTGCCCCCCGAAGCAGTCTGGGCAAAGATCACCTTTTTATCTTCAGTTTTGGAGTACGTCTTTCCCATCTTTACAAAATTTCGAATATCCGAGGACACGGTTACACTCAATGACATCCAGCTTTGTAATATTCATTTTATTCAAAGCGTTCAATTCGGAGCACCAAGGCACACAGGAATGTGCTTAGTCCGCACTTATTGTCGTCGGCGCCGCCCGGCCAACCGATACCTATATGTTTCTTGGAACGCGCAACGTGCATGGCAGGGTCGCCATGAGGTATAGGGATAGGAAATGACACGCGACTGTACACTGCAAGACTATATTGAAGACTGGTCAAGTTATCTTACAAAGGAATATATATGATAGTATGCTAATATTAGGTACATCCCATACTTCTTACAACTAATACTCTATATTATAACGTTATACCTTATGATATATTCATACAATACTTTTATTTTATTTATAATATGTATGTATTTACAAAAAATAAGTATATATTTATCCATTATCGAGTATGTTTATCCATTATCTAGTACCCATAGTACAAGCTCTCTGCTTAGTTTGGGACTAGATGGTATTGTGTGAATGTGGTAGAATATTATGATTATTACAGTATATTATAGTTACTGATAGTGTATTAATTATATCATAAATCATAAACCCAGTAAGCTAGCAATTAAAGTTGAGGACATACTCAATGTATATGTAATTAATGAAATTATTCATTCATGCGGTCTGCGTAAAATGTTTTGTAACAACTTATGGTTTAACATTAATTTTCAACTATACAAAAATCTAAGGAAATAATAAACATTTGTAGGTTTAAATTTTAACGAATTATGTAATAATATAGTTTATCTACATATCTAACGGGGTTCTATAATTTTCCACCTAAGACAATGATATTTTTTTTCTTATACTCATTAAGCTGGTATTAAAAAAAATACCAACGCTTATGCTTTTACTACATGGAAACAAGGACATAAAACATTTTGAGACCTGTGTCTAAAATCTTTACATTTTATCACGAAGTATAAAATGCTTCAGCTTTCAATAATTCGATCCCGTCATGACCGATGTAGGTTGAACTTGTTGTATTACCATTCCGTATATTATTTTGGCAAATATACTAAGCCAATAAACAAAGTTTGGAGAGAAGACGTGCTGAATAACTCTGACGTGTGTTTTCGTGTAAGCAGATAAAGTTCGTGTTTTATTTCACAAAGGAATAAAATAAATTATTTGTAAGTTATACGGCATGTTAGCTAGTATGTGCAATTCTACATAATCAATAGTAAATAACTATCATAAGATACTTAAATTTACATTAAATTATGCATGTATCACAAACAACGATGTTTAGAAAGAAAGAGTTACTACATGCGTATATTATCCGCATCGGATTTCTACCATTCTTCTGATTGCCATCTTATCGGACTTACTACGGAATTCAATATTTGATCTATAGATGGATCTGTAGATTTAAGATTCGTTTTTGATATAAGTTTCATACAACATATGTCAAACACGAACCTCAAATATAAAAATATAAAAATGGCCGTTAATACCTACTCAAAACCTGATGTATGTATTGTTGCTGATATAATAATATTAATAATCTAATAAATATTTATTTAGTGTCGAATTTCACACAGTAATGGGGTCTTAAAAAAGTATTTGGAACACTAGTTAGCTTTAAGTATAAAAAATACTTTCTTAACTTTTTTTAGTATAATAAAATAATGCAACTGGTAATTCTTTACCGTCTTAAACAAATAAATAAATTAATTACCATTTTTGCAGCCCAAAGAGAAAACTATATGCTGGTTTCGTCCAGTGTTCCGACATTTTTATTCTGACTCCCAGTGGTAGCGCCATCTACCTTCCTATCAATAACTAATTACATCAACGTCAATCGTTCCACGCTTGCTCGTCCAATGCGAGCGATCCTTTTGTCTCTTTCGCTTCCCTCGCAAGGCACGCCTACAGAACAGTCTAGAAAGAACGACTCGGCTGACGGGTGTGTATAGCATACGCGTCCCGCAAAACCGCACCGCCATATTTTTTTTACCGCTCCCGGGATAAAACGAGAACTAAACCACGCGCGAGTGTAGTGGAGTGATTCAACGCAGCTTCAGGATTCTCGAAGACACCTGGCTGCCATTTGAGAAGAAGAAGACTGATGTGCAAGGTAGGTGTGCCCTCTTCCTTCCACATCCTATAATTCCTCCTATCCCACACACTTTTCCTCCCTTTCGTTTCCTAGTCGATAAGAACCCAAATCCTTACAGTCCACTTTTTCCAAATCGCCTAGGAATATTCGGTTCGCCGAAAAATTTTTTGGTCCTTCGAGCCGGATTCATTTACGTTTTATACGTAACCTCTCGTTATATCTCTATACCTAGGCAGTTATAGCACCTAGCTATACTCGTAGTCCATTTACATAAACGTCACATGGTTGTTTTCGCACGCATCAGTAGGTAATATACTTTTATGTAGCTACCTAGTTACCCAATTATTATTTCTGGAACTATCATAGTTGTCTCGTAAATCTCATATTTCAAGCACCTTTTAATTCCACCGCCCTAAAGTGTTGCCTACTTAGGTAAAATAATAGGTACTTTAGGTATTCTTCTTTTGTTTCGGTCTCATTAGCTTATACTTACGTAAGCATGTCACAACAAAAGAAGCCACGCGTGTCGGAAGACAGAGAGATGACAATCTTAGAAGCAAAACGCAATATTTTATTTGAGCGTATTCAAAACATTTACGTGCGCTCAAAGACCGCCGCCGCTTCTGATAGTAATAGGGAGTCATTTCTTAGTTATTGTATGACAGTATATAGTATTCGAACAGATTTTCATAAGTTGTTAGACGATTATAACGCAAGATTGCTTTCTACTAATCCTGATGAAAAACCGAATTATCAAGCGTACACCTCATTCGAAGATCTTTATTGTATCATTAAGCGAGTACAATCACAATTAAAGGGTAAATATTTGGCACAGCCCGTTTCAGCGGTTCGCACGCCGAGATTACCGCCAATCGAGATTATGTCGTTTGACGGAGATATACGAAATTGGCCGTTATTCTATGCGAGTTTTAAGTCCACAGTGCACGATAATGGTTCTCTGACAGATGCTGACAGGTTGTACTATTTAATAGGTAAGCTGTCACCGAAGGCCCAGTCCGTATTTGCAGGTGTCACACCCAGTGCTGAGAATTATCAGGTCATATTTCAGTCACTACTTGATAGATATCAAGACACTCGCGTCCTAGCGTCTACCTACTTTGATCAAGCTTTAAATCTTAAACTGTCCGGTGCCGCGTCTGTCGCGAATTTCCAGCTGTTTAAAGATAACTTCGTAACCGCGGTTAATTCTCTTAGAAACTTGAAATTAGAAGATCTTTCCGACTTTATGTTGCTTCAACTCGCTTTAAAAAAGTTTGACACTGAAACAATTCGTGCTTTCGAAATGACAGAACGCAATAATTAAATACCTACACTAGATAGTTTTATTTCGTTCATCAAAAATCAGTGTCGAATATTTCATAATACGCAGTCTAGTCCATTTAGCCCGTCTAATACTAACAACAGCAAACAAAGGTCGAATAAAGCGCGAAATAGTAATAATAACTCGGTCCCTGATCCGAAATCTTACGTAACATGCTCGGAATCTAATAATAATAATTCACAGAAGTGTCTGTGCAATAATATAGTGCACGACCATTTCTATAAGTGTCCCGCCTTTAATGGTTTAAATCCGTCTGCTCGTTTCAAGTGCGTAAAAGATAACAAAGCATGCATTAATTGCTTTAGTATAAAGCATAAAACGAGTGATTGTTCTAGTAAGACGAGATGTCGTTCATGTAATCAGCGACACCACTCATTGTTGCACTTCGATAAAGGTAGTCCGTTGTCAAGCCAAGCCGCTAACCTTGACACACTTACGTCGCAAGAGCAGGCCACGATAACTGCGCCTCCCACGACGCAGAATGAAATATCGTTGTGTACGACATACATCGCGCGGGCGACGCGCACGCGCGGACGTACCTCGCGCATCTATAATGATCCGCGCGGGGCCAAGCCGCAGTGAATGGCGTCCAAGACGGTACTGTTAGCGACAGCGCAAGTTATCGCTTATGATATTAATGGATCGCCGCACGTGATACGTTGTCTACTCGATAGCGCATCTCAGAGCAATTTCGTAACTTTTGAATGTTTGAAACGGAATGGAAATGGAATAACTTTAAAAATACTGACTTAGTAGTCAAAGGAATCGGCGGGTCAGAAAAACATTGCAAGGGTTCCGTAGATGTCAAAATACATTCGCGTTTTGATAGGGATATTAATTTTAACATTTCTTCACTTATCGTAGAGCGTATCACGGACGCATTGCCAAACGCTAATGTAGACGTAGCATTACTCACTCACCTCGAGTCATTGCCGCTGGCAGACTCGGAGTTTGCGAATCCGGCAGACATTGATGTTTTGATCGGAGCTGCAATATTCCCGCACTTGCTACTAACTAAAGTGGTACGTAGTGAGCAATATAACTTACCACCCGCTATTGAGACGGTATTTGGGTATGTGATTATGGGTACCGTACCTACGTTACATACTTCTCAATAAATTACGTCTTGCTGTTGTTCTGTTCTTCAAGAAAATAATATTGTTTCTCTTCTCAAGCGATTTTGGGAGCTTGAAGAGGTTACCGCACCGCCTTCGATGAGCCATAAGGATCTCGAGTGTGATGAACATTTCCGCGCTACCACTGTTCGTGACGACAGTGGCAGATACGTTATAGCGTTGCCATTCTATGGTGACCCTTATTCGTTAGGTGACTCGTACGCTGCCGCGCTTAGACGTTTCCATTGTTTAGAACGTAAACTCGATGCATCACTTAAGTTACGCAGCGCCTATAATGACATCATTCGTGACTACATAGATAAAGGTTTTTTGAGTGTAGTTGTAAACGACGAGGGCAATTCGCTGCCCTCATATTATATCCCGCATCACAGCGTAGTTCGCGAAGATAAAACCTCTACTAAACTTCGTGTGGTTTTAGATGCTAGTTGTAAGACTACATCGGGTTAGTCGATTAATGACATTTTGCATGCCGGCCCTAATCTATAGGTTGATTTATTTAACATCATAATAAAGGTGGCATTAGGTGACATTGTGAGGAAAACTTTCAATCAAACTACTTGCAGCAATTTTAATGTATGTCATATTAATGCACAAAGCATACCTAGCCATTACAGCGACTTGCTAGAGGCTTTCAATAACGCTAATGTGCATGCCGTCCTGGTTTCGGAGAGTTGGCTTAAACCGCATCTTTTTTCTACCACTTACCCTCTCCCCGGTTTTATCTTGATCCGTAATGATCGAGTCGACCGGAGGGGGGGAGGTGTTGCTATTTATTTCCGCAGTTACTTGCCCTATAAAATTCTTTCTTCATCTTCTCCCACCTCAACGGCCACTGCGGAGTATCTTTTTATCGAAGTTTGCGTTAAAGGGTCCAAATTGGTCCATGGTGTCGTCTACTGTCCTCCTTCTGTAGGAGTCTGGAATCTTTAGGGTCGGAATATTCACATCATATCATCATGGGCGATTTTAACACCGATCTCCTGTCCCCTTGTACCCAAAGATCTTCCAAACTCCTGGACATTGTTAAGTCAGCCAGTCTGCACATCTTACCTCTGCAACCTACCCATCACAACATGGTAGGTGACGACACCTGGCTGGACTTGATCCTAACCTCTGATCCTACCCTAGCCTCTTCCTACGGTCAACACATAGCTCCTGCTTTCTCTCATCACGACCTCATTTTCCTCTCCTACATCCTAAAACCACCCAAATCCCCACCTAAGGTTGTGCAGAGGCGTTGTTTTGTTCGTATGGACGTAGAAAAACTGTGTCAGGACGCTGCCTTACTTAACTGGGACAATGTGTTCCAGGCTACCACAGTAAACGACAAAGTCAAAGCCTTCAATGACAATCTCATTGGCCTATATGACGTACATGCTCCAATCAGGAAAATAAAGCTCAAACGTCCTCCAGCACCTTGGCTAACGAGAGGTGTCCGGATGGCGATGAGGCGCAGGGACCGGGCTTTTCGCAAGTACAGGAGAGACCGATGTGAAGACACCTGGACGGATTAAAGGGCTGCAAGGAACCGGTGTAACCAGATGATACGCAACGCTAAACGCCGACATATTCATGAAAATATCTCCTGTTCATCCCCTGCTGATGTCTGGAAGTTCCTTGGAACTCTAGGCATTGGCGGGAAGCGTCGTTTCGATTTCCAGGGGACACTTGGTTTGAATGATATAAATCAACATTTCACCACAACTACTCTCCTTGATCATCAAACCAAGTGTCTCACTATCGATTACCTCGGTAATTTGACCCACCCAAACATCGAATCTTTCAGTTTTTCTCCTATAGCTCCGGACGAGATCAAAAAGATTATCCGCTCCATAAAGTCAAATGCGGTGGGCTGTGATCAGATCAGTCGCCGCATGATCATGACTATCCTTGAACACCTTATCCCTGTGCTCACGCACATCATCAATTTTTCCCTTGACTCCAGCGTTTTCCCTGACTTATGGCGCAAAGCCTTTGTCTCACCTCTGCCCAAGATCCAGAATCCTTCCTTACCCAATCACTTCCGTCCAATTTCCGTTCTTCCTTTTCTGTCCAAAGTACTTGAGGCCAGTGTCCATAAGCAGTTATCTCGCCATATTCACATAAATAATCTCTTAAGTCCCATGCAGTCTGGCTTTAGGCCTGGCCACAGTACTGTTTCCGCTCTCCTTAAAGTGACTGGCGATATAAAGTCAGGCATGGAGGACACCAAAGTTACGGTGTTGGCTTTAGCTGATTTCTCTAATGCCTTTAATGTCGTCAGTCACGACATCCTGCTAGCTATCCTTTCCCACCTTATGATCTCTTCCAAAGCTCTGGAATGGTTCTCGTCATATCTTCGTGGACGTCAGCAGTCGGTTCGCGTCAGCGAATCCTCGTCAAACTGGCGTGAGATCGGCTCTGGCGTTCCACAAGGCGGTATTCTTTCCCCACTTCTATTTTCAATTTTTATCAATCTCCTAACCCAGAATCTTCAATGCGCCTATCATCTGTATGCCGATGACTTGCAGCTTTATGCTCAAGCAAGTATTGATAACATATCTTATGCTGTAGCCCGTGTGAACAGGGATCTTGAATATTTGCATAGTTGGTCTAAATCTTTAGTCTGTCAGTAAATCTCAGTAAGTGTCGAGCAATAGTTGTGGGCAGTCAAAGAATTTTGAGTAGACTTGATATGACCGCACTGCCACCGATCATGTTCAATGAAGCAGTTATAGAATATTGTCCAGTAGTTAGGGACCTGGGCCTACATGTTGACTCTACTCTAAATTGGCGTGCTCAGGTGACTCACGTCTGTCAAAAAGTCACCGGTACTCTGCGTGCTCTTTATCGCCTGAAAAACTTTCTACCAACCAGGACCAAGACAACGCTTGTGCATACCTTAATTTTCCCCATAATCGACTATGGTGATGTGTGTTATTTCGACCTGAATGCAGACCTTCTCAATAAACTTGACCGTCTTCTCAATAACTGCATTCGATTCGTCTTTAATCTTCGCAAGTATGACCATGTGTCTACTTATCGCTCTCGTTTGAAATGGTTACCTATCCGTCAACGCCGTAGTATGCGTGCCCTCACAACACTATACTCTATCCTCATGTGTCCTAACCCACCTACCTATTTAACCCCTTATTTTAAGTATCTACATTCCAACCACGACAGAACGTTACGTTCTTCTAACAATCTACTTCTTCTCTGTCCGACACATAACTCTGATTTCCTTCATTCTTCTTTTCCTGTGCAATCTATTCTTCTGTGGAATGCCCTCTCTCTGGAAATCAGGATGGCTACTAGCAGACATACATTTAAATTGAAAGTGCGGCAACTACTGCAGAACGAGTAGGCAGGATCATCACAGAGTTGACATCTCTATTCAATTGTAGTTATTATATATATATATATATATATATATATATGTGTGTGTGTGTGTATGATTATATTTATATAATGTATATATATATATAAGTGCGTGTGTGTATGTATATAGCGTATTCTTATTTATGAATATTATTTATATGTTTCTATATTTTTAGCATAAATTATCTTTATGTATACCTACCTATATATTATCTTGATTAGTTTTACTTAATACGAAGAATTGTCCTTCTCTACTTATAGTAACTTCAATTTACACCTACTTTGTTCATTCTCTGCACCACCCACCAAAGGTAGAGAATGCCTTAGACATTAAGTCCGCCTATACATATATCTCTATAGTGTATGTATGAAGTTTAATAAATAAAAAAAGTTTTATTGGAAATATTTATGAGATCAGTGCCTATATTGAAATTAACTTCTATTTATAGACTTTATTTCGTCAAGCTATCTACTTTTACCTCGATATTAAGAAAAAAATTGGTTGCCTGTAAAGTCGGTATACGGGCGAAAGTTTTACGTGACAACGACTTTGAGTGGTAAAATAATTTTAATGTGAATATTCATTTGTATAGTAGGAAGAAGGATGAAAGACGCGTGCCTTTCACTTTTTATGTCTGTCTCTCTCGCTCTTAGGCGGGACGCGTGCCTCTCACTCGCTCTCATTGTGAGCGCATAACGTGAGCGGAGCGTAACGCAGTTTCTTGAAGTGTCACCCGGCAAACCAATTTATAAGACGTTGTCACGTCAAAAATAAATAAAAATAAATAAAGTTTTTTCCAAATCGCTCTGTCAGCTGATTGCCGCCAAATGTTCCTCAATATTGGCGTTTGCGAGTCTGACCGTAGATTTCAACGGATTTTTTATCGTTTTAAGAATAAGGAACCTTTATCTGTGTATCAGTTCAATCGTGTTTGTTTTGGACTCAAGTCTAGCCCATATCACGCGTTACGAGTTGTTCGCCAGTTGATCGCTGATGAAGGCGATCACTTTCCCGCCGCAGCAGCTGTTGCTACTTCCGCTTTGTATATGGATGACATTGCCTGTAGTGTCATATCCGCTCCGCTAGCAATTTCGCTTTGTGAAGAGCTTATTCAGCTTTTTAAGCGAGGCCAGTTTGATCTTGTCAAATAGACAAGCAACTCTAAGGAGGTTCTCGCACGCATACCAGATTCTCATAAAGTTTCTCCAGACATTGAGTTTAAGAAGTCTGTACCGCATAAAGTTCTCGGTTTACGCTGGGACAAATCCTGTGATAGTTTTCGGTTTGACGTCTCACCGCCAGATGATAAGTGCACCAAACGCACTATGCTGTCCACAGTGGCTCAACTATGGGACATAATGGGGTTTGTGGCTCCCACAATTTTGTACGCCAAGCTCTTGATCAAAGAGCTTTGGCTATCAAAGTGTGAGTGGGATGAAACACCCCCTGACCATATTGTCACCGCTTGAGGCCAGTTTTTTATTGAGCTTACCGCGCTCAATCAAATTACTATTCCGCGTCATCTTGGATTGGTAGATGGATGTACCATCAACTTAATAGTGCTTACGGCGGAGTCGTATATCTGCAAGTCCGCATTGGTTCTAACTACTCGGTGCAGTTAGTTTGCGCCAAGTCTAAGGTCTCGCCTGTTAAAACCATTTCGGTTGCGAGACTGGAGTTGTGCGCGGCCCTTCTGCTGTCTCAGTTGCTCCGCAAGGTTCAAGACACAGTTTTGCCCCACTACCCTATTAATAAAATATACGCATTTTCTGACTCCAAAGTAGTGCTCGCTTGGATTTATTCATCTCCTCACCGCTGGCAGACTTTTGTCGCCGACCGCGTTAGTAAATTGATTGAACTTGTTCCTGATACTTGTTTCAATCACGTCGCGGGTATTGAGAACCCCGCTGATTGCCTGTCTCGTGGTGTCACTCCACTTAATCTTCTGCATCATCCATTGTGGCATCGTGGACCTTCTTGGATTTCCCATGATCCGTCAGAGTGGCCCATGCAACCCTTTGACCACAGTGCAGAAGACGAAGATGTACCCGAACGGAAGTTTGTTTCTTATCCCGTGATTGCAGAGGTTGCGGAGTCTCCGATCTATGCACTCGCACTACGCATGTCATCGTGGTCTAAGTTAATCCGCGCCATCGTTTATGTCTGTAGGTTTCTTAGGCACCTACCTAATGGGACTTTTGTATCAAGTACTGATATCACATTTACAGAATGTAAGTTACTACGAGCTGTACAGGCTGTTCATTTTAGTAAGGACATTCAAAATTTGAAAAGCAATGTACCTTGTTCTCCCGCTATCCTTAGACTCAAACCGTTTCTCGATAAACACGGCGTCATACGCGTTGGTGGTCGTCTGTCTAATTCGGATGAACCTTATAACTACAAACATGCTTGCATTCTGCCGCGTCATGATCATATTGTCGACCTCCTTGTTGATTTTTATCACAAGAAGCACCTCCATGCTGGTCCAGAGTTGCTTATGTCCTTACTTAGGCATAAGTATTGGATTTTAGCCGCTCGACGAATAATTCGTCACAGAATACATAAATGTAACGTCTGTTTCAAATTTCGTCCGCGTCCGACTTTCTCTCCCATGGCAGATCTTCCTAGCCAACGCGTCAATCAAGTTGATAAAGCGTTTACACATACCGGTTGTGATTACGCAGGACCGCTGCAGTATACGCCAGTGCGTGGTCGAGGTGTTAAAAGCCGTAAAGCTTGGCTATATATTTTTACATGCTTAACGACGCGCGCTTCGCATATTGAAGTTCCGACAGATTTAAGCACGGTGTCATTCTTTGCAGCCCTTAAACGATTTCTCCCACGGCGCGGCCTTATACAGTGTTTGTATACGGATAACGGCACTTGTTTCGTGGGCGCAAGCTCTTATTTACGCGATCTCTATAAGTTTCTCAGGGAAGAATATCGCACTCGTCTTCAGGAAGAACTTTCCATAAATCATATTGACTGGAAATTTATTCCGCCAGCATCACCACACTTCGTTGGATGTTGGGAAAGCATGGTCAAAGTAATTAAAACGCATCTCTTCAAAGTTATAGGTCAACAGATCATGTCTTACGAAGAGCTTTTAACTGTCCTTGCACAAGTCGAGGCACTGATCAACTCGCGTCCGCTCACGGCATTGAGTAGTGACCCTGCAGAACCATCCGCGTTAAGCCCTGCACATTTTCTGAACACAGTGCCATTATCGTCATTTCCGGCTCCTAAACTCGTGCAGTCGTTCTGGCGGCGCTGGCGTGCGGAATATCTACACTAGCTTCAGGCTAGATCCTAGTGGAATAGTCCTGCATCCCCTATACAGGAGGGTACGTTGGTCGTCATAATACATGATAATGCTCAACCGCTTTCATGGCCGTTAGCCATCGTAGAGAAACTGCATACTTCCAAGGACGGTACAATCCGCGTTGTTACCGTGAAAACCGCGAAGGGGAACGTGCGCCCTGTTGTACGTCTCTGTCCGCTTCCAACTCAGTGAGATCTAGCCTGCAGTTTGATCTACCTCATAGTTTAAGTATTTAGTTTGTAGTTTTCGCTATTGTTGCGTTTGTAGTTTTCGCTAAAGTTAATTTAGATTTATTTTATTATCATATCGCTGTCTTAGCCTATTGATGGGTTATGCGGTAGTACACCCAACATAGTTAAGTTCAATTCTATTTTTTTTTAAAGGCAACCCTTTAGTGCCGGGGGGATATGGTAGCGCCATCTACCTTCCTATCAATAACTAATTACATCACCGTCAATCGTTCCACGCTTGCTCGTCCAATGCGAGCAATCCTTTTGTCTCTTTCGCTCCCCTCCCAAGGCACGCCTACAGAACAGCCTAGAAAGAACGACTCGGCTGACGGGTGTGTATAGCATACGCGTCTCGCAAAACCGCACCGCCATATTTTTTTTACCGCTCCGGGATATAATCTATATAATCTATATATCCGGGATCCGAAAACTAAACCACGCGCGAGTGTAGTGGAGTGATTCAACACAGCTTCAGGATTCTCGAAGACATCTGAATTAACAAAGAGGAATAGGTAAGTGTAATGTAATAATATGTCAGTTACTACAATGCCATACCCCACCGCATCCCGCTTTTTATGAAGACATATCCTGCACTGTATGCAACTAAGGACAATGACAATGCATTATAACAGCACGTAAGTCTTGTGGATTTTGAATTTTGGACAACATGTACGAGTATATGTATATCAATGTAGTACGTATTTTAGGTCACAATTTTTTAGTGTCCTTGCTAACTCTAATTATAACTTACTACTTTACTTCCATTGTATCACGTCTGTTATACTTCGATTTTAGTTCTATTTGAAATGTCCTTTGAAATCTGACACTGTCATGCCAGTATTTATGAAATGCATGTGAAATACCAAAGTCTTTCTACGAATTTAAAGTGATGTTCGCCAATGCCGCATAGATGAAGAATTTCTGCTCTACTGAAGATGACGATTTTAAACATTGGAGTGGCGACACGTAAAGACTGTGTCATCCATTGACCAACTTTACAACTTAATAGAAAGAGAGAAAATTTACCATATCGTACCTAACCCCAAATATGTACTGAAATTTCCTTGTTCATACATTTGTCAACGTATATTTTTACATAAAAGGTTTCAATGTCATAATGTACCCTAGCCAATACATTACAATAAAAATCGTTGTTACATCTCGTCACGTACATTTTACATAAATGAAGTTAGTGTTACACTGTAGGTGACAATTTACCTAATTCTCTCGAGCCCAATTAATTCGTTGCGTGAACTGGATTCACTGACAAGGAAGAGCAGGCTAAATTTAATTTTTCATTTAAAATTGGCAGTTGAGAACGATAATTGTTGGAAGAGAAATTGTTTTAAATGAGCAAATGTCCAGGTCAGTGGGAAGAAGGCTGCCATTTGAGAAGAAGAAGACTGATGTGCAAGGTAGGTGTGCCCTCATCCTTCCGCATCCTATAATTCCTTCTACCCCACACACTTTTCCTCCCTTTCGTTTCCTAGTCGATAAGAACCCAAATCCTTACCGTCCAGTTTTCCCAAATCGCCTAGGAATATTCGGTTCGCCGAAACACTCAGCGTTCTGCCTTTGTACACCTCCGTAACATTGTTTAATAGTTATGAAAGACATAAAAGTACCCAGATTATTTATCTAAAAACTTATTTTAGCAACTAAATACTAGCATTTTGTACATTTTCACTGTTATCGTGTTTCAAATGGTAAATAATTCACAGCCACAGTGTTCCTTACAGAAACATGGCTGCCTGGCACGGCGAACTTTTGTTACGCGTTCGGATTATAATTTTTTTAGTGGCGTTAGATTAATTTGTGACAAATAAATAATGTATTGTGTGAAAACCTAAAGGTATAATATGTGATAATGTTTTTGTGTTTATGAACCAAATAAGTAATGAAATTCATTAATATGTGATGAAATGTTTGTGTGAACGAGTGAAAAAAAACAAACTTCTAAGTTTGTAAGCTTGTTTTGCCGGAAAAGTGAGTATTAAGAACTTATTCATGTTATTAATATGAGAGCTGATTTTATAACGAACACAATGGTATGCAATTTATGTGATATAATTATATTAATGTGTCATAATTATTTTTTCCGGTAACCTATGCCAATGAAAATTTGCAGCCACGTGACCTTTCGACACTTGTGGCACCATGCCTTTAGTTTGATTGCATCTCAGGGGTTAACCTGCTCTTCGAGTTAAAAGGAGCATTGGAATTTTAATATAGGTAAAAAAATAGAGTGCGCTGTGGATTTGATCCCCAGGCCATTGGTCTCTCTACTAGACTGTACTCGATCTAGTTATGCTTATTTTGCATATTTTGAGTGTAATTTATTCGTTTTATTTGCAAATTCCATTTTCTTTCTCTCTGTTCGGATCTTTGTTTTTAATGACCTGCATAAAAAATAATGATCGCCGTCCATAAACTCGATGATGATCATAAAAGTGCTTGTGCAGCATTTCCCGTCTAACTTAAAACCAGTAAAATAATAAATACTCCATAAAAATCCAATGGTCAAGTTTCTGACATTTTACGAGATGAAACGCAAATTACGCGTATTTTACGTTTACACACAGCAATAACATTATTACGAGTGTACGTCAATTTAGCAAATTGACACCCCTTTGAGAATTGGCTTGGCATCATGGTTAATGACTCTGGTGTATTTTTTAAATAGATACAATCGGTTTACAGTTTGATTTAATGTTTGTTGAAACTTAACTGCGTATAGAAAGAAGGCTTTTATTGTGATTAGAGTGATTTTCGTGACGATCTGCTTTGTACACATATACGAATAAAATTAACTATTTATGGGTATTTTCTTGAGTATACACTATTGAAAAATGTAGGTTTATAGCTATCTGGTTGTCCGTAAGAAAAAATAAACACGCAATCCCAATAATAGTTACCGCTACATAAAACTTTTAAAGAACTTGATTTCATGAAATTAAGGGTCGGAACATATCTGACGGCAGATGCGTCGCGTATTATCGGACGCGTAACGCCAAAACATACAAATATATAGAAAAACATACAACTTTTCACACCTGACCGATGATTCGTTAGTACGTCGAGCGTACAGCGTCTGTTCCGTGTCCGTCAACGCATTATCGGTTGACGTCGCGCGCACCACACATCACGTGAATTTTGACTGACGCGTTGGGCGACGTTTTAAAATTAAACGTGATACAAAGCAACAGCACTGTAGTTGTTGAACGCAGAAACTGACTAGACGCATAATGTAAGCAGGTCTTATTTGACGGAATGGACGCGACCGATGTAGAAACGCTCGACGCATTTTCCGTCAGATGTGTACCGAGTTACCGACTCGTTTGACGGTATAGACGCGACCGAAGGTACGTTCGACGCATCTTCTGTCAGATATGTGCCGATCCTTACACTCTTGTACTTCCTGTATAACCTCGCACAGATAGTAGTTTATTTTGACGTAGTCAAAGCATATGATGCAGGCACTTTATTTTTTGTCAGGTGAGGTAAGTCAAGAATCTTTCAGCCATACATTTTCTTTCAGCATTTCTACACTTTCTCCTTGACTATTTATTATGTTCCCTTGCAGAAATGGGCACAACGAAGTAGATCGCATATCTTTCTACAAAGAATTTGACTTCTATGCGTAAAGTAACTTGAAAAAAAACAAGCCATAAACCATCTGGCTTCATTCCTGTCTTTCCGTTTCACCCGATATAATTTGTTTTGAAGTAACGCAAACGGAACGAAAACAAATTGTAATTTGTATGATAATGAAGTTGAAACATGGTGTCGTGACGGCGAACTTTTAGCGATAGCTCCACTGTCATCATCCGATGGCTTTATTTTAGGACAGTCTTCAAAGCGTATGGGGTAAACATTTCGGCTTATATGTTTCCGAGGCCCATAACATTTGTATTTCCTTCTCCGACTTTTTTCTTCAAGGAAGGGTTTCTTTATATTTTTAAGTTATAAATATGTCAGACACGTTGCCAGCTTTTTATTGTGATTATGCAGAAGTATATACAGGAGATAAAACATTTTTTACGTCAACAATGAACAATATAAACTTGGCTTCATGTTGAACTAGTTACAAAAAAAATTACATTGCTAATTACACCAAAATGGATATAGAAGCCTATCTTCTGAGTATCTTCACGGTAGATATCAGCTTTTTCATACAAGAAAAAGAAGTAAAACAATCCCCCCCCTCCCCGCTCGACGCGCTACCGATCGGACGTGTTTGTGTACTCTCTATATTAAAAAATACTTTAAAACGTAAATAACAAGTTTTATTCGGTTAACTTATGCTGCAAAGTACAATAACATCACAGCAAACACAAATAACAAGTGAACAATCGATAAAGTGCGTGAAAACTATACAATAACAACATTAAAAGTTTTAAAAAAGTTGTGAAGTGTTTATAATACTCGTTAAATGCAGTGTATCGGACTATGACACTACCCGCATGACCGGAAAAAGTGAGCGACAACGAATTTGTCACACAGTATACTACAACTACCAACCGAACGCTAATTTTGCCGTCCTTATTAATTTACCTCGTAGCTGAGTGGTTTAAGACTGTGGCCAAAACGGCGGTATCATTGTGGTCGAGGTTTCAAATCCCACTTATCTGCGAAACACTTTTTGAAATTGTTCTTCAATTATTTCAACTAAATCAATAGACAATATGTCGAAATTGCCGAGAACGCCACCAAACCAAAAAATACACCTTCACGTTTCGAGTCTGACTTACAAAAATTATACACCACCGAAGAGCTCGGTAATGATGTAAACATTACCCAAAGATCGAAACGGCGTCGTCAATCAAACGAAACCACGAATGATAACTTAGCTGACTTTAAAAAAGAAATAATGGATATGTTGCAAAGTATGATATCTCAACAAAATACGCGTATGGACAAGTTAGAGAATCATATTATTGAGGTTAAGGGGCGGAACATATCTGACCGAAGATGCGTCGAACGTATCTTCGGTTGCGTCTATTCCGTCAAATGAATCGGTACACATCTGACGGAAAATGCGTCGAGCGTATCTGCACACATTTGCTGAAAGCGTGGCTATTATGCACACATATAAGTTTGTTCGTGCAGGGCCGTACTCAGGGCAGCTCAATATTTTACTGTCATATCCTTTTACCTAATCATTTTTCGTGTTCCCTGATGTTATGTAGTCACTGAAGTTCTGTAGTTATTTATATTGCAATTCGAGTTTGACTATTAAAAATATGTCGGACTTCGAAGATTTTTTATAGTAGCCAACAAGCGTTATTTGAATATATATCCTATTTAGATATGGAGGTTCAAAAATAAAAGGCGATAATACGATTTGGTTACGGTTTTTCACAAAAATTATACAAATGATATAGAAGGGGTTACAGACTACAGTTGCAAAGAGCAAGACACAAAATGTTTTCTCTATAGGTATGTATGGAAATTGTTCCCGTGGACCTTTAGCACCTCATACCCAAAAATTGGCCCTCGATCCAAGCTAGCAAATATGCGTACACTCATAGCACATACTAACACTACATTATTCTACACATTTCGTTTCTGAAAAAATAAGTAAGGTCTGGCGGCCCTGGAATCTTACGATCTTAAAATCACCGATCTGGGAATGACATGGGTATGGTATGTCCAATACCTAAGAGTTTAGCGTGCACACGTACGAAATTAGCGTGCACACCTACGAAACTTTGGGCAAATAAAATGGCTGCCATTTGGGTTGTTCTCCAGAATGTAATCGATATCGATATGGAGCCGGTTAGAGGAGAATAATACATTTTTGTAGTAAGTTACCTTTATTAGTTTAAATCTTTTGCCAGATTAGTTTATTCCATAATGCAAATGTGGGCAAACATGGCAAAGCGAAAGACGACCCTTGTATGAAACATGTAACAAAATATTCTCTGAGAGCCAATATCGGATTTTTAGACATATTTATGCACAAAAACAAAATTATTATGTTCGATAGACAACGATTTCACAGCAGATGTACCACAAACCTTGGCGAAAAATATAGCGATAGTGGCACGAATGACATTTCTAATAAAATATCGTCATGATTAATTTATTCAGTAAACTATGGCTATCTCTTTTTTCTGACAGAGATATCCCTAAGACAAAACGAGACAACACTATGTTAGGTGGCTTTATGTCGGTTTCGTATATATGTATATAAAAAAAATCATGGCGAAATGTGGGTGTAATATTACACCTCTGCCTACCCCTCCGGGGATACAGCCGTGAGTCTATATAAATATAAAATATAATAATATATGTGAATAATGTAATTTTTCTATATGTACCTACTATTTGCCCTCTCCATTTATATTCCTTACTCAAAGGTCAAAATTCACGTGGTGCGTGGTGCGCGCGACGTCGACGGATAATCCATTAGTACGCTCGACGTACTAACGGATTATCGGTCAGGTGTGAATGGTTGAACGTTTTTCTATACATTTGTATGTATTGGCGTTACGCGACCGATAAAACGCGACGGATCTTCCGTCAGATATGTTCCGGCCCTAAAGTAATCAATACGAAGATAGAAGAAACAAATATTGAAATAGAAAAGTCTATGACTTATATTACTGATCAGCTAACGTCGCTGGAAATAAAAATTACCTCGCTCGAGAAAGAACGAATGTCAACATTGACAAAGATAAACACACTCGAAGAGAAGTTGGAGGCTTTTGACCGTTCAATGGTAAAAACTTCTATCGAGCTTCGCAACGTTCCAAAAAGGCCAAACGAAACAAAGGAGATGCTATATAATTCCGTACAAAAACTAGCCTAACAATTAGATATTAACTTACAAACATCTGATATACGGGATACGCTACGCCAACTCTCGAGAAAGGAAAACCCTAATTCCACAATAGCAGTCGAGTTCACAAATACTCTTATAAAGAATAACTTTTTATCTGCTGTTAGGGCATACAACAAACTTCACTCTAACAACAAGTTGAGCTCAGCCAGCCCGGATATAGCACCTAATACTCCTGTTTTCATCGCAGAACAACTAACAACTCACTCCAAGCGACTATTCTATCTGGCTCGAAGCTTTGCTAAGTCAAATGGTTTCCACTACTGCTGGACGTCGAATGGGCGTATAATGCTAAAGACACAGATAGTCAAGCCATCATTATTAGAAGTGAATCACAGCTAACTCAAATATCTTCAGGAGATAGTAAATGACTAAATTTATTTACCTTAAAATTTAATGTACTCATTATTTTTATTTGCGCTGCATTTCATTTGTATATTTTATGTCATACTAACATTATAACAAAACACTTTACCATACAAAGACACCATCACACGACTTACAAAACACACAAATACTACACATACAAACATAGCCTATACATATTTATTTCACATACACTCAGAGTACATAAAAATGTGCCCACTGTCACACTTTATTTGTGCCTTTACCAATCCAAAAACATCATCTTAATACACACAATAATATATATTTTGCCTTATTCACAGTTCTTTGCATACTTTAAACATTTTAATAAACATGATGAACACGGTTATTGACTTAAGTGACTCAATTGACTATTTTTCTGTATCGGATACTCACACATGCACTCCGGAACAAACCCATGACTACATCAAACTAGGCACCTATCAGCTAAAAATTCTTACACAAAATATACGTTCTATAAACGCAAATTTTTTAGATCTTCAAAGTTTACTGCACCGTATTAATATGAAATGTGAACTCCTCGTTCTGACTGAGTGCTGGCTAAATTGTACCAGTAACAATCGAATTCCTATTTTATCAAATTATATAGCATATAATACTACGCAACATATAAACAAGAGCGATGGTGTCGTTGTATATGTAAAATCCACACTTATATCAGCCTGCGAAGAACCTGATTTTAACGGATCAGCCTCGGGTTTGATAGTAAAATTAGACGCAGACATAGCAATACTTTGCATATACCGGTCACCCTCAAACGATAATATCAGTATATTTCTCTCAGCACTCAACAATATACTTCAGTCACTCGTAAACTTCAAAACAGTAATTATGACAGGAGACATTAACATTGACATCAAACACAACTCTTCTGATACACGTTTTTATGAATACCTTGATAATCTAGCCCATAATGGATTTTTACCTGCACACACTAAGCCAACCAGAGCGAATAATTGTTTAAACCACCTTTTAATTCGATCCAAGTCTAAAACTTTGACTCTCATCTATGACTCAACTATAATTGATCACTGTGCTACTATGTTACGCCTTAACAAAATTAAAATACAATCGAACGCTAAACAAACTACCAATAAACTAAACTATGACGCTCTTGATACAGTTATGGCTAGTTTAGACTTTACACCTGTGCTATCTATGATGGACCCTAATATTGCAATCGAAAACTTTATATTGCTATCTAAGAAAGCCATTGATAGCTGCACTATAATCCAAAAACTACCCGCAAAGAAAAGAACTCTGAAACCATGGATAACACCGGGGTTACTCCGATGTATTCGAAACCATGACTCTCTCCATAAAAAGTGAAACAAGCACCAGATAACCTCACAGCTATTACTACGTACAAAAGATACAGACAATTTTGTTTTTCTATATTAAAAAAAGCTAAAAGAGATTTCGACTCACGAGAATTAAATAAGGCTATGAATAACCCTAAGAAACTTTGGGACACAATTAAAACCATAACAAACACAACCAAAACTAAACACTCTTATACACAAATATTATCTACATCATCATCACCGAAACAGTCTTGCAATGTAGTAAATAATTTCTTTGTGCGTATTGGCAAGAATCTTGCAAACAAAATAAACAATGCATTAAGACTACCTAACGTTATACTCCCCGATACTACCAACTATAAAAATTCGTTTGTGTTGGAAAATACTGACTCTACCGAGATTTTGTCAATTATAAATACATTGCGAACGAACGCGGCTGTCGGCTGGGACGGAATTTCTGTCGTCTTCATAAAACGGTATGCCCATATGCTAGCACCTATACTATGGCACATATTTAACCTTTGCTTTGATACAGCTATTTTCCCTACTTTCTTTAAGAAGGCAGCTATTCATTCTATTTTCAAGGGTGGTGACGGGAGCCAAGTCAATAATTACCGTCCTATTGCGGTACTCTCTACTTTGTCAAAGATACTCGAACGCTTAATTAACAAGAGACTCACATGTTATCTAGAGCACTACAACCTCTTATCTCCTCATCAATTCGGATTTCATAAAAACAAATCTACAAATGAAACCGTACACGAATTGGTGGATCACATTGTGCGAAAGTTAGATAATAACAAAAAGGTTTTGCCCATATTTTTATATCTCGCCAAAGCATTTGACACGGTTCCTATTCCAATCCTTCTACTCAAGCTTGAACGTATCGGTGTTAGGGGCACTCCATATGAGCTTTTTAAAAGCTATTTAACAAACCGGACCCAATTTGTTACTATGGATGGTCACAATAGCGACGTAGACTAAATTCAATATGGAGTCCCGCAAGGCAGTATTTTAGGGCCTACACTCTTTGTCGTGTTTATCAATGATCTCTGCAACCTCGATATTCCTCACGCGAAAACCACATCTTACGCTGATGACACTGCAATAACATTTACAGCCAACTCTTGGTTCGAACTACAGTCGAAGGCACAAAGTGGCTTTAACTGGTACTAAAATGGCTTTCTACACACACCATGACACTAAATACTGATAAAACCCACTTTGTCACTTATTCTCTGAGCCCTATTTCCCAGCCTGTAGTTCCAATCTCGCTCCTAGCTCATTCATGCTCCCTAATGCCTCAACTCAACTGCCAGTGTCCGTCACTTACACCTGTTGACCAAATTAAATATCTCGGCGTAGTAATTGATAAGTACTTAAACTTTAAAGCACACATCAATAATCTCACAGGCCGAGTAAGAAAACTCATATACATTTTTAAAACACTGCGACACGTAGCTAACGCATCAATTATTCGGAGGGTATATTTTGCTCTTTGTCAATCACTGATTACTTATTGTATTTCCTGTTGGGGTGGAGCTGCAAAAACAGTGATGAAACCATTAGAGATCGTTCACAGAGCCATACTTAAAGTAGCCACATTTAAACCGATCCTTTTTCCAACTGCCGAACTGTATAAATCCTGGAAAGTTCTAAATATACGGCAACAGTATTTATTACATATAACTCTACTCCAACACTCTAAAACACCACATCGTCAAATTACCAACCGGCGAAAAAACAAAATCTGCACTATTCCACCTCCACATACCTCTTTTGTAAAAAGATTCTCTGTCTATCTAGCCCCATTCAAATATAATAAAGTGAATAAAAAAATTCCAATCTTCGGACTCTCGCTCTACAACTGCAAGAAAACTGTTCAGGCTTTTCTCCTAGAGCTGGATTATGATGGCACTGAATTATTCCTTACCGTATAATCAGGTACACCATAAAACACACACACACACACACACACACACACACACACGCGCGCACACACACGCACACACGCGCACGCACACACGCACACACACACACACACACACACACACACGCGCGCGCGCGCGCACACACGCACCCACTAATACTATTTTTATTATATAATAATATTTTAGCTTTTAGAATTTGTATTCATTGCTTTTAGTATACATACGAACCTTTGTTTCTAGATAAATAACAAAACGGGGATCGTACATACACATAATTTTTTTTTTATTTTCCTTATCACAGGCTAATCTGTAGCCTATTTAGGAAAACAGTACTACATCCATTTTTATTGTGATCATTATGTAATTTAATAACTCGTGAATACATCTTGTGTAAAACTTACAATCCCAGTGTGTAAATAAACGTTTTATATTATTATTATTATTATTAATCTTCCTAATCTTTAAATGCTCAAATATTTTTAAAGATTTGCTTGGTTATTTCAGAGACCAGTTTTAAATGTGTGCAGTGCGGGTGCTCTACGGAAAAACAAAGTAATTGCAGTCAAGCAAAATTATCAGGAGGAGCGAAAAACCGAAAATCACAAATTTAAAACGTACTGCCGACAACTTAAGTTTACTTTACTTACTTTTGTTATTTCATAATTTGTAAAATAATTAGTTCTATTTGTTTTAAAGCAATTTTTTGAGTAATTATTGAAAACTTTCCTTTAAATTGAAAAAAATATTTTTCTATAGACATAAAATTAATTTTAAATAAAAAGAACAATTCAGTAACAAAGTAACTACAGTCACTTTGTTTTTTAAATAATTTAAAAAGAGATGGACAAGTAAGGTTTTAGTTTTAATAACAAAGCAAATGCATTTAATTGTTTTTTAACAAAGATAATAAAGCCATTTAAAAATTAATATATCTACTATAAGATTTGTTGGCATTTGCTTTTTATGAATCACATAATTTGTAAGAATTGTAAAAACTAGTTCATCTTAGGATTTATTAAGATAAGTGTCACTTAAGGAATAGGGCATGTATATAACAGTTACCTAAAATAAATTCCAAAATCATAGATATAAGTTATAATCATAATATAATGAAGTATTCAATCAATCCGCCTATCGCAGTCCACTGCTACACATAAGCCTCGCCCAACACGCGCCACAGTACACGGTCATCAGCCTTCCGCATCCAGTCTGTCCCAGCCACCTTTTTCAGGTCGTCGGTCCACCTAGCCGGGGGCCGCCCTACCTTGCGCTTGCCGAAGCGTGGTCTCCACTCTAGGACACGCTTGCTCCATCGCCCATCAGTCCTTCTACAGATATGGCCAGCCCACTGCCACTTGAGCTTACTGATTCTGTGAGCTATGTCGGTAATTTTGGTTCTTTGTCGGATAACTTCGTTTCGGATTTTATCCTTCAAAGAGACGCCAAGCATAGCCCGTTCCATAGCTCGCTGCGTGACTTTTAGTTTGTGGACTAGTTCCATTGTGAGTGTCCACGTCTCGGCACCGTACGTCATAAGAGGTAGGACGCATTGGTTTGGTCTTTGGTCTTCAGGCATTGCGGTAGGGGCGAAGAGAAAACTCGACGTAGCTTGCCAAACGCTGCCCAACCCACTTGGGTTGGGCAGCATTTGGCAAGCTACGTCTCAGTAGGATCCAGTTGGATCCTGCGGTCGATTTCTTTCTCGAAGTTTTTTCAACCAAGCTGGACTACTTGACCAAGGTAGACATACTCTTGAAAAACTTCGAGCATCGATCCGTCGACATAAACCGGTCCCGGCACAATGTGTTCGTTGAACATAATCTTGGTTTTATGCAAGTTCATGCCGAGACCGACCCGTCGAGAGGCTTCATTTAGGCTGTGCAGCATCTCTCTCAGCTCTTCCAGGCTCTCTGCCACGATGTCGATACCCTCGGCAAACCGAAGGTGGAACATGTACTCGCCATTAATGTTTATGCCCCGTCCAGTCCAATCCAGCGTCTTAAAGACGTCTTCGAGTGCGTTAGTGAAGAGCTTAGGGGATATTACATCCCCTTGCCTCACCCCTCTACGCAACTCAATGGGGCTGGTTTTACTGTCCTGGAGCTGGACGGTCATAGTGGCCGTGTCGTACAAACATCTCAACACCTCGATGTAGCGTCAATCGATGCAACACCGCTGCAGAACTCCCTCGAACTTGGAGGTTACGGTTTTGCCATCCGCAGTATTGAGTTTCGACAGATGAATTTTACCAAGCTGGCGAGCGAAGATTTTGGTGCCTCGATTCTGTACAATCACTTCAAATTAATATATACTTCCGATCAGACATAATGAAGTCTATCTCGTTCCTTGTCACAGTATCGGGGCTTCGCCATGTCCACTTTCTATGAGGCTTCTTCTTGAAGAAGGAGTTTATTAAGCATAGCTCCTGGGACTCCAGAAAGTTGACCAGCATTTGCCCCCTGTGATTTCGGCGCCCCACGCCATAGGGCCCAATTTTCCTTTCGCCGCGTTCTTGTACTCCCACTTTGGCATTAAAATCCCCCATAACAACGCTGTAGTGTCTTGGTGCTATGATGTAGAGCCCTAGCAACATCCTCAAACATGGCTTCGACTATGTCATCGCAGTATGTCGAGGTCGGCGCATATACCTGTACCATCTTCAGAGAGTACCGTCCTGTCTGTGACCCTTAATATGAGGTACGCTACCCGTGTCGACACACTGCTGTTTCTATAACGCTGTTAGTGAGAGATTTGTTAACGAGGAAACCAACACCGCCCTGAGAGGGCTGATCACCTTCTCAAAAGTAGAACAGATTGCCTGAATCAAGGGTTATCGGACAGATAATTAACAAATTGATTAGTATTTCTTATAGACAACCCAATCAAAACAGAAAAAATAGGTACTACTTTATGTATGCCTACGATATATTTCGTAAATAGGTATTTACAAAATGTAAACACACAATACAAATAATTGGACATTTGCACTTACATTTGTGCTAATTGTACCATAGTTCTCGAACGTAAACTGTGGCTATTTTGCATTTTAAACATTTTCTAAACAAAACACACAAGAATCACAAGCCTCGGCAAACTAATGACACGAAGTTGTAAGTGTTGTAACTGACAAGTTTAACTGTGGGAAAACTGACATTTGAAAGGTGATAAAACCGAGTAATGTCTAATAATTTAGACATTTGAAATTTACAAATGAACGACAGCATAGTAAAAACCAAGTAAATGGGATAAAGTAATAGCTTGAAGTGATTTACAATACAGGACAACACAATATAAAACAAAGCAACTGTTATTCAGTTGCTTTGTTTTACATTTGTCATTTTACTTGCTTTATTTTTACGTTTACAAAATTGCCATTTTGACCATTTTTAACAATCCAAAAACAAAGTAAAGTTGTTTGATTTTCTTATAGCCAGATAAAGGGGCTTAAAAATAAATTTATATCAAATGAAAAGCCAATTAAATCATTTCTTAACGTAAAAACAATGTAATCGACGTGCAATTACTTTATTTTTGCTTAGACTTTGTGGTTTACTTTGTTTTACCGTAGATATGTTGGACAAGTGCCTGCAGTTAATTTATTTTACAAAATTTTATCTCTGAAAATAAAGCCTTTTCGATGGTTCTGTGAATGTAGCAGTGTCCGTTATAGGCAAAATGTTCCAAATATGTAAAAAAACTGATTTTGAAAAATATGTTAGTTGCTTTGTTTTTCCGTAGCACAGCCGAGCGGCTATAGCCTTCAGCATTTTTAAAATAGCTGTTGCCTTAATCCGTCCAGATAATCGTACGATTATGAGTTAGCACGTCTAGGACGTTAAGACAAAGCATATATTTTTTAATGTAACGTGCTTGAGTATTTCAAAACGGCGAATTCACTCATTCACATTTGCAACTTTATAATAATGACCACGAGTTTGCGTGACACCTAAATCGTCAGATTATTCAGTGAGCCTCTTTTTAGATTCTGACACGCTCGATTAATTTTCTTTTTTTTAACATTTTGAAATCTTACCTCCAATATGCAAATGATCAGATTAACATTCCTACTTTATAAAAATACGTAGGACATGGATGCTATCAATATCTGACGCGCTCGCGTAATTCCCGAAATCCCTTCATGGGCTCCCGAAACAGAAAGAAAAAAAAAACGAAAAGTTTTGCTTCCGTGACGCTGACTTGTTTGTATTGTCGTCCGATGGTAAATACATAACGAAGTAACTAGATTCTGTACCTTGGACACATTCCCCGAAATGTATCCTTAAGAGCAACGACAGACTGGCTACGATGCTCTAGGCTTATGGTCATCAACAGTGATCGGAGTAGGTAGATTGAACTGACGTCATTGATCCAAAACGTATATATTAATATGGACATTCCTCCGGAATTGGTTGATTATTAAAAAAAAAACGGAACTTAGGTAGGAATTGTATTCTGCCAGGGTTGCGGAATTTACGAATAGTTACCGCGACGCTGGAACGCAATGGTCACTTGATGGAACACGGGTGGGTTTTTAAAAATATGAACTTTATTCTTGATAAAAAAGTTATGTGAAATTTACATAGTTAACAATAAACAATGTTGATTTTTATTATTTTTATTTATTCTACCCTTGTAAATAGCCATGACCACTATGAAAATATTTAAATTTTAGTGCAAAAATTTATAAAAAGTTGTGGCCGTATAAAGGCTAAAAATAAAAAATATTAAAGCTTCGATCGGAAGTCGATTGTTTTTTTTTATTATTCAACTGATAAATTATGGATTAATTTAGTTTTGATACCTTCCTTTAAATTTTGATTCAAGTACTTAGTAATAATACCACTACCAACATTAACAATATTTAATTGAATCCGGAAATACCGGAATTACTTTCTGGAAAAATGGCTTATCCATGTTATTCTTTCTGTGTACATTTATGATACAAGTACCAAAAATCAATCTACCTACCCCAATCATTGGTCATCACCAACTAATATCGTGGGTTTCCTCTAAATTGAGTCTATTATATTAATAAAACACCTTAATTGAAAACAAGTACTATCCAAAAATAATATTCATAAACCATTAATTAAAATTAGATTTCCCAACACCTGTATAAATTGAACTTAAGAAGTAATACTGTACATTTTCCTTGTTGCTTATTGTAAGTCAAAATGAATTTTCCTCCGCAATAATTATAAATACAATAATAGTAGTTACATCTAATGAAAACTGCCAGCCAACAAGAGTGCGGTGTCCCAAGAAAAGTTGAACTGTCTAGGGAGCATTAAATAAGGGGTTTAATTTGAATTTCATTACGCGTCGTAAAAATACCTTTAAAACTGTCCAATAGGATAGTGCACTAGTGTAGTGTTTGTACCTGGTTTCTAGTCTAATTACTTTTCGCGGTTCAAGTTCTTACAGAATATCCATTTGCCTTCGGAAGATTTTAAAAAATTGTAAAGTTTATTTTATAAAAAAAAAATTAAATACGGTGTCGCAGGGAATTTTATGAACATTCTATCAAAGTACCTACACAAACTAAGTACATCTAGACACGAAACGAGGTTGATGTGAATGTTGTCACATTTGGAAATCGAACCGACAAAGCAAATCTTATTAGTGGAAAGAACACTTGAATCACTGCGTTTCATGAGCAGTCTATTAACCTTGTTAGTCTAGACGAGTAAAGAACAGTGAACAAATGTTGGTAAAATTCAAAAGCACAAAGTGTATTTCACGTCTATTTCGACATGTTAAGATAAGCCAGAGGTGACAGTAAGAGAACTTTCGCAATAATCATCCTGTTAAGCTTGCTAACCAGGAAACCAGTGCCAAAGCACTTCCTAAAACTACATTTGGCTTAAGACAGTTTAAAAGTTGCGTAGTACCGTACCAGAACATTGTTAGTATTAAACTTTCGTAATGCTTATTGGCTTAAAATTTTGTTCATTGTACTGTTCTGCGGTGGCATAAGCTATCATCGTGTATTTAGGAATATTTGAAATACGAGACGGTGGTATTCGTCCCATTGCCATTGGGTGTACGTACAGGCGTATGGCGGACAAGATTTGCTGTCGGCATTATAACTCCATGTTAGGAAGCAAATTACAGCCACTACAACTTGGATTTGGCTCTAAGGGTGGCTGTGAGGCCGCCATACATGCCCTGTCAACGTACCTTGGCTGTAATGGGGGTGATGTTATCTTGAAGATTGACTTAAAGAATGCTTTTAACTCAGTGAACAGGGACACCTTGTTGACGCAAGTTAAATTAGAAACCCCCCAAATTTACAACTTCCTTTGGCAGTGCTACAGGCATCCATCAAAATTAATATACAAGGAAAATCTTTTGGAGTCTGCCGTTGGCTGTCAACAAGGCTCTTGGACCACTCATTTTTAATTTAGCCATTCATCCAGTTATTAGCCAGCTAAATTCTAAATTTGACATCTGGTACCTAGATGGCGGAACCCTAGGAGGCGACGTAGCCACTGTCTATCAGGACCTGGCACTTCTGAAGACAAAATTTTCATCAATCGGCCTAGACCTTAATCCAAGTAAGTGTGAAATTTTTATCAACGATACTTTAGACCATTCCGCAATTCTTTCCAAATTTCTAACCCTCGCACCAAGTATAACCCATATTCAAAGAAGTTCTCTTCGCCTTCTTGGGTCCCCAATACTAGACGAAGGTTTTGATTCTTTTATTCATGAAAAAATTCAAAATTTTAGTGAAATTTCGGACCGCCTGCTCAAAATTAATATACATTCGGCTTTCACTATTATTCAATACTGTCTTTTTGTGCCTAAGTTCACACACGCTTTACGTTCATCGCCTTTTTGGAAAAACACAAGCCCACTAGTCAATATTGACAAAATTTTACAAAACACCCTAAGCAACATTTTAAATGTGGCTCTGAACGACCGAGCATGGCTACAGGCGACATTACCTGTTCGCCTGGGTGGACTTGGCGTACGCAAAATTTCCGACGTGAGCTTACCAGCATTTCTGTCATCGGTCCACAGCACTGCAGAATTAACCAGGAAAATCTTAGCACCCACACTGGTCGATTCTGAGGTGCCGTGTAAGATCGTTGCCATTAATGCTTGGAAAATGGCTAGTCCAAGCGCTGAGTTGGCCCGAAATTTATCCTCTCAGAGGCAGTGGAACGGGCCGCTTTGCAGCGCAGTACGAGAAAATCTCCTCCGTACATCGTACAATGCTGCAGAGCGTGCTCGTTTGCTGGCTGTGGGAGAGTGGGAGTCGGGGCTCTGGCTTCAAGCACTGCCATCGTCCAACATAGGTACCATGTTGGACGACACGACCTTTCGCATCGCTTCTTGCCTCCGGTTAGGTGCCATGTGTCGCTCCACATCGTTGTCACTATGGGGAGGCCGTCGACAGCCTTGGTCACCATGGCCTATCATGCAGCAGGAGCGCAGGTCGTATTTCACGACACAGCAACCTGACTGACATTCTCCGTCGGGCTCTTGTCACCGCTGTCGTTCCAGCCCAACTTGAACCTCAGGGTTTGGCACGCAACGATGGTAAAAGACCAGATGGAATGTCTCTACTGCCTTGGAAGTTGGGTAGGCCTTTGGTGTGGGACGCAACGTGTGTCGATACCCTTGCGCCATCTTATCTGCCTAGCACAGCGGGTTGTGCGGGCGCTGCTGCTGCCACAGCGGAGACTCTAAAACGGCGCAAATACGTAAATCTCGTAGGGGATTACGTATTTGAGCCGTTTGGAGTTGAAACGTTGGGTTCATGGGGCCCAAGTGCTAGATCTCTATATAGAGAACTTGCGAAGAGACTTGTCGACGCCTCGCGTGACCAGAAGGCTGGTATGTATCTAGCTCAAAAAATTAGAATTGCCATACAGCGTGGCAATGCTGCCAGTCTTCTGGGCACGTTCCCAATAGACGGCGATGTGGAGGACTTCCACGACGCCCTTTGATTTTATTTTCCTTTTTTTTGTATTGTACCTATATTTTAATATTTTAATTTAATTTTAGTAGTAAGTAGTAAATAAGTAGTTATAATTGTTTTATGTTAAAATTAATTTAATTTTGTGGTCGTTAATAAATATCCTAGTTTCGAAATATGTATCTATTATGCAATTGCTTAGAAGTAAGTATTTCTTATTTCTTTGATGATTTTGATACATGTTTGAATAGTGTCTTCTTCATTATATACTTTTCCAGTCTTTAGTCAGATTGTCATTGGCCGTTATCAAAAATCATATAAAACTTTTTTGTTGGAGGTAATATCGATCTACTGCTTAGTGTTCTGCAAGCGTTCAGTCTTCACGAAACTTGCCATCTACATTCACGGCATAATACCTCTTTTTTTGTTTTGATGTAACTAAACAATAATAATGACCATAAAATCAGTGCCATGCCAGTGATGACTGCACTTTTGGTGAAGGGATATGTTCGTCGTCCTACTGCCGGCGCGTCGCGTATCGTTGGTTCAATTCCTAAATGGTGCCATTCTTTATTACTATTTTAATTTGAACCACAAAATAATCTTCTACCACAAAATAATCTTCTTGCTATTTATCTGTTGTTTAATAATAAATGCTTTCACACGAAAAGCCACTATGGTGTACTCGAATACGTTTAGTGGCGAGGTTACGCAAACCTACCTCAGCGTAGTATAGGTATATTGGCAAGAAAAACATTACATTTATCTTAGAACGTGAGTTATCTTCAAAGGTCAGAAATACTATTATTTCATAGGAGCTACCTGATGGGGAATGTGTATTCCCCACTGTTCTCATTATTATCTCATTGCAACACGCGAAATGGATCTTAAAACAACACCTCCGCCTTCTTATTCAATTTCAAATAAATTCAATAAAGAACGCGCAAAATAAAACATTCACAAAATCACAATGGGTTCACACGTGAAATCTATAATTGCATTCTCGTGTCACTTCATAATGAGTTTATTTTCAGGCCTGGAAAGATTTGGCTTTGAGCTCCAATATTGAAAGGTCGAAATGAACTCGGGCAAAAATTCACTCACGTATTTTTAATAAAAATACGTAAAATATCTGGGGTATTAAACGGTTTTGATCTTTATCAATGGTAGTAAGGATGGCGCGGTTTAGGTATCGCTGCGTGACACGAACAAGCTATCTCTATTTAGCTTGGGTCTTCGGGGTTTTGCTACTTCAAGGTGAAGAAAATTCCTGTGCTATTATTTCTGTTAAGGTATTTGGATAACTGTAGAATAGCTTTTGGAGGAATGCTAAAATGGTAAAGAATGCGTATTGTAAAAAAATAGTACAGGATCCTACAAAATTCCCTCGGTATCGTAATGAAACAGTTCAATTAAAACATAAAGTGTAGCTGGTATAACGAGTATCTTCTTTCTCAGATAAAACAAATTAAACATACCATTGAGTCAAATTGTGTATTATTTCTGCATATTGCGACAAAGGCTTTTAAAACCTACGTAGCTATGATAAAGGACACTTAGGTGACAGTTCAACACAACATAGGCAGAGCTGATCTCCAACTCGGCCATTAAGAAGTTACGAAGTGAACACTAGCAGTATGCTTCGTATACTTATAAATCGCTAGATGTGCAGCACTCTTGTCACGACTACAATGGCAAAAGCGCCAGATCAAGGAGAGGCAACCAAACGAATTAATAACATTGACCATAAACCAAGGTGGATTCCCTGAAAAAAGAAAAGCACAACATTTAAACATAAGTAATGAAATATAGGTGTGATAACAGCTGCTTAGTGCTGTTTATGAATTTATTGCCGTGATTATATATGTTAAAGGCTGAGTATCGCATTAATCAAGGATGCGTGAACAATCCCGCTATTAGAAACTAATTGGTTAGACGCTTCAACAACGTCTACGACGATCTGTTAGTGAATACTATATCATTCAACATTGCCTATGATACAATTATTTATAATGTAGAATACTACTTACCAATGTTTGAGGCAAGGACCATGGGTACTACTAAATACATGGAAGCTATAACAAAGTAAATGTTCCTAGGCATCGATAGCCGAGTGGAGACACAAACGAACTTATTAAAAGGGTATCGCAGCCTTTAATAAGAAAGAAGAAAAATAAAAAAAAATATTATTTTATTTTATTTAAAATTGTAAACAAATACAGATTAATTCTTCGTATTTAAAGCAAAAAAGGTTGTTGACGAGACCGTTGGATAGCCTGGTATCGAATAAGTAAGCCTCCACGGTTAAACATTTGCGTAAAATTCGAAAATATTTGAGATGTTTGTCAACTAAGATTGGCCGCCGCCATATCGAAAGAAACTGTTTTTTGCCCTGATTCTTTAAATGTAAGTCTTATACATAGTTTTCTTAGGCAGTATGTCACTCATTGATCAATCTAGTTATATTTGGCTTACTTCTATTTTCATATGCCCTTTAAAAATTATTATAAAAGTTTATACCTCTCTAAAAATGTACATACATATATACATACATCTCTAAAAATGTTTCCATCTTTAATTTCAAAGTAAACAAATCTATAGCCTCAAATATCATCAACCGAAGGCTCGTTGACTCTAACAAAAAGTAAAAGTCAACTAAGAGAAACTATTTATATTAACTTCTGTGAATTAAACACCAGCAATTTGCCGTTGCATGTGCCTTCAAGCGGTAAAATGCACCTCGTTACACAGAGTGCCGTGATAAGTTCGTTCGTTTTTTGCCCTTTTATTTGACAGTTATCCTTGTTTTACTGCGCGGTATGAAGCTAAACGAAGAATTAACACATTCACTCTGTCACAACAATAGTGTCGAGGCGTTTTAATGACGAAAATGAGTAGAGCTTTGCTTCGGTACGAATAGAACGGCTTGGCTGGAAATGTACTAAGCCTTTAACAATTTTGGCTGAAATTTAAAGTATCTTCTACTGTTACGTTTCATTCTGTGAGTGTGAGTTTTGAAAAGCCTATTTTTCTATTTTCTTCAGTACTTCTTTGCTTTACTATTTTATACTCTTATTTAGGGTAAGTAAGTAGCTGCTTAGCTACATTTACAAAGACAATAATTTAGTAAATATAATATCAGTCTGTGTGGATAACCTTGGGGTGGTTTATGTCCAAGGGTCGACATCTCTTGGCTGACATGATGAAATATAATATCATGGCCATTACATCATTATTATTGTAGTGCTTGTGCCATAGGCTACATCAGTGCCTTTAGTATATTCCAACAGTTATGACGGCAGAAAAAAATGAACAATTAAATCAACACACGATCACCAAGCCCGTTTGGAACTTTTTCACCAAAAAGCGGATCAAAAGTCGAGACCCCTTTGTGTTCTATATTTTTTTATTTTGAATGTTATTCACTAGAAATAAAGCCTCTTTGAACCAGTATATCTAGTTAAGTATTGACAGGAATAACTACTTGTGTAAAAATATGTACAAAATGAAAGAAAATAAGGCATAATATTTGACTGCTAATATTCCCTCGGTCCTAGAGTTATTAATATACGATTTCAAATGAGATTTACATTGTTTCCTGTTATTGCTATCGATGATGTTCTATTGTTTTATCAGCCTTGGTTTATAAGCTGTCTGACTGCTTGGCACGGTCTACCACAAATATTTTTTTTTTAATTTGTACGGATTTCTTGGTGTGCTATACAGACACCTGCTTGCTCGTTTGTTGTTCTTTAACATAAGGTATTTTTTTATTAGACTCACGCCTGTATCTCAGAAGTGATAGGCAAAAGTATACTGTATTATTTATAATTTATATTGACTTACATTACAAGCAATCCATTAACAGAAACAATTAACAATCAGAATAGACCAGTGCTGATACGTTACAATACGGTAAAAAGTGAAATAAAATTATAATAGGGTGAAACCCATTGGAGAAGAAAGAGAATATAACAAAAATTAAAGGAAGAATGAATTACGGGTGATCTGAGTTTCAGAAGTGTATTGAGTTGTGATTTTAAGGGTAAAAAAGGGTTTATCTCGATATTTATGCCTATTGTTTTACCTCTAGGCTAAAACCCCACATCACACGTAATTTTAACCCTTTCTCTACTCATACCGATACCCAGGCAACCATTATCAAAAATGGACCGGAAATACCCCAGACAATACCTCGTATGGTAGCGAAAGCGATCAAAACAAAAATAATGACGAATTGTTATTGGAAAAAATACATGAATTTTATTGCTACGTATGAATTCGATTTTACAATTATTCAATTTCAAAATAAGAGGTCTGTTTATTAATACAGATTTTTCACTTTTACTTTGTTTGTTTTGTTTGTTTTTCGTGTGAGTGTGTGGCCAACTCTGGTGTCGGAGTTTTCAGACCGCCCGAAGGCCTTCGACATGGCCTAACGATTCTTATCCTTAGACAAGAACTGGGGACGGCGGCGTTACGTGGCCTCCGAAGCACGGTAGCGCTCAGATGAAAATGCCACACACGGTCACCCATCCAAGTGGTAACAATACATACAACATTTACTTGATATTTCGTTTTTCTTTCCGATGATGATGATAGCACCATTAGACTCCGGCAAGTCATCTCGCATCATGTATGTTAAATATTTTTAGTTTTATGCAAACAATAGAGAAAGAGAGACAGGGAAGCTTATATTCTGTCATAATAATATCTGGTTAGACTAGCCGCTTGACCGCGCACAAGTGAATATTATCCCATTTTCGAAATTCCGTAGACCGCGCACAAGTGACTATTTTCCCTTTTTTGTTACAGCGCTATACTCGGTCTGAATTTACTGTTTCTTTCTATTAAGTAATGTTTTAAATCCTTTGTCTCTGTTCTATTCAAATTATTGAACATTTCTTCATGCTATAAATACGAAACGACTCTTAGAATCGTTAACCCGGAACGAAAAAATTATGTCAAATGCCACTCTTTGTTTTCACGCGCTCCGTGATTACGTGCTAATCGTATGCGTGTAATTAAATATTTTTATACTATGATACATGTTCTTTTTTTATTTAATTTGGTGTAGATAGAACCCCTCTACAGTGAAAACTCATAAAATATGTATGTCATCGATTTACTTTTTTAAATAATCCTGTTTAAAATACATAAAGTGTTTTTTTCAACGATAGTCAATGTTCGCTGCTAACTATTATAAATTAGAAACTAAATGTCAACAAAGAATTCATACGACTTGAACGAGTCATTCATAAGGTTGAAAAAAAACATCACTTCAACTTACTCATATTACCGAATTATCAACAATAAATGTTTATGTTAGCGCGCCCATCTGGTGAGCGGCGGCGCGACATTTTTTTTAGAACGTGAGCGGTCGGGCTAATTCGGCGCATTGGCACTAGAGATCAAGCGGCTAGCAAACGGACTCCAGGCTCCGAAGCTAAAGTCTAGGATACAACCGGGTTAACACTAGGACGATGACGAGGTTGATAAAAGATAAAAATGAAGAGTGAAAAAGAAAGAGACAGGTAAAATCAGTGGCACAGTTAGCAAAATAATGAAAGAAAGTAATATTGTATTAATCAAGCTAGAAGCATTAAGGCACCGCAATAAAGTTGAGGCGCGAGGCGTGAAATTATTAAGTCTATTATAACAATGTTCAGTGGTGGCTTTTTCTGTCTGCGACATGAGAGGATTTATTGCGAGTGGCAGGGTGTGGTGGTGGCTGTGTGGTGTGTATATGGCACAAGGGGCAAGGTTACACGTGGTGGGTTACTTCAGGGAATTTTGACTTTCATTGACGACGCAAGTAGTAAAACAATTTTGAGATGCTTAATTTATGATGTGCAGTTATACGTCTGTAAATAGCATCCCAGTGTGTCGCTTTAGTGGATTATTTTTATTGCAACAATTTGTTTGAATTTGCATGTCTTGTTTACGCTTTGTTCATATCTTAGATACTATAAATGTTTATTTATGGATAACTCGCTAACTTTGTTGTGTATGGTTTGATCCATCTAATTCTCTAGAGAGTACTATTAGTACAGATACTGATAACTGACTGTACGTATGTCGTAGTGGCTTGACCGCGACAAGAAATAACAGTTTCGAGTCTGAATATTTTAAAATTATGTGTGTTTTTTTTGAGTACTTGTAAGTCCTGTAACATAGTACTTATGTTCAATAGTAGAGTTGTATTATTATTATGTAACTAAAACCATCTATAGAGGGTGACTTTATGACTTCTCTAAAATATATATTTTATTCCTGTAAAATGTTTTAAGGTATCCTAATAAACATTATACCTGGTGCTCTTATAAATTATCAATATTAATAATCAAAATGCGTTGATTCTCAATGACAAAAAAGTCAAAGCTCAAGATTTTCCACTCGCCAACTGATAGGCTTAATAGCAAACTACTCTGAAATTTGTGGGCGGCAGTTTATCGGTTTATAAGTAAAGCCATTATGCTTAAAATAGAAGCGAGTGGTATTATAGATTTAATCGTAGGATATTAGTTTTACAATTAATACATTCTCATAAAAGTTATTCTCGATTTATTAGATCAACAGAAGGTTAAACCCACGCTTTCGATTGTAGACAGTGATAATAATATTTGAATGATAAATAAAACCACATAAATGGTCGTGAAGTATTTATGAATCTGACTTTAGTTATTTTAGTTTCGACTTCAAAATATCTATTGGTATTATGCGTGTTTACCGTTTAGTTTTGGTCTTATCAAGTACGGAGGTTCCCAATATTTAATCTATCATACATATATTTAACGGGTGCATAAGGTTCCTACCTAGAACTTAGGGTTCCAAGCCAACCTCACCTGCAAGTGGCGCACCTGCCGATCAACGGACGAGGCTCTGGCAAACAAAATATCCCGATAAGCGGCAATAGGCTCGCCACCTATTACGTGGGATCAAAACACTGGCGAAAAGTGGGCGTTTAATATGCCTCTGCCTACCCCTTCGGGGAAGCAGGCGTGAGTCTATGTATGTATGTATGTATATATTTAACATATTTTGTGTGGACCCAAACCATTTATAGATAGAATTTTGAAACGGGCTTTAAAAGCATAACTTATTTAGTGAACAAGTGTACGACTTATTTAGAATAAGGTGAAGCTTTGTTCTGTAATGGGTGGCGCAAAAGTAATGACCCTATTTAGTTCAGCTTCAACATTGTTTCTAAATTAGATAACTAGAATTAGTTATTTAAATATGTATATTTGTGCCATGAAGTTTAGTTGCATTATGATTTAAGAGACATCTCAATAGACAGGCACAAATATGCTGCAGCAAGCACATTTGAGCCCTAATTATGTCATTTTCCATAACTAGCCGTAACACTTCCTGCAATATGTTTCTTATTTCTTGATGTATGTTTTCTTTTAAAGCGACAGTCTGTGGTTTCTTCACATACACCCGAGATTTCAGATAATCCCTAATTAATTAATTTTGAAGAAAATTATCCTTTTCAAGATTGAGGTTTATGACGCACTGTCTGTACTCTAGACGATCTCGGTGATCAATAAGCAGCAGCTGATGAGTCATCTCACGTTATGTTTTTATCAATGATGACACGATTATTCCACGTTCTTGGGGAGTGAAGCGGTCCATGATTATTTTTAGTAAATTTTACATTTGATTCCTAGACAAATGATTGGTATCGATTCGGAGCGAGACCAATCATTAGTCTATGATTTGATTATTACAAAATGTTCAATATCAGAATGACAGGAGATGTCATAAAAAAATATGGCAATTCTATAGGGTCATTACTTTTACGCCACCCTGTATACCTTGGCTGATAACACATTTGTTCTAAATAAGTGAGAAAGAACTAGCCAAGTCTTAAATTTAAATTCATCTTTTACTTCATACAGGAGTAAGTCAGACCCAAACAAAATTCTCTAAAATTACTGTGTATCGTAAGCTATACCAGCAATAAACTAACGATTCTATCAAATAACACTTACCTACCACACGGCGTCCACGAAAAGGGATAATGTAACTGAGTCGACGTCGCAATATGGGAGAGGCTCGTATAAGTAATAGCGCCTGCAGACATTGGAAGCTTTGTTTGAATTAATGTGACGTCATCCGACCTTGGAACCAACATTTGGATAAGGGCACCAATATTGGCTGTTTATCATCTAACTAATTGGACGTAACAGGTGTGTAGAACTGGTCAATACGAGGCCATATCGCTGTAATTAAAGGCTACATATTATCCTTGCGATAATTACAGGTGGCATTGTGACAGTGGTTCTTACATCTTGATATTATTACGGAGAGAATTTATATGTATCAGATTATTAGTGGTTTCCTTGGTCGTGCGTGGTAGCAATAATAATGTTCCTTTTATTATATATTTTAGGTTTCAGCTTGCGGAGGTCAAATGGGTTGCGGAGGCAAGATCCAGTTAGCCTAGTAAGCGGACCCCGAGTTGAAACTGGGATAACGCTAAAAGGATGATGATGGTTATTATAGATTTTAGGGAAAAGGAATCTTACATATAATAATATTTTGGTTGTTATACGGTATAGTAATTCCAGCCCCCTTAGCCAAATGGCATTTGATTAACGATATCGCTAATCGCTAAGTGCAAAGATGTATAGAACTGACATAGGCTTGCGATTTGTCTCGTGATCAACGAAAAAGAAATTGCTTATGTTGCCATAGCAACCAAGTGCTAGCGAATGTAGAAAACGAAGCGAATGCAATTTGGATATGCCCTCAGTACAGAAAACATAATATACCATAAATGGTGGGTAGTTGATCAAACAACTGCTTTAGAATCAGCTGTTAAAACATTTTTGAAATAAAATAGTTATCATAATTTAAATATAAATTTAATGTGTAAAATAGCTAACATCAGGTACCTGCCCGTCATAAGTTCTGTTATCTCTACCATAGCACAAAAGCACTTCACTCACTATGGAAGCTTCTTCACTCAATCTACAGCAGTATTTTGAAGAAAGGATGGCCAAATTTGAGGCAGATGTCCAAAAGACGTCCAAGACTTCCAACACAAGCAGCCTAGAGGAGGAATTTTCAAAATTCAAGGATTTTGTACTCCAAACTTTGAAAACTTTTCCTCTGCAAATCGAGGTGGTTGCTCGTCAGGTCGAGACTATGGAGATGCGCAACCGCCGGAAAATGTTACTTCTGCATGGAGTTGAGGAGCAGAAGAATGAAGAGACTGCCGAGGTAGTTGCGCCGGTTGTCAAGCAGTGGCTCAAGCTTGACTCCTTCACTTCTGCAGACATCAAGCGCTGCCATAGAATGGGTGCGAGCAGTCCAACAAGAAGCCGAGACCCATACTTATCAAGCTTCTTTCTATATCGGTGCGGGACAGCATATGGTATGCTAAGACCAAACTAAAAGGAGTCGGTCTTACGCTGTCGAAATCCTGACCCGATCGAGACACACAGAGTTCATGGCAGCCCGTGAGAAGTTCGGTGTAGCTAAGTGCTGGACGAGAGAGGGCACCGTCTATGTTCTTGGCGCGGATGGGCAGCGACATCGTATTCTGTCCCTCAACGACCTCGATAAGGTCAAAGGCTCGGATACGGAGAAACCCGCTGTATAGGCGACCACTGCGAAGATCAAACGGACTGCTGCGCCGAAAAAATAGGCTTCCTTAACTTTGTTCACGACCAGGTAAATTATTCGGAAGTTCACTGTTTATGTACCTTTTTCTAAATTATTTATTTACATGTACCTGAAATAGTTTTAATTAGTTAACACAGAATATGTTCAATTCACTTTTTCTTTGATTGACATTTGACGTACGTCAATGATTAGCTGTCACACCTGTTAATTTTTTTGTCTCTGACCATTGGGCTTTTTATCTTTAAAACTTTTTTTTTAAAGGGAAATCTACCTGGCGTAATACTTAATTTTTCTTTCTATGTTCTTCTTATTTAATTCTTTTGTATCCACTTTCATTGTTATAGTGTTCTTTTGTTATGGTAGTGTAATTCATTTTTGATACTTTTGTAACACGTAACTGGCGGGAGGACTTATTGATTTTTAAATTGCTTTATTTTTATATTATATTAGTTATTATATATTTAATTAACTTTTATATATATATATATATATATATATATATATATATATATATATATATATATATATATATATATATATATAAGTTAATTATATATATATGTATATATATATATATATATATACTTAAATATATTATTATATATTTAAGTATAGGTACTTCCAATCCTTGATTTAAACAGTGATGATGACAGCTTTTTAACCGCTACTAGTCTCGATGACAGCTTCACTAGTTTACTGTCACTTGCAAAAACCCTTCAGTTTCAGTTCTCTGACGTACCAAAGATTTTTAATGTAGTCAGCCCATTTCCCTGATATGCTGGCGACCTTTGACTGTAAGAACCTACATGCTATTCTCGTTTCAGAGTCATGGCTAAAATCATGTCTGCCATCAACTTCTTATTCTCTCTCTGGGTTCCATCTAATTAGGAATGATCGTGCGGTCGGTGGTGGTGGTGGTGGTGTTGCTATATACCTACGTGCCCAAATTCCTTACCGTATAGTAAGCATCTCATCGCAACCACTACCCTCGAACGCCGGCGAGCATCTCTTTTTGGAAGTGGAACTCAATCATTCGAAAGTTCTTCTAGGTGTTTATTATTCCCCTTCATCACGAGTAATTTTTTTTTCCTTCTTTCGAACACATCCTAGAAACTTTAATGCCTTCTTACAGTCACACAATTTTAATGGGAGATTTTAACACCTTTATTATAAAACAGGATACACGTTCAGCCACTCTTAAGCGTATTTTATATTCCAGTAATTTATCTGTTCTACCTCTTAATGCTACACACTACTTCCCAAACTCTGTTCCTTCTCTTCTTGATCTTATTTTTGTTTCCTCTTCTACCTTTGTTGCCAAGCATGGTAGGTGCTCTGCCGACGCCTTCTCCTACCATGATTTGATCTATCTTTCCTTTAAAATACGTCCACCCAAGACAAAACCGAGAATCATTATGCAGCGCAGTTTCGGTGGAATGGATCGTTCGAAGCTCTGCGACGATGCCAGCAAGATTGATTGGTCTCTTTTGTTTACGACCGACTGTATAGACACTAAAGTGCAAGTTTTTACAAACACATTAACGCAGCTGTACGATAAACATGCGCCATCAAATTAAAACATCCACCATCGCCTTGGCTGACTGAAGAGATCAAAAACATAATGTCCAAAAAAGCAGCGTACAAAGCGAGATATAAGTGCCGCCCGACCTCTGTCAACCTGGAAAAATACATAAGTGCAAGAAATCTCTGCAATAAGGTGTGTAGGAATGCACAACGCCAACACATTCACAACTCTGTTGAAAATGGAGATCCGGTTAAAGTCTGGTTTCTTAGAACATTGGGAGTTGGTAAGTCACGCAACGACGAGTTCCCAAAAAGGATATTAATATCGATGCACTTAATGCACATTTTACTGCTTCGTCCAATTTTGATGGGACCACTAAAACAAATACGTTACAAGATCTTTCACTTATCCCAACTCCCAAATATTCATCTTTTGATTTCGAGCAATTTTCCTGTTGTGATGTTAAAAAGAGCATAATTTCAATCTCATCCAATGCTGTTGGTAATTACTGCATCAGTCGAAACATGATCCTGCCCATCCTTGATGAAATCTTACCTGTCCTCTGTCATATCTTTAATTACTCAGTTACCACCGGTATTTTTCCATCAGCGTGGAAAGATGCCCAAATAATTCCTTTGCCAAAAAAATCCAAACCTTGTTCCTTTTCTGACTTCCGACCTATATCCATACTTCCGTTTCTTTCCAAAGTCCTTGAACGCCTTGTACATACACAACTCTCTTCTTTTATTTCCAAAAACACTCTCCTAAATCCTTTCCTATCCGGTTTTCGTCCTGGTCACAGTACTACCACGGCACTGGTACATATCACTGATGACATTAGGCTGGGAATGGATTGTAGAAAGCTCACGCTACTGTCCTTACTCGATTTTAGCAATGCATTCAATGCAATTTCACCGTGGACTTCCACGTCCTGCTCGGCATACTCCGCTCTATTAACATATCTCCAACGGTGATTGACTGGTTTCGTAATTACCTGTCTGGACGCCGACAGCGTATACGCGTTGAGGAATCATACTTTTCATGGAGTAATACGACTGTTGGTGTACCGCAGGGTGGCGTTTTATCTCCGCTACTTTTCGCAATTTTTATAAATTCTATCACCAAACATCTACTTTCGTCCTACCACCTTGACGCAGATGACCTGCAGATATACTCACAGGCGCCGCTAGACTCTATTTCAAATGCATTCTGTACCATAAACAGGGACTTGGTGCAAATTTGTGAGTGGTGCAAAAATTATGGACTAAAATAAAATTCAACCAACACCCAGATCATCTGATTGGTAGTTCCAGGATCATGTCTAAGGTCAATCCGTCACAACTCCCTCAGATTCAATTTGATGGAAACATCTAACCAATAACAGACAGTGTGAAAAATCTGGGAATTTATCTGGATGAGACTCTATCCTGGAGATGTCAAGTGCAGGAAACCAGTCGAAAATTGTTTGCTTCGGCAGGGTCGCTGCGCAGGTTGCGAAAATTTCTGCCCATAACTACCAAAATTGCGCTTGCACAATCATTGCTTCTCCCAATACTCGATTATGCCGATGTCAGCTATCTTGATCTCAATGAGGAGCAACTTGATAAATTTGAGCGTCTCCAAAACATTTGTATTAGATTTAAATTTGGTTTACGCAAATATGATCATGTATCTGAATTTCGTAGCAGGCTCAAGTGGCTCCCAATTCGCCTTCGCAGGAATACTCATATTCTAATAATACTATATAATGTATTGTTAAATCCTAACACTCCCCTGTATCTCAAAGAAAAGTTCAAGTTCCTTCATGACACACATACAAAGTGCCTGAGGTCGTCAGAGGATCTGCGATTGCAGATGCCAACGCATTCCACAAACTTCTTTGATAAATCTTTTTCAGTTCAGGCTGTACGTTTGTGGAATGCGCTGCCAGTTGAGATTAGACGAGCAAAATCACTGAACATCTTTAAAAACATGTTAAAACAGCACTATTTGTCAAGGTGATTGCATTATTGTCTATAACTTTTTATTAAACTAAAATAATATGTATCTTATTATATTTATATATGATTGTATATATATGTATTATATGTATTGCCTATATATGTAGTGTATATATAATATATTATATAATATGTATGTCAACGTACCTATTTAGTAGGTAATTATTTTATGTATACTATGCGAAAAATATATTTATCAAAAATTTCTAAACTACACCATCGAATAGTTTTGGCTCCTTCTACAGTCATGAGTCCATTCCTAATGGTTGCCTGGAAGAAATTGCTGTATGCGATAAGTCCGACAATTGTGCATTTCTTGTTTGTGGAGCACAAACAAGAAATGCACAATTGTCGGACTTGTATGTTTCAATGTATGTTTTCCTTATGTGGTGTACAATAAAAGTTTATCTAATCTAATCTAATCTTTACCTGGCTACTTTCCACCTACCAAAATTAACTTGCTCAGTGTTTCTAAAAGCAGCTTTATGAACCTATTGAAAACAGATTGCAATCTGCAGAACTTTGACATTACTTGTGTTATGTGGGATGAATCAACAATTCCTTCAATGCTGGATTGTTAACTCCTGCCGGCAATACCAGCTGTAAGCACGTGTCAGAATCAGGGAAGCTTCCTATAGTGTAGAGACAGTTTTGATAAATAAAAGAGACAACTATCAAATCATACTTTCATTTATTCAGTTTGGCACAAGGATATATCTTTAGATTACGTCGTGATTCTACATTTACATTTACAGCCCAGTTCGCAAAGCAAAGACATAGAACCAAGAGAAAGAACGGGCAATAAAACTCTTGATCATTCTTTTCAATAACTATATATAACAATAACTAACAAACAGTGGTACAGCCAATTTATATCAAATATCAATGTTGTGGGTAGTTTTATATTACTAGAAAGGTCTGTCTTACAACAGAACATAATAAGTATTATTTAGCATCAATACAATTTACTAAATGTTTACCACAGGTATATACCTAATGAATCTCATTGATACGACTTGATCCACAGTATATTATTCTATCCTATATTACAATCTATAATATCTCACAAACGATCAAACTACCCACAACACAATATCAATAAGATAATGATTACACTATCTTACATTGTTTCCTAGATGATGAAACAAAAGAACAAGCAACACAGAATATTGGAACACAGTGGCAATTAAATAGTCAGAACCATATCGTACCTGAGCCGTCGTTGAAGGAGAATAGGACGAGCTAGCCGAGCCTGTCGACTTATATAGGTACACCTTATTCACACGTTTGACAGTTTAACTGTCAAACGTCATGTCAGTGTCATTTAGTTGCCACTATCCTCTTACATATTAGGTATAAATACTTGGATATCAGTAATTTCAGCCCAAAGCCTAGATATTATTACATATCTCTTACGGCCAGACTGACAATTACTTCGTCCTCGAAGTACAATAAATTAAATAACACTTTACTAAACAATCACCCGACGGGCGCCCTGTATTATGTAATCGTTACGTCCGCTACGGCTATACTGACTTACGTCGTCATCTAAGTAAGTTCAATTATAAGAATAGTATCACAACAACAATCCATTTGTACGAAACAATTACACAAAAATAAACTGGACTCATATTTACACTAATTACGGTTTTATTTTGCGAGTCTAGAAATAAGTTCTGTGTCAGCTGCTTTGATACCATTGTTACAAATTGTATTTACTATTCTATGAAGGGATCATTAACATTCACAATACACATGTTACATAGAAGTACAGTTTAATTTTACAATATTACACCACTGCATTATCCATCCACGAATTGACAAAAATAATATAGTACAAAAGGAGCCACTACGAAGCATAAAAATTTAAGTAAAGGTTTTAAGAATAAAAAATTAAAATAGGTAATTCTGCTTATGGCTGATAAATAAATGAAATAAAATAAATAATTTAAATTCACAACCGAGTTAAATAATTAAGTTCGATTTCACTAATTTACAAGTATACTGGTACCAACTTGTATAATAACAGCAGTGTAATACTAGGACAATACTTTTATTTTAATACACTCATTGCCATTGCCTTTCCTTTCACATTAAATAGACAAGTAACAACGGTCAATCTCCTTGATACTATCTAGCCCCACACCTGCTGCACATGAGTCCAGGCTAGAACAAGGCGAAAGACTTCAGCAGTTCGTAGACAATATGATCAATATCATCAACATCTAAATGATTATCATTATCATCAACATCAAAATCATTATCAAAGTCATTATCAAAGTCATTATCAAAGTCATTATCAAAGTCATTATCAAAGTCATTATCAAAGTCATTATCAAAGTCATTATCAAAGTCATTATCAAAGTCATTATCAAAGTCATTATCAAAGTCATTATCAAAGTCATTATCAAAGTCATTATCAAAGTAATTATCAAAGTCATTATCAAAGTCATTATCAAAGTCATTATCAAAGTCATTATCAAAGTCATTATCAAAGTCATTATCAAAGTCATTATCAAAGTCATTATCAAAGTCATTATCAAAGTCATTATCAAAGTCATTATCAAAGTCATTATCAAGTCATTATCAAAGTCATTATCAAAGTCATTATCAAGTCATTATCAAAGTCATTATCAAAGTCATTATCAAAGTCATTATCAAAGTCATTATCAAAGTCATTATCAAAGTCATTATCAAAGTCATTATCAAAGTCATTATCAAAGTCATTATCAAAGTCATTATCAAAGTCATTATCAAAGTCATTATCAAAGTCATTATCAAAGTCATTATCAAAGTCATTATCAAAGTCATTATCTAAGTCATTATCAAAGTCATTATCAAAGTCATTATCAAAGTCATTATCAAAGTCATTATCAAAGTCATTATCAAAGTCATTATCAAAGTCATTATCAAAGTCATTATCAAAGTCATTATCAAAGTCATTATCAAAGTCATTATCAAAGTCATTATCAAAGTCATTATCAAAGTCATTATCTAAGTCATTATCAAAGTCATTATCAAAGTCATTATCAAAGTCATTATCAAAGTCATTATCAAAGTCATTATCAAAGTCATTATCAAAGTCATTATCAAAATCATTATCAAAATCATTATCAAAATCATTATCAAAATCATTATCAAAATCATTATCAAAATCGTTATCAAAATCATTATCAAAATCACTATCAAAATCATAATCAAAATCATTATGAAATCATTATCAAATTCACATCAACATGGTCATCATCGCCAGCATTATCATCAAATTCTTAACCATCGGTAAGTTAATCATCAATAGTAATTAAATCATCGTCAACTATTTAATCATCAATGAATAAATCGATGTTATCACATTATTATAGATATTTACAGATACCTTTATATCATCACTGCTACCTACATTATCGATCCTTGTTTAGAAGAAGTTTATATGTAATGCTGTGTATGGTTATGAGAACCTCTAACCTATAGTAAGACCGCCCTTTTATTTTCTTTGTATATCTATTTTAAAATTTAACTTAAATACTTTAGTAAGAAAACAAAAAAAATGTTATCTGTAAAAGCTACTATGTCATCAAAGAATATCTAAACGTTATTAATCTATAAATCGTAGCTATCTAAAAGTACAAAGTTCTTTATTATATTCCACAAAAATTAACTGTAGGAAAATCTATAAATGTAACTTATCATAATCAAAATTGATATCTATATTAATAATACACTAAAATGTTATCAATTTAGAATAATAAATGCAGCAGTCCCTATTAAAGCATGTTACTATAAAACATCTTTTAACTATAATATATCAAATGCACCTAGGTATAATATATAGACTATTATAGTATATTACTAAACTGCTCCTCTCTCCTAAAAGTGTTCCATATTAAGTGTTTCCTAATTGTAAGTCTACCACCCGTAAATGTACAGTATGGAATGCTATAAACTGAATTGACCTGAATTAATTGCAGGTTCAAACAGTACAAAAGTATAAATAAATAACTAGTAATCAAGAATGATCCAATTTTGTTAATAGTTTATTTATGTTACCAATAGTCAGTGAACTGCCTAAAGTTAATCTAGACGCCAATGCCAGTAAAAGTACTCTTGGTAAGAAACGGTATAATAAGTAGTCGTGTAGAAAGTCAAACCAGGCATTAGTTAGAATTCGGACCAGTCGGTTAATATTTCAATATCTATAAGTCACTTAAGGTAACACTTGCGCAATCTCTTCTTCTTCCAACACTTGACTATGCAGATGTCGCCTTTCTCGATGCAAAGGAGGAACTTTTAAACAAACTCGAGCGCCTGCAGAATCTGTGTATCCGCTTCATATTTGGTCTTCGGAAGTACGATCATGTATCGGAATTTCGAGCCAAGTTGAAGTGGTTGCCTGTTCGCCGGCGCCGGGATTCTCACATTCTTTCACTTCTTTACTCTATTCTTCACAATCCTACTACTTCACCTTCATACCTTCGTGACCGGTTTGAATTTCTTATTCCGCGTGATAAGCCCTGTCGTTTAGTCACCTCTCTTCTCTTACGCACGCCTCCTCATACCTCTACTGCGTACGACTATTCTTTCTCGGTCTATGCTGTCCGCCTGTGGAATGCTTTGCCACATCACATTCGCGCTAGCCCGTCCTCAGCAGTATTCAAGATGAATGTTAAGAGGCACTATCTATCTATTATCTAATAACACTTAAAAATAATAACACTGTTTCTCATATGTATTAGTAGGTAGTATTTTATGTATACTATATATTTATGTATTTTATATAATATATATTATTATATATATATAACATTATTGTACGTAGTTTGTTTATTTATATATATTATTGGTATCCTATTTTTTATTTAAATATTATTTTGTACACGATAATAACCCTTACCTCTCATATCAAATCTCCAGCCTCAAAGGTTTGCTGGTAGAAAACTCAGTGTTGAGTTAAGCTCGCCTTTGTACATATAATTTATGTTTATTTTTTAGTCTTTTCATGTATTTGTCTTTTTTTTTTGGTGTGTACAATAAAGAATAAAGAGAGAAATATACATACCTATTAATTTAGGTCCCAACACTTAAAAACATCAATGTACTTATACAAATACTTATTATATTAAGCAGAATATCTTATTTAATTTCATCAATTTCAGTTTAATTTATCAATTGTATCATGTGATTGTGGCTATTTTCATTCCGTTTACACAATCAGAACACTGACATCGTATTTAATTCGTTTTTTTTTTACGTGTTTTACGTTAGGTATCTGGTTCATTCAGTTTCATTATAATTAAGATTTGACGATTCGTAAGAGGTTTGGTATAAAAATAGTAAGCTTACATGTAAGTAGGTATTGTTTAAAACAAATAAGCAAAACCCTTTAAGCACCTAGAATGATTAAATACCATTTTAATCATTATTGCCATGGTCTCCTACAATTGAACCACACAAAGTACATGTACACATATATCTTTGCATAAAAAATATCCCTAAATAGCTTATCTATCGCAGTGTTTATACCAGAGATACTAAATTGATAAGATAGTTCATTACCGAGAGCTAATCCTAAGATTGATTATTACTATAATTATGGTCTAAATAGGTTTACAGTTTAACACATGGCACTTCATAATAAAAATACATAATTTCAGTGAATAAAAGCAGATACAAATAAATACCGTCTCATATTTTATTAATTTATTTAATTTATTTGTCTTATTTCCGAGAATGGATAAATAAACTATGAGAATGTTTTCGAAAAAAAAAATCAGTGATGTAATTTGGAACTATTTTCAAATTGAATCAATTTAGTTGAAAAGCTTATTTCAGATCCATTTAATTAGACAGATGTCTGCATTTATTACACATTTCATTGTAACTATTTAATCTGCTATTATCGTTATAAATAACAGGAAATTATCAACCAAAATAACACTACTTGAAAATATTGGATACACTGCCATCTAATAGTGCCAGACATAAGCAAAATGATGTCATTGTTAATAAAAATACCTTGAGCTATATATTTAGACGTAGCATATATGACCCCTCAGGCCTCAGGAGGATGAGGTATGTTTAAAAAATACCTAAAAGGAAATAGTTACTAAACGAAACTATCATTTTATCGATATGATCTAGCTAGACACAGACCCGCTTGATATAATATAGACTATTTCTGTACCTACACACAAAAGTTCGCTTGTAGTAATAGTTATACAAAACTCATAGGTTATCTTTACAACATGTCATTCAAATGTGGTGCCTCTGAGACAAATGGAAGCTATTTGGTTTTGTTCTTCCAATAGAAATCAAAGTGACAAAATCATAAGTATGTCTATTGCAAGTAAACTGGTGGAAATTATCTTGGTACATGACAATTACTCACTACACAATTATAGAAAGTCCATTATTAATTCTAATTCTATACACAAATTTTTGTGCCATAAACAATTATTAACCAGTTAAAAATACGAGTAAGTATATTTCAAAGATATGTTGAAGATAAATATACAGTTTCGTATTCTTATCTCCAGGGCAACACATTCAAGAGCTTAACATTAAAATATTCTTATTTTTTACTTTCGTTATAGTTTGGATCCGATTTAATAAAACTATATAGCATGAACTGATTAATTTGGTAATTATGGCGAAAATGTAACAACAGCTTATGGAACAGAGCCAAGGCACATTCCTACACCGCAATACTGGTCTGTATGTAATGAATACACAGCCAACAAAATTAATGAAGAAATCTCTGAAATGTATTCTACCTACCATCATTTCATATTCGACTTGTAATGAAAAGATTCTTCAGAGCACTTAATTCTTGGAATTCAAATATGCAGGACGGATTACGCTAATCAGTACTTACACTAGAAAGAGTTATCAACAAAGCACAACACAGCCAATGCTCATACCGAGTCTCTGTCAATCACTACAAATGTTGCCTATTTAAATTCCAACAGATTAGAACAATATCGGCTACTTTAAAAATCTATTATACATTTTCTGTAACTTTTTCGCTATTATAATATAGTTTTATACTCAGATACATTTTTAATGAACATGTTAAAATAACCTGGTACAACAGTCATATTTTTCGACCATTCATGGCTATATTCTTGGTGGAAGTACATTACCAGCGTTTGCAGTTGGTTGTTGCTGTTGGCTTCAGCATACTGTTGCAGATCGTTAAGATATGTAGTCGGTACTCATCCACCGGCTTGCTCTCGGCAACGTTGCTACTGGATCGTAGGGCAATCGTTCTCCGTCGTCAGCTGAACGGTGCAGTGACGGGCTTAGGCAGAATCATGGCATCACGATGAGTAGACTCTGGAACTTGCAATTGGATGTATTAGTATTGTGGGCGCAAATTTATCACACTTCTGATGTCAGAATCAGGGAAGCTTCCTATAGTGTAGAGACAGTTTTGATAAATAAAAGAGACAACTATCAAATCATACTTTCATTTATTCAGTTTGGCACAAGGATATATCTTTAGATTACGTCGTGATTCTACATTTACATTTACAGCCCAGTTCGCAAAGCAAAGACATAGAACCAAGAGAAAGAACGGGCAATAAAACTCTTGATCATTCTTTTCAATAACTATATATAACAATAATTAACAAACAGTGGTACAGCCAATTTATATCAAATATCAATGTTGTGGGTAGTTTTATATTACTAGAAAGGTCTGTCTTACAACAGAACATAATAAGCATTATTTAGCATCAATACAATTTACTAAATGTTTACCACAGGTATATACCTAATGAATCTCATATACGACTTGATCCACAATATATTATTCTATCCTATATTACAATCTATAATATCTCACAAACGATCAAACTACCCACAACACAATATCAATAAGATAATGATTACACTATCTTACATTGTTTCCTAGATGATGAAACAAAAGAACAAGCAACACAGAATATTGGAACACAGTGGCAATTAAATAGTCAGAACCATATCGTACCTGAGCCGTCGTCGAAGGAGAATAGGACAAGCTAGCCGAGCCTGTCGACTTATATAGGTACACCTTATTTACACGTTTGACAGTTTAACTGTCAAATGTCATGTCAGTGTCATTTAGTTGCCACTATCCTCTTACATATTATGTATAAATACTTGGATATCAGTCATTTCAGCCTAAAGCCTAGATATTATTACATATCTCTTACGCGCAACACCATTAAATAAATAATATTTTATTAATTATCTCGATATATCAGAAGAACGCTCGTACTGGACCGCGCATCGCACCAGGTTTTTTATCATAATAGGATATAATTTTCTTGAAATAGACTCACCGATGAGGCAAATTACCTGATACAAATTTCCGTTAAGAGTGTTATCTTATTATTATAGACCATGAAATAAAATGCGCTTGCTTCTATGTCAATTGCAGTTAACAAACTGCAAATAAAAAGTAAAAAAACTAAAACCTGACTACGACAAAAAAACCGACGCTGAAAAAGTATGAAACAAGATTTTCAGGATGCTGTAAAAGCAAGGGTGCATAGGGTTCCCACCAAGAACTTAGGGTCCCAAGCCAACCTCACCTGCAAGTGGTGCACCTGCCGATCAACGGACGAGGCTCTGGTAAACAAAATATCCCCATAAGCGGCAATAGCCTCGCCACCTATTACGTGGGATCAAAACACTGATGAAAAGTGGGCGTTTAATTTGCCTCTGCCTACCCCTTCGGGGAAACAGGCCTGAGTCTATGTATGTATGTATGTATGTATGTATGTGTAAAAGCAAGGTAACTGGAAAACCAATAACAGAACAAAAATAAGAGCTGCAGTCACACGTTATTAGTTGTTTTGTTACGGTTCTATATAACATGTGACTACGGTTGACAGGAAAAGTGCCCTAAAATATTGCCCGTTGATTATTGGCAATGAAAAATTTAATCATACGAATAAAAAATCCTCTTTGTATTTGTTAGAATAAAATTACCATTTTGTAATTTTTCAAAAAAAAAACAGCACATTTATTGGGCAGGATTGCATTCGTTGGATTGCCAAAAACCTTCGAATCCAATCAATCATTGAAACACATTTTAAAATATATATTTTATTACAGCGTTGTGTGAAACTGAAAAGTAATTATCGCCTATGAAAGGAAAAATATACAAATCAATTATTTTTTAAACAAATAGTTGCAAAGCCGGCGATATTTTACATTCGGCATATAACTTATGAAACGTATTTCGTATTAATTACATTTAAAATACATGTACAGAATGATTAATTTAGCAATCAATGAATCAATGAATGACTCTGTACAAATCCTAGTTAACGGAAAACTGTAAACCTGTTTTAAATACCACGTAAATATTCACGTGGCTTGTATAATAAGCGTCAAAACACGTCAAATATTTAACGTCCAATATTTTTGTGTCGTCCGTCGTTACAGTCCATCAAAAACACAGATTTACAGGACGTATAAATTCAAAGCATTTATTCTACGACAAAACCTACTCACTCCATTAATATAGGGATGTTCTCAAGTAGTAAAATCAGACACTTCAATGAAATGTAAAAAATAATCTCTCGCTACGGATTTAGTACAAAATATGGACTAGTGACGTCATAATATTTTGCTATCAAGTAGAGTACTAATTATCAATAAAATGACAATAAAAAATCTAAAATTGAGTATTAACATTAATTAAACAATGAAACTACCATCCTGGCATCCTTGCAGGAAACCTCCATATTGTAATGACAAATGTATTATTATATTATCCATCCATCAGCTAATAAAACAAAAATCCATCCAATACCAAGAGGTATTTGGAAAATTATCAGCAGTACATATTTTGGAAATATGTATGCGATATTAATATATTCGCACATAACTCATACCTATCGACTTAATATACAAAATATCTCTGCTCACTCCTCGGGGGCTAAGAGGCGAAAATAGCATGCAAAAAAGAGAAGTTTTAGTCGGAATTGGCTAACTGGATATCAAAACCCAGGAAGTTTATTCCATCCTTAACTTCCCGAAGCACCTATCAATTGGTATTCGATTTAATATCGAATCGGTTTCTATGTACCAGCTCGAATGAGATCCAGAATTTGATTTGTACTGCAATATCTACTAAAGCTACTTTGTTATGAAAGTGTAGAAAAATGATCCACAGTATAGTCCCTCGGACTATACAATAAATAAAACTCCAGCACGTTAGGTAATTACACTTTGATATATTATATCACACACTTGTACACCGTAAAAATATCACTTGTCACTTGTTTCTCTATTGGCGACTTGCGGTCAACTGACCCAATATCTTATCTTTCTTTTTTCCACGTTAACTCTACCCCACTCCAACCATCGCTTCCTCCGACAGTGTTGCCATAACTTTTTTAAAATTACCTTAAATAAATCGTTAAATGGATGTCAAAGGAATCGATTACTTGAAGTGTCAGAATTGTTTTATAAATACATTTTAATGCAATAGTGTTTTTATTCAATATGAATAACTTATTATAGAATTAAAATTTGTTTTTAATTATCTTACAACTATAACCTTACATTCGACCGTCCTGACAACGTGTATGCCCTCATACACGAATCAGTGATAACTGATAACCTTACATTTGGCCCTAAAATACCATATACTAATCAATTCATGTCTATTAATCTCTATATCCATACATAATACATTCTATAATCACTTCTCAAGGACTTTCAATCGAAACAATCAATTCTTAGTTATAATTGCCTTGAACCAATAACTTCTCAGGGACTTAAAATCTAATCAATCAATTTTCAGTTATAATAGCCTTGAAACAATCGCTTATCAAGGACTTCGGTCTAAGAACGAATCAATCATCTACTACACCTGAACCAATCAATTCTCAGTTGTAGTTGCCTTGAACCAATCACTTCTCAAGGACTTTCGATCGTCTAAGAACGATCGAATCATCTACTACACCTAAACCAATCAATTCTCAGTTGTAGTTGCCTTGAACCAATCACTTTTCAAGGACTTTCGATCGTCTAAGAACGATCGAATCATCTACTACACCTGAACCAATCAATTCTCAGTTGTAGTTGCCTTGAACCAATCACTTCTCAAGGACTTTCGATCGTCTAAGAACGATCGAATCATCTACTACACCTGAACCAATCAATTCTCAGTTGTAGTTGCCTTGAACAATCACTTCTCAAGGACTTTCGATCGTCTAAGAACGATCGAATCATCTACTACACCTGAACCAATCAATTCTCAGTTGTAGTTGCCTTGAACCAATCACTTCTCAAGGACTTTCGATCGTCTAAGAACGATCAAATCATCTACTACACCTGAACCAATCAATTCTCAGTTGTAGTTGCCTTGAACCAATCACTTCTCAAGGACTTTCGATCGTCTAAGAACGATCAAATCATCTACTACACCTGAACCAATCAATTCTCAGTTGTAGTTGCCTTGAACCAATCACTTCTCAATGACTTTGATCGTCTAAGAACGAATCAATCATCAGATCGGGGGCGAACCAATCAATTCTCGCTCCTGACCTGCAAAGGAAAAAAAAAATCATACTACAGCAAAAATACTTATTAAACTCAATAATTAAATAGATATTATAATAAGTTACCAAGCATAATATATATATATATATATATATATATATATATGATCAATCGCTATCATTTAGTTTTATTAACGATTTGTACATCAATAACAAGTTATTTTAAACATTTGTTAAAATAAGTAAAGTTATATAAATGTACCTAACATCATTCACTATTGGTTGCATCATTACCAGATCGGATTCATCATTATTAACCTCGAGGGTCACGATGTGTATCCACGGTTGCAAGCGATCCGCGGCGACATAAGTTTTACGCTTATTTTTCATGGCCTTAACCCGGGAATCGGTGCGATCCTATAACGTTCATTTCCTAACGATCTTGTTATTTTGTAGGGGCCTTCAAAAGAAGGAATGAGTTTTGTGCTTTTACCATCATTGTTGTAGGATGACTTTAATACTTTTACCACATTACCGCTACTATATGTTTGAGCTAGTTTCCTGTCCCTATCGTATTATTCCTTTTGTTTGGCTTGTTTCCTGTCTATCCTTTCCTTAGCCTCGTCACGAATGGAAATCAAGTCAGGATTTTTTTGGCAACGCGATTTCATTCATAATTGGGTTCAACTCACTGTTCATTTTTAAGCCAAACATTACTTGTTATTAATACTTGTCTTTTGTATAGTATTATTCCGTCCCCATTGAATCATGCCTAGTTTCTTATTCCAATCCTTTTCGTTGTCATTAAAATTTTAAGCAGTGTGCGAGTCCAAAATGAACCACTCCACCTGACTTTTTGACCGTGGGCTAGCTACCGCGTTTAAAATATGTTTGATACCCTTATCGAAACAGAACGGTTTGAAAAGGTGAAATGTAAAACAACTACCTCGGTCACTAATTAGCCTATCAGGGTTACGGAATGTGTAAAAGACCTCCAACCTATCCAAACATTGCTCCGGCGTTTTACCATAAATTAATAGGCCAACAATATACTCGGTACCTTTACGCATTTCGCTAAACCGAACGGCATACGGTTGAATTCATATTGACCGTCCGGGGTAACGAAGGCTGTGAAGCGTTTACTATTCTCAGCTATTGGGACTTGGTAATAACCAGACATGAGATCCAGGGTAATGACTAATGAACCATGCCTGACCTGACAACCTTGCAATTTCGTCCTCAATAACAGGCATACTGTATGTCTTTTTTAAGGTTACAGAATTTAGCATTCAATAAAATCAATGCATATTCTGGGATTGCCGTTTTTCTTACGCACTGGACTAATTGGACTTGCGTAGTCCGACGTAGACTCTTCTAATTATTCCGGCTTCCAACATTTCCTTGGTCATGGCACAAACTTTCTCTTTCTGAATGAGAGAGCATGTATGGCCTATAGACAACGGGTTTCTAAGTATTTAATTTAATACTCATCTCAGTAACGTTACGACAACCTAGGTCGAGAAGACACGTAACGAAACAATGATTAAAACGATTTAACAGTTCGATAAGTTTGCATTTAACCTCCTCAGTTCCTGTTGGTCCGATTTAAATTTGAATTTCACGAATTGCTTTATCTCCTAGCTCCTCATGATCTTTATCAGGCATCGTCTCTGAAGCTACTTTGATTACCGTGATTTACGACCTTAATCTATTCGGCTCAGCATATGATGGAGTCATCGCAAAGTGAACCGGTACAGTAACTGGTGAGACAATCACGTGTGCCTGTCCGTTTCTGACTGGGTATATACCTCCACAAATAAGATGGTTATTTAATTTACCCACTAACTTAGTCATTACTTTCACCATCATACCCCGAGCCAGTAAATAACCTAACGCTTGCAGTATCAAACAGTTGAACGGGACCAGCTACGTTATACTCATCGGTCACAGTCGGTGCAAAGATCTATTTTAGGTAGTTCTGAACCAAAGTCTAGAAATCGTAAACTAGTAGAGTCCTTATACACTGTAATATGAGGCTGTTCCGTGAAAGACTGACCGATTAAAAATGATTTAACCAAAACGTGACCATTTACGACTTTACACACTACCTTTGCATAGACACCATCAGTCTCAAGATCAAGAACTACACTACCAGGGAACTGCACCGGACCATTGCCAAAACCCCTCATAACGGTTGGTATATTGTCATGGGCCTGACCTATATTACGAGCTATTGAATCTTTGCACTTGGATTGGAGATAGAGATACGCATCGTCTTATCGACCGTATGCGTCTTGGCAGATGAACTCCCTGATCTATTGAAACAGTTTTCTGTTTTATGCCCTATCTTATGACATGTACTACACTTTACAAAGGGTTTTGAGCATTGCAGATATGGATGCCCCCGTTCCTTGCAATTGAAACAATAACCGCCTAGACTAGGACTGTTTTTAGAATTTGCCGCCGAACCATCACTATTATCTGATATATTACTATTTTTTAAATTATTAGATTGTAGAAAGTTAATTGTGTCCCTACTGCTCATTAGAAATTGTTAAAATTGTTCTGGATAAGCACATCGCAACGCTAGCGCACTAGACTTCATGGTTTTATCACTAATTCCGTGAATGATGCAATCGACCGCGCGTTTACCGGTAATACCACACAAATAGTAACGCCAACTTTTCATATTAATATGTCTCTATAGGTTCATTGAATCTACTTTTTCTCTTTAACATGTCTTCCAAGCATTGGCCATAGTTATGTTCGTAAGGAAACGCATTTGTTAGCTTCTCTTGCCACTCTTGCCAAGTATACATAAGGGTGTCTAAACTTTCGAACCATGTTTTGGCCAATCCTTGGAGCTTTTGCAGGGAAAAATGTATTGTGGTTCTATTGCCCCAACCATATACTGCTGCGCATTCATTGACTTTCTTTAACCAAATATCTATCCTCTAGTTTTTAATAGCCGGGTCGAAAATTCGAAAGGATATTCTTGTGATCTATATTTTTATTCAGTATAGGTTGTTGTTGCTGTACTGGTCGAGACTCAAGATCATGCCTTATAGATTTAATTATTTTAGCCACATCATTAGTAGAAAAATGAAGGAGTACGTGACCTGGTATGTGATGCGGGACGTCCAGGATGCTGGCTAGGGTGACGTTCGCAGTCCTCCCGACACTCCGCCAATCGTGGGTAGCTCGTCCGTGACGAACTTCTCTCGTTTCCGTAATAGTTCCCTTTCGCGTTGCAGCTCTCTTTCTAGACGCAGGACTCGTTCCCGGTCTACGTTCAGCTCTCGGTCTCGATTCTGCCCAAGACGACTACGGCTGCGGGTGCGCGATCGGCTGGGACCTGTGTCGCCACCACCTCGATTTCGGCTTCGCGACGGTGTCTCTAATTTGCGTCGTTCACCATCCTCATCCATGTTGTAGAACTCGAAAACAAAAACAAATGTTATTTTATGACAACTTAATCATAAATAAAGGACGTGGAAGATCAAATCCAATTAATTATAGCTGTGATAATATTGTGAATCATAACCTCTACTAAAACGTCAGCAATGAAATAAAATAAAACATGAAAATACATTAAATTTATTTTGTAGTTTATTAGACAATCATGATATTTATTTTCTATGATAGTTACTGTCACTGTGGCAGGGTGCAATCGATAATATAATAAACTACGTATCAACTAAACCTTGTACCTATAATAATGCACTAATACTTATTATGCATATAAGTTGAAAGTTTGGGCACATGTGAAGGTAGTGGACTCATAAGTCTGACTGTTTAACAAGCGTGCATCGAAAACCAATGGGAATAATTAGAGTGGTAAAGATTTGATAATACAATCCTATCATAGCAAAACAACACACATGTTGAATTTGCAAGGTTATCCAAACGTTTACTATATTCTCTTTGTAGCGAAACAATTTAAACTTATTAACAGCTGTATAACATTATTTGAGTACGTTACAATCTAATAAAATGTTAAAATATTTCATGTCACTGCTACCATCAGTAATGTTATTTTAAAACATATCCGCGTGTTATTAAATAAAATATGTTTTACTTACGTGCGTTGTGCCACTTCTGAAATGTAGAAAAATGATCCACAGTATAGTCCCTCGGACTATACAATAAATAAAACTCCAGCACGTTAGGTAATTACACTTTGATATATTATATCACACACTTGTACACCGTAAAAATATCACTTGTCACTTGTTTCTCTATTGGCGACTTGCGGTCAACTGACCCAATATCTTATCTTTCTTTTTTCCACGTTAACTCTACCCCACTCCAACCATCGCTTCCTCCGACAGTGTTGCCATAACTTTTTTAAAATTACCTTAAATAAATCGTTAAATGGATGTCAAAGGAATCGATTACTTGAAGTGTCAGAATTGTTTTATAAATACATTTTAATGCAATAGTGTTTTTATTCAATATGAATAACTTATTATAGAATTAAAATTTGTTTTTAATTATCTTACAACTATAACCTTACAAAAGTGTAACTTAATAAGACTTTATTCTTACGGTAAGTGTCCGGAAAGAATTTCCGATGTATTTTACTGGCAGATTGTTTCTTTATAAATGGAGATTGATCTTTTTGGGAAAAAGAATTTTTAGGAACATGCGGATATACACGGACTCAAAATTGTTAATCTTTCTGAGTAATAAACGCTTTTTATTGCATATTATGGTAGTTTAGATTCTTATAGTAGATTTCAGTCTTAATTTCTTAGGCGATAATATTGTTCTATTCGAGTAGAGCAAGGGAGCAAAAAAGAAAATAAGAGAAAGTATACTGCAGAGAGAACGAAAATTATGAAAAGTGCGAGAGGAGTACAACTTAAAGAAGGAAAGCAGGCAGCAACAAAGATGAGCAAAGCATAGGATGCAGAGAACGATAGATACATAGGAAACGAGAGATGGGACCAAATTTAAAAATCAAGGATAACACGAGTTAAGTTCACGCGATCGAGAATTTAATTAAAAAATATTTATTTATTACAAAAGTACAATGTTTATTCTATAAAATCTGATACATCGGAAATTTACTTTCCGGACACTTACCGTAAGAATAAAGTCTTATTAAGTTACACTTTCATAACAAAGTAGCTTTAGTAGATATTGCAGTACTAATCAAATTCTGGATCTCATTCGAGCTGGTACATAGAAACCGATTCGATATTAAATCGAATACCAATTGATAGGTGCTTCGGGAAGTTAAGGATGGAATTAATGGATTTTTGTTTTATTAGCTGATGGATGGATAATATAATAATACATTTGTCATTACAATATGGAGGTTTCCTGCAAGGATGCCAGGATGGCAGTTTCATTGTTTAATTAATGCTAATACTCAATTTTAGATTTTTTATTGTCATTTTATTGATAATTAGTACTCTACTTGATAGCAAAATATTATGACGTCACTAGTCCATATTTTGTACTAAATCCGTAGCGAGAGATTATTTTTTACATTTCATTGAAGTGTCTGATTTTACTACTTGAGAACATCCCTATATTAATGGGGTGAGTAGGTTTTGTCGTAGAATAAATGCTTTGAATTTATACGTCCTGTAAATCTGTGTTTTTGATGGACTGTAACGACGGACGACACAAAAATATTGGACGTTAAATATTTGACGTGTTTTGACGCTCATTATACAAGCAACGTGAATATTTACGTGGTATTCAAAACAGGTTTACAGTTTTCCGTTAACTAGGATTTGTACAGAGTCATTCATTGATTCATTGATTGCTAAATTAATACGAACTGTACATGTATTTTAAATGTAATTAATACGAAATACGTTTCATAAGTTATATGCCGAATTTAAAATATCGCCGGCTTTGCAACTATTTGTTTAAAAAATAATTGATTTGTATATTTTTCCTTTCATAGGCGATAATTACTTTTCAGTTTCACACAACGCTGTAATAAAATATATATTTTAAAATTTGTTTCAATGATTGATTGGATTCGAAGGTTTTTGGAAATCCAACGAATGCAATCCTGCCCAATAAATGTGCTGTTTTTTTTTTGAAAAATTACAAAATGGTAATTTTATTCTAACAAATACAAAGAGGATTTTTTATTCGTATGATTAAATTTTTCATTGCCAATAATCAACGGGCAATATTTTAGGGCACTTTTCCTGTCAACCGTAGTCACACGTTATATAGAACCGTAACAAAACAACTAATAACGTGTGACTGCGGCTCTTATTTTTGTTCTGTTATTGGTTTTCCAGTTACCTTGCTTTTACACATACATACATAGACTCAGGTCTGTTTCCCCGAAGGGGTAGGCAGAGGCAAATTAAACGCCCACTTTTCACCAGTGTTTTGATCCCACGTAATAGGTGGCGAGCCTATTGCCGCTTATCGGGATATTTTGTTTGCCAGAGCCTCGTCCGTTGATCGGCAGGTGCAACACTTGCAGGTGAGGTTGGCTTGGGACCCTAAGTTCTTGGTGGGAACCCTATGCACCCTTGCTTTTACAGCATCCTGAAAATCTTGTTTCATACTTTTTCAGCGTCGGTTTTTTTGTCGTAGTCAGGTTTTAGTATTTTTACTTTTTATTTGCAGTTTGTTAACTGCAATTGACATAGAAGCAAGCGCATTTTATTTCATGGTCTATAATAATAAGATAACACTCTTAACGGAAATTTGTATCAGGTAATTTGCCTCATCGGTGAGTCTATTTCAAGAAAATTATATCCTATTATGATAAAAAACCTGGTGCGATGCGCGGTCCAGTACGAGCGTTCTTCTGATATATCGAGATAATCAATAAAATATTATTTATTTAATGGTGTTGCGCGCTTACAGCTGGTATTGCCGGCAGGAGTTAACAATCCAGCATTGAAGGAATTGTTGATTCATCCCACATAACACAAGTAATGTCAAAGTTCTGCAGATTGCAATCTGTTTTCAATAGGTTCATAAAGCTGCTTTTAGAAACACTGAGCAAGTTAATTTTGGTAAGTGGAAAGTAGCCAGGTAAAGATTAGATTAGATTAGATAAACCTTTATTGTACACCACATAAGGAAAACATACATTGAAGGAGCACAAACAAGAAATGCACAATTGTCGGACTTATCGCATACAGCAATTTCTTCCAGGCAACCATTAGGAATGGACTCATGACTGTAGAAGGAGCCAAAACTATTCGATGGTGTAGTTTAGAAATTTTTGATAAATATATTTTTCGCATAGTATACATAAAATAATTACCTACTAAATAGGTACGTTGACATACATATTATATAATATATTATATATACACTACATATATAGGCAATACATATAATACATATATATACAATTATATATAAATATAATAAGATACATATTATTTTAGTTTAATAAAAAGTTATGGACAATAATGCAATAACCTTGACAAATAGTGCTGTTTTAACATGTTTTTAAAGATGTTCAGTGATTTTGCTCGTCTAATCTCAACTGGCAGCGCATTCCACAAACGTACAGCCTGAACTGAAAAAGATTTATCAAAGAAGTTTGTGGAATGCGTTGGCATCTGCAATCGCAGATCCTCTGACGACCATATTTGCGTAAACCAAATTTAAATCTAATACAAATATTTTGGAGACGCTCAAGTTTATCGAGTTGCTCCTCATTAAGATCAAGATAGCTGACATCGGCATAATCGAGTATTGGGAGAAGCAATGATTGTGCAAGCGCAATTTTGGTAGTTATGGACATTTATTAATGGGTTTATTTTTAAAACTACCTGTCTTCGGCGCTGTCTGCCTGTATATTAAAAAATTATATAATGTTGAATTCTTTTTATTTGGGTTTCGTTAACTATATAATGTGATAGAAGAGCAAAAAAATAGTTACATAAAATGCTGCCATTTCAATATTGTGAGCATACCTTAAAACTACTTTATAGACAGTTTTACTTTCATGATCACTATTATTTTATCTTATCATTGATATTCTCTATTTAATGGTACAAATAAATTCAAAAACAAAATTTATCTTCTTCCCAACGCCGACCCTGCGTTAAGCCGACCGAGTCACGCGTATGTATGTAATATAACCCTAATAAATATCACTTGGTACACATATTTATATCACCCTATATAAAGCTCACACTGACGTGTGGTGTCGATTCAATACACTGTAATGTTTGAATTAGGTTTTTAAATGGGAACATACAGAGTGGTACTGAAATGTGAGAACTTGTTTGGGATATTTAAGACGGAGGCGAATATGTGTTGCGTTGAGTAATTTGTCAGCAGGCCCCAACTGTGAAATGTTATGTAACTGAAATTCATTGTAAAAAAGATGATACAAAGTGATTTCAGTCTAAAGATTAAGTTTATTGCTATAAAAAAGAACATAAATCTTGAAGTATTTTCAATTTCATTCAGTTAAATCAATATATTTTGTGGGGAGATATTAATTTATTTGTATATAAACGTGATTTTTTGTGGTCCAAAGAAGTAGTACTTTGCGGTGCTTGTACCCTAAATAGTATGATATCCAATTGTACTGAAGCATAATACTACAAACTAGACACATATACAAGTAATTTAAATTACAGCACTTATTATAGTCTAAGATCCGTACAAGAGTGACCTTCACAAAACTGGTTAATGGATAAAAAATATTTTATATCAAATAGGATTTTTTGCGCCTACCCATTCGCGATATATTTTTTAACATGCAAAATCTGATATACAATACTTTTCATCCATTAATCAGATCAATGAAGAGCGCTTTTTCATGGGTCTCTTACTATTCGTATACCTTTGTTGTTACAGAAAACATTAACATGGTCCAGGCTATTTCCCTTAACCTTAGTTGTAAACAAGAAACAATATCCTTCTTGCAAACCAATTGACTTAAGAGCAATTTGAATCAATTGAGTTGCCAATAGATTGATTGCTCCACGGGCCCAAATGCGGAGGCGTGAGTTAAATAAATTAAATTTTGGTGAATTCGTTTTCGATGTCGCTGTACCTATGTATTGCTTATGTGTGTGAGGACTCTATGATATATTATTATGCATAGTAGATGTTGGGTGATATGTAATTATTATACAAGTTTATTTCTTTGTCGCGATAACTAAGATATTTAAGGCATAAATACCTCGTCATTTTCCGACGTTTCGACTGAGATAAACCGGTCGTGGTCGAAGAGGGACTCTGCAAAGTGCAAGTCTGTATACAAATCGTGATGTTTTAAAATAAGATTATAAATTATCTCATCGTCAATTTAGTTTTATGGTAAAATGTTTGTCAAATGTTGGTCTATTAATCAAAACGTTATATTTACGACAATCGATTTATTTTGTACAAATTGATACAAGTTCTCAATTCGTATACAGAACAGTAAGCGGCTGGCCAGAGCATTTGCCGTAGGGAAAAGGCTAACAATATGCTTCACACGATATTCTACGTGTATGGTTGAGGTACCACGTACCTAGTATTTTGCTTTATAAAATTATTTTACCTTTATATTTTATGTCGGTGCTGCCTGGACGTTTACTTAGTACCAATAAAATGCCACTCCACTGCAGCCCGAAAACATAGATAAGTGATCTTAATGTTATTTGTTCTAAGTACACAACATTATATTGGTATCTATGTATACTGTGAATTAATGATACGGTAACAAGTAAATCTTGTATTTAGTTATTTTTTGGTTTTGATTGTTTTTAAAGACAACTCATGCACTAGGAATAAATCCTTTGTCGCGGTAAAATTTACAAACATACAACCAATGGACACAATGAACACACAGGCTCAAAAAAAAAATTTATGGATCACTCAAGGTGTTGTCTCGTGTGGGAATCAAACCCATGACACTCGGCACAGTGTCAAGCGGCGAAGCCGCCATTAAACCACTACGCCAATTGTGCAGTGATCCTAAATGGCGTTAAAAAGGAGTGCTCAAGGGTATAAAGCGTTATCTAAATCGTCAATACATCGCAGTTTTGACTATATAACTTTCCTAATATAGAATAAGTAATTCAGATAAAAAAACCTTATGAATAAATTCCTGGAAAAGTAATCAGTCCTTTCGGGATTTCAATAGCTGCTCTATTTTGGATATTTTTCAAAAGCTTTATGCGTATTCGCAATCAGCATGCTCAGTTATTATTAATATAAATATTAACGATTTCCATCGACTATAATGTTCATGCATTGAAGAGACGACCAATTACTAGCCATTGATATTGGTACACACAAAGCATAATTTCTTGCGTATGATATACATTTGTACTAAACTCCAAACTAAAAAAATATCACTATACAGATTCTGATAGCCCTTGAAGCATTTTGTAATTTAATAAATGAGTAAACATTTATTCATTAAATTTATTCAGTTTAATTAGATTTCATAAATTAATTTAAATTTGTCTGTCCGTGTGGTGACGGATTAAGAATACGGAATGTCACCACCCCATATCATCCCATGGGTGTCGTAAGAGCCGACAGAGGGATCATATTATGCAGAGAATATCACTGTAAGATAAGGAAAACTTGATACAAACCCTATACCAACCCGTTTGGCCAGCGTGGTATAGTAGGCCAATTCCTTCTTTCAAAGGAGAGGCCTAATCCAGCAGTGGACTGTTAAAGGCTGATGATAGAATTTAAATTTCTAATAAAACAATTCATTTAAACTTTTTGTAATATTTAACCAATTTAAGCTTAAATAAAAACTATTCATAACGGTTTCTTTGACCCAGAGTTATTAAATGTTTTCAATATGTATTCATAACTTGCATTGTAGAAGGTTAAATGAATAAGGAACATTACGAATAGTTAATATTAATAATGATATGAGTATCTGGTCAATTTATAGAAATCTGTGGCAAAGTGCTGGCACTTAAAATTGAAATTCCAAGCCAAGAATCAAATATTAAATTTTTTCGTGTAATCGACTAATTATTTTAGCCTTAAAGCTATTAATAATAGATTTTCATCCGAGCATTTTTTTGCTAATATCAAAAATAACACTCATGTACTTCCATTATAAAACCTTGAAACGTGAAGGGGTCACTAATTCGTTTTTTATTACGATCCACTAATTATTTTAGCCTTAAAGCTATTAATAATAGATTTTCATCCGAGCATTTTTTTGCTAATATCAAAAATAACACTCATGTACTTCCATTATAAAACCTTGAAACGTGAAGGGGTCACTAATTCGTTTTTTATTACGATCGTTAAGACCCTTGTAGAATAAAATAAAATAAAAATCAATAGCATACAAAATGTTGCTTTACAAGAGGTCATTAATAATACCATTATAATGAAAACGGCGATTATGTACAGGAATTATGTCCAGGAAGTGACTTCAAATGATTGAATCGGTACTGGCCTAAAAAAATGACTGTAACTTATAGAACCGCGGTAGGAATAATTGGTTGCGAGGACTACATCAAGCAAATTTTACATTTATTTATAAATTTATATTGACTAGCTGACTATTATGCTAAATGATAGGATTGTTTCAAAGACTTATGGCTGCACTTTATTTACATAATTCGGGTTTCTGAATTTATATGTGATTTGTCTGTAGCACGTGAGTTACCACGGCATAACAACCGCTTCCTGCCGACGTTGCAACCTTATGCATACCTATGCATCATTGTCAATTCGCCGATGCATCAATTTAATATAATAATTAGTAATTTAAGTTTCCTTAGTCTTGTATCAGATTTTATAGAATAAACATTATACTTTTGTAATAAATAAATATTTTTAATTACATTCCCGATCGCGTGAACTTTACTGGCGCAGTCGGTAGGATTGCGGCACACTTATCTCGAATACATCTCTTTGAGTAAGCTGTGACGGTTCTCAAATCGTTCCCTCGCGATCCGTTAAGAACCTACGCGCGGTCGGACACCTCGTAGCCGAATCTCTGAAGAAATAGAGGCGCTGCTGCTGCTGACAAGACTCCACGGGAGATGCAGAGATCACTTTGGTAAGTACTCACGTTATATTCAAGTGTTCCTTGCTCTATTTCCTGTGTCATTATTTATATACTATATTTTCTTATACTATTTTATATTGTGTGTGTCTGAGACATTCCATATTACTTAAAACTATATTAACTAAAGTTATAAAACGCATTTGTTAAGAATAGATATACTTGACGAAATATGTTGCCCTGTTTCTAAAATCTCCACAAAACCTTACAAATAAATTAAAGCCACTGACCAACAAAACTGTTATTCCAATTCCGACCCTGCCCTCTCTATTTGTATTCCCGGCTCGCTCGGGGCCGGGCCAAATACACAGGACGTTTATACCCTACCTTAACTTGTGGCCTGTATCTTCATAACGCTCATTCAAAACATAAGAACCCCCATTATGGCAAAAGCAATTGACAATATAGAAAAATTCTTCTGCGAATGTTTGAATAAATTTGTGTTCACTTATTTCTTTGTATCCAAATATTTGTCTTAATATCTTTTATGGCAAATATCGAAAAAAAAAATATTACACATCTTTTAGCTAGGTATTCTGGGAATTACTGAATGGAAAAAATACGGCATATCTCAATATTTATTATATTGAACTTTCTGAGACAAACAAAAACGATAAAAGCTCAAAATTATTTGCCAAATGTAAACATTGGTAATGTTAGTAATGACACTGGCTACACAAATCAAAACGCAGTTATACTTTGAACTTGCGTTCAACATTTAAAATTTGTCATAGAATGTCACTGTCAGCATGCTCAATAATTATAGTACAATATTAAATAGCTATCACCTTTAAATCTTGACCAACAAAGGCACGCTTCCAAATCTCATATTTAATCATTAAATTTTCCAACGTAACACGCATTTGAACAGCTAAACCATTTCAGGACAGTGGCACGGTTATATAATCCCTTGACTAGAATAATGCTTTGATTAATATCTAGATATTAATCATCTGAGTAGCCGAACTATTCAACGGTTGCCCGGGAATAGCCGATGTTAGTCGAATTTCAAATTTTGAAATTAGAAGCGTATTAACAATATTGTGTTTGTGCGTTTGAATTTAGAATTTCGTTACGGTGCCGCTCCCTGTTGGTTTGAGAGCGAATTATGATTATCGGATTAAATGTAGCCGGGTTTTAAATGAGTGGTTTTCGATATAACGTTCATTTTATGCCACGATACTGGCAGATATTCTGCTTAAATTTGTCATACAATTTTAGCCTTACTGCGATAGTAAGCATACATACATACACACATAGACTCACGCCTGTTTCCCGGAGGGGTTCGCAGAGACTACGGAACGCCATATGCAACGATCCTGACATATTTCTCTTGCTTCATTCACTCCCATCAGATTCCTCATGCATGCTCTTCTGTTCAGGGTACTTCTAACTTGTCCTGTTTTTAGGATGTCTCCAATCTGGTCAGAGAATGTCCGCCTAGGTCTTCCCCTTCGTCCTGTCCCTTCCACACTTGCTTTATATATCTGCTTGGTCAGTCTTTCGTCATCCATCCTCTCCACGTGCCCAAACCATCCTAGCATACTATTCTCTATGCTTGTCACTACATCTTCTTTTACCCCACAACACTCTCTTATCACACAATTCCTTACTCTGTCAGTCAAAGACACACCACACATACTTCTCAGTGCTCTCATTTCTACAGCATTTATTCTACTTTCATAACTCTTCTGCCATATAGTTGATTGAATCAGGCGTTACTTGGCGGAACTCCATTGTAACCTAATGGAAGGAAAGAGGAACCCACCACGCACCCTCGAATTGACCACCCCAACTATTGCAATAGAAAAAGGTTGACAATATCGAACTCCTCTAAAAGGATAAGGGATATAGGAATGGTATGGGTTCCAGGAAGATACCTGACCTGCAGTATCCCGCTGTATGCGCCGACTATTCTTCGACACGTGTTTCGCCTCTGCACCAGGCATCCTCAGGAACGATGGGCAACGACTGAGCGCTTTCCAACCGTGGGCATGTCTTATAAACGATTGTACTTTCTAATCCCCTCCGGAGGGGATTAGAAAATGGGTGGTGGGGTGGTCAATTCGAGGGTGCGTGGTGGGTTCCTCTTTCCTTCCATTAGGTTCTTCTGCCATACCCAACTATCACTTTGTACCATACATAATAGTAGGTACTAAAGGGGATTAGAAAGTACAATCGTTTATAAGACATGCCCACGGTTGGAAAGCGCTCAGTCGTTGCCCATCGTTCCTGAGGATGCCTCGTGCAGAGGCGAAACACGTGTCGAAGAATAGTCAGCGCATACAGCGGGATACTGCAAGTCAGGTATCTTCCTGGAACCCATACCATTCCTATATCCCTTATCCTTTTAGAGGAGTTCGATATTGTCAACCTTTTTCTATTGCAATAGTTGGGGTGTTCAATTCGAGGGTGCGTGGTGGGTTCCTCTTTCCTTCCATAAGGTTCTTCTGCCATACCCAACTATCACTTTGTACCATACATAAGAGTAGGTACTAACACTCCTCTATGCACAGCCAAACGTGCCTTTTTGGACACGTTTTGGCTATTCATAAACGCCTTCAGTGCTCCATTCACTCTGTTACCTGCATTAACACTTCTTTCAATATCTTCTACATTCTTACCATCTCTTGTAAACAGCGTACCTAAATATACAAACTCATTCACTTGCTCCACTCGCTGTACATCGATCATAACATTACAAGCCGTAACACATTCCTCCTTTTCAAAAACCATATTTTTCGTTTTACTTACATTCACTTTCATTCCTTTTCTCTCTAACGCACCATGCATGATTGTTACCATCTCCTGCAACTCCTCCGCTGAAGACGCAAGTATAACCTGATCATCAGCATAAAGGAGGCATTTGACAAGTAACTCATTCATCCTTAATCCACAGTCACTATTTTTCAAATCTTGCAAACAACTGTCCATGAAGAGGTTGAACAGCCACGGCGACGCTACACATCCCTGTCTTACACCTGTCTCAATGGTAAACCAATCCAAGTACGACCCATTTATCCTCACACAAGCTCTAGAATCTTCATAAAGGGATTTCAGAGCTCGTATGAGGCTGCTGTTCACCCCATACATCGACAGTACCGACCACATTTCATTCCTCACCACTTCATCGTAAGCCTTTTCCAAATCCACGAATGGGCAATAGACCTTTTGACCTTTTGCCAAGAATTTTTCGGCTATGCACCGCAAGGAAAAGACTTGATCCGTGCACCCCATACCCTTTCGGAATCCTGCTTGTACATCCCATATTTTCTTGTCGGTTACTTCCATAACTCTTTCAATCAGTACCTTCGCATACAATTTGCCAACAATGCTGAGAAGGCTAATACCTCTATAGTTCTTGCAGTCTTTTTGCGAGCCTTTTCCCTTACAAAGAGGCACATTCACCGCTGTGGCCCAGTCATCAGGTACTCGGCCGCTACTCCAGCACAAGTTAAATAAGCGCTGCAGCTGACCAACTATGATGCCCTGTCCAGCCTTCAGCATTTCAACTGTAATCCTATCATATCCTGCAGCCTTACCTAATTTCATACTTCCTAACTCCTTCACAATCTCATCCACACCAATATCGCTTTTATTATTGCTATTATTACCATTTATTTCATCGATCGATGTCTCTATCGCCGTTCTTTCAAATAAACCTTCAAAATACTCCTTCCATCTCTTCATCACGCATGATTCACCATTCAGTATCTTTCCATTCTCGCCTCTGATTGACGTGTATTCTGAAGATTGAGTTTTTCCTCGAACTGCACGAACGGATTTCCAGAAAAACTTTATGTTTCTCCGGAAATCTTCAGATGGTCTGCTATCAAACTCATCTTTCTTTTCCTCTTTTTTCCTTTTTACAATTTTTTTCACAATTCTTTTTGACCTAACAAACTCCTTTCTTGCTTCATCTATGTCATCACTCGTTGCCTTTCCCATTCTTTCATTTGCTCTGGCAGCCAACCAATCTAACCAAGCTTTCTTCTTCTCTGACACTGCTGATTGTACATCCTTGTCCCACCATGTATTCTTAACCTTTCGTATTTTCCTTCTCTTGATCACACCACATACTTCAGACGCTACACATACTATCTCTTCTTTAAAAGATTGCCATAATTCTTCCATATCATTTATGCCATCGAACCTCTCAAATCTTGCTATCTATCTTCGCTTATACTCATCTTTCACATCTTTCTCTTGCAGATTTTCTACTTTTATTCTTTCCAAGACCCTATTTTCATTATGTTCTCGGTGTCGCCATCCTTTAAAGAGCCCACTTATCCGGCTCATCACCAAAAAGTGGTCTGTGTGGATGCCGATCCCTCGATACACCCTTGTGTCTAACACATTCTTTCTCAAACGTTCATCTACAATTACAAAATCAATCATGCTTCTTCTAACATTCTTAGCCTCACGCGTATACATGTGCATCCTTTTGTGATGAAACATAGTGTTTGTCACACAAAGGCTCAACTCTAAACAAACCTCAAGCAATATTTTTCCATTTTCATTCACACTCTCATCACCAAATCCATCAGATGGTAAGCAGTGCTTTGAATAAGCCTTTGGATAAGAAAACATACGTAATCATCTTTTATACTCGTTTAAACTCCATGCTTCTTAAAATGTAGAATTTGTTAGTTTTTGTCTTAAAGGTTTAGATTCTGTTCAAATTCAAATTCACTTATTCACATAGGTAACAGAGTAACACTTATGAAGATCAATTCTTTTTTCTTTACAACCAAGGACGTGATGGTAGGGCTATGAGAAGAGCCTGGAAGAAACTCATGCCACTCTTTTTAGTCAGATTTTAAATTATGTATTAACAATTTACTTGGTACCATGATTGCTGTCTTTCGATACGCCCAGTTTAATAATGATTTATGATGCGATATGCGCTTTATCCTGTGTTGCTTCACAAGCAGTATCTTGTAAACATAAAACACTCAGATTCGTAACAACAATTTGTGATCTGCTCATAAATTTATACCATGTAATACCAACGACTCGCAACGCGGTGTCGGTGGTAGTCAGGGTGGTTTCAGATTAGCGTATTTTTCTGCGCATATACGATCGTTTCTGCATACGTGCTTTCACCCGCGCTACATTACGTGCTTTAAAAAACCGGACTCGCGTAAACGGGCAGGTTTCGGCGTGTTCGCTAGAAACGGCAGTGATATCTTTATCACAGAACAACTCACCCCATTGGCTAAAAAGTTATTTTACTTGGCAAGAAACTATGCGAAAACAAATCAATATAGCTACTGCTGGACTTCAAATGGCCGAATAATGCTTAAGAAGGACTCTAACAGCCAAACCATAATTGTCAAAGACGAACAACAACTAAAGCAACTGCCATACCCGATCAAACCATGACTATCTGGCTGCAAGCAAGTTTACAGTTTTTCTACATATATCTTAATTAATCTATTTTACTACTTTATGTATTTGATTGTCTCTCTTACTATAACCATACACACACCACACACACTAACTTACAGTTATAACTCACACACACAATTATTTCACACTTTACATACTGCTAAAATCACTACCACAGACCCATACTACCTTTACTATTATACAAATATATTACAAATCTTGCCCAATTACCATATTTTTATTCTAACCGCATGCAACATAAACACAAATATATATCAAATTAAAATAACACATGATTCATCAGACTTGCCCAATAATTTACCTAGAAACCTTTACTGCCCCTTTGCGTCATCCCTAACACTAATTAACTTAACCTATAACAATGAATAACAGCGTAAACGATTTAATTAACAGCATAGACCAACTCACTCCATCAATAGTTTATAGATGCGCCCCTGAACATACTGCAGATCTCTTGAAAAACCCAAATAACTTCCCGAAAATTTTCTCTCAAAACATCAGATCAATAAACTGCAACTTCATAAATCTGCAAACCTTCATGCATCGTATACCTTTGGACTGTGACATAATTACCCTAACGGAATGTTGGCTATCATGCGCCAGTAACTCTATCATCCCACTACTTCAAAATTATACTATGTATAAGACCACAAACCACCTAAATCAATCTGACGGAGTTGTAGTATATATTAAATCAACATTGGCGGCGACATGTGAAGAACTTGACCTAATCCAAGCGGCATCTGGAATCATAATTAAAATCAGCTCTCATTCGGCTATTATTTCTACATATCGTTCACCTTCAAACACCAATATTAATAATTTTACTACTGCCCTCAATAATCTACTTGCATCGCTAGTTTCTTTTAAAACTGTGGTCATAACAGGCGATCTAAATATAGATATAAAACCTAATTCTCAAGATACACGTACACAATCGCATCACAACCAATAACTCCACTAACATTGATAGCGCACTCTTGTGGGGCTTCCCTTGACCAACTTTGTAACTGTCCACCACTAACACCAGTTGATCATATAAAATATCTAGGCGTAATCCTTGACCAACACTTAAGGCGCTGTTATACCTCAGAAGCCGTGAAACACCTAATTTTTCGTCGCGCATCTAGCCATAACGGTACATATTACAAACTAACAAAAATTAGAGCTTAAAGTCAAAAGTCTGAACAAAAGACTTTTGAAAGAATTTTTTATGTACGTAAAATAGAATCACGGTAAAAAAATCACAAAATCGAGGCAGAAAATAATCTTTCGTCTCACTGTTTGCAATATTTTGATCGTAAGCTGTCATATTTTTTTTGATAATATTGTAGGAAATCTAATGAAGTAAAGAATTACCCTATTTATTTTCATATTATACGTGTATATTTCGTAAAATTAAATAAAATCTGCCAAACGTCTATGATTTTGACGCTCGGTAGATCCCATCAATATCAAACGCTTCAGCAATTTAAACCTTATTAGCATAAGCGGTGTACTGAGTGTCAGTTGCTAGTTTACGCCCCGCCCAGACCTCATCATTCGGCTATGAGCCCTGTGAGAGATAGGTCATGTCGCTTGCGTCTCCACTGCACGAAATTTTACGTAAACCTGTTTGTTATTATAATACGCCGATTTGAGTTCGTAATTTCATGTTTTATGTTATAGACTGAATACTTTGAATCAAATAGGCTTTTCATGTAACTATGGGCACATATAATTAGGACCTAAGTTTATACTCTTGTTGCTTTTAATGTGTTATTGTTTCTGTGCTTATAAATATATAATTAGAAGAATAAAATATGGACAATTAGAGAAATGAAGTTCTACGAAGGAATTGTACAAGAAAGCGTCGTAATAAAATAGAAATTCATCCATGGCCAAGTTATTATGAAATATGTAACATTTTTACACAAATTATTTTCATAAGAGTCTTTTATGACTAACTGTGTTACTTATATATTATCGATTATGCATAATATAATTATATAAATTATTCTCACAATACATAACTGCCACAGTTTTCAATTTTTGAAAGAGTAATAACATAAAATCGAATCATTTTATGTACCTATATTTCAAATTCATTAGCTTGTCAGAGCGCTTGGAGCGCTAAGATGCCGCCACGGCGAACAATAATGATGACAGCGCTAATATGGCGCTCCGCAATCCGCACACAAGCGGTAACGATTGTTGTATTATTGTGTTTTGAACATAAACCTTTTTAGGTACATCGGATAAAACTTTGATTATTCATAAACTATTAGGTATGTCTCAGTACATCTAATATCTTTTTAATTTCTAAAATCAATCATTTATAAGTAAGAAGGTAACTTCTCTGTTTGCTATAACACAAGATATAGTATTTTTTTAATAATAAAGTACGTAACTAATTATCATTATTGTAATTACAGTCAAGATAAAGATAACGTCTTACACACATTTGACTTCAGTCATTCCTAACACGATCTGTTCAAGAGCTAGCCAAGAAATGCCAAACAATTTTTTTAACAAATTTGACTCAAATTCCGTAGTGATAAGCAAAAATTACAAGAGGGATAGCAGTGGCTGGTTCAAATTGCGTAAGAATATGTTGACAGATTGAAATTTTTATATAGTGGTAAAAAGAAGAGATAATAGCAGTAAAGCCAACTTAGTAAAAATATTTTGTACAAATAAAATATTTGCAATGTAAAATCAGTTGCGCATGGAAACTAAAATGAACAACTGGCTTTGCAACAACTGGCGAAGCAAGAAAATGTAACAATCGAGCCTTGTGGATTATTCGATTATTGGTGCCACGCCAGATGGATTAATAGGTCCAAACACGATTGTGGAAATTTAATGTTCTAAAGTTGCCTATAAGAATGGCCTGGAGAATAGTATAAGAGCAAATAAAATACAAATATGGAAACATGATAAAAAAGTGAACTGACTAGTCTAAACAAATATTGTAATTGTTATTACCAAATTCAGGGGCAACGCCATGTTACACGCAAACAAAAGTGTTTATTTGCTGTGTGGAGTGGCGAAAGTATACCACTAAAAATAGAAATTATAGAAAGAGATGATGTTTTCTGGGAGAAGCTTGTGGCGTTTTATATGAATTGGCAGTTGCCTGAAATTGTTGATTCTCGTCAAGCTCAAGGGATGGCATTGCGAGATCACGGAGAGGAAAATGTTTCATCAGTGCTTGAAATTTCTACAATACCAAGCCGTAAAAGGAAAGTAAATGAAACTGTGCCTCGTGAACAACAGCAAATAATAAGTCTTATCACCTCACACACTGCCTTTAACATTCGATGAGAATAAAGAAAACCTGCCGGGTTGTAGCAGACAGCTAACTTTTGATGAGCTGTAAACTCTGTATTTCGTTAATAAATTATAAATGAATATAAATAAATATCTTTTAATATTTATTTTCTTTGAAACAACACATATTTGAAGCGAAAGAAATTTTTTATATTTTTCCATACAAACATGTATGACGAGAGCTAACGAAAAAGCAGTAACTCAAATTCTAATTCTATAATTTTCTAAGCGACATAGCAGTATCTCATGAATAAGGTATATCCACATATATTTTTGACGTTTCATCTATTTTGAAAAATAATAATGGGTTGGGTTTCGAAACGAGTCGCCTGAATTTGAGGGTATTGGTAGTGTAGGGGGCTTAAGGTAGTTCGTTTTAATCCCCTAAAAGAAATTTTGGCTGCCGGAGTTGCGTCTAAATATTTTTAAACAATTTCCAAAATTTCATAAATACTTCGGCAATTATGCAAAACGGAACATAGTTTTTATACTTTAGTACAGTTTTACAAATGTAATTTTTAGGTTTTAGGTGAAAAACGTGAAACGAAACGCAAAACTGCCATCTTGGAATGATCTTATTGACAGCTAATGTCAAATTTGAGCGTCATTGCTTTCGAGTGCCTTGGGTTAGGTGCGACTGTAATAAGTAAATAAATAGGTTATGTTAGGTTCTCTTTTGACCCTTAATCCGAAAATAGGAGCCCTTTGCAGGGCTCCGACAACCTTAGTTTATTAAACTAGTGTGATGAATGTGGAAGTTGGCAGTGCCATACACACCGATGTTTGGAGATTTTTTTTTTCAGAGGAAACCAGGTATTTCCGGCAAGTGAAAATGGTGAGGGGGGTTTCAAGACCTCCCCTGCTCCCTTTCCAATCACTCACAACCCCTAAAAACGGCGACGTATTTCGAAACCTTTGCCAAAATAATTATACCTATAATAACAATAAACATCCATAAATAAATAAAAGAAATCAACTTTTACTAAACTTCAATTATCTCGTAACTCGCTTTAGTTCAGATACGGGTTTTGCGCTTAGTAGAGCAGTATTGTGTTTTTTAGGGTACCGTAGCCAAACATTGTAAAAGCGGAACCCTTATAGATTCGCAATGTCTGTCTGTCTGTCCGCCCGTATGTCACAGCCAATTTATTGCAAAACAGATTTGAAAACTGGCAGGAATGGAATTAGATGTAGGTATTCTATGAACTGCTTTACTATTTTTATACAAAAACAAAACAAACATAATAATGGCCTCTCCATACATGGAACCGACTTAATTATTTTTATCATCTTACGGCACGTAGGTATTTACCTACTTTCGTCAACATTTAATACCTATAACGTCTAATGTAAACCAGTTTTGCTCATGGCTGCACTGAGAACAAAAATTGCGCTATGCCTATATATACAAACAGATTGATGTATGTAATATAAATTTTAATATCAGTATCTCAATTCAATATGCTAAAACGTTTTGCTTGCGATTTTGAAATATTGGAATACGGATGTCGCCAGAATACGACCGCACGCGACGAGAATGAAGGGGGGCGCCCCGCAGTAGACGGAGCTAAGCTCCCTTCACCTCCCCTGCTTCACCCCCTCATTTACCAAAACAGTCGCTTAGCACAGCGCCTTAAACTATAAGCTTCACTTTAATTTACTAGCGAGCCGAATTCGTAAGCTCATGTATATATTTAAGACATTACGATCTATAGCAAACCAAGCCATTATACGAAGAGTATATTACGCCCTGTGTCTATCTCTAGTATCCTATTGTATTTCCTGCTGGGGTGGTGCGTCAAAAACCCTGCTGAAGCCATTAGAAATAGCACACAGGGGTATCCTTAAGGTGGCGACTTTTCGGCCCATCATGTTTCCTACAACATTACTATACAAAGAATGTAATGTTCTCAATGTCCGTCAACTATTCATACATCATACAATTGTTCTACAACACAAACTTACTCCATACATAAATATAACTAAAAGACGTAAAGACAAAATACATGTTGTACCAAAACCGCGAACACCTTTCACTAAAAGATTCTTTTACTACCTGGGTCCTTATCTTTATAATGAAATAAGTCTAAGTTGTACAATACATGGGTCATCTCAATATACATGTAAAAAGCTCGTTCGAACTTACCTCCAAAATAAAACCTATCATGAAACCGAAGCACTTATGCCATAATATTTGTCAGGCACACACCGACGATCACACAATACACACACGCATGTATCACCACACAACACACACAAACACGCACGCATGTATCACCATACAACACACGTACACACGCACGCACGCACGCACGCACACACACACACACACACACTCGTAAAAATAAAATACTTTAGCATTGTCCTTAATTGTAGTCAAATATTATAAGAACTAGTGTAATATATTGATGTAGGCAAAATTTTTATGTTCTTCCATTGCGAAGGGGGCTGTTATCCCTTACTACAGGTAAAACTACATAACCTATTTAGGGTGACAGAACTTCAACCACTTATATTGTAAATTTACCTACATTTTGTATTTGTATCTCAAATAACCATTATGCTACAATATCATTTTTATTAATAAATTATTATTATTATTATTATATCGTCTCGCGTCTCGCACTTATATGAGGTTAGAAGCGCGTCAACCATCGTACGAGCTGCGCGAGTGCCAAAGGGTGAGCCTATACGCGCCTATTTGCGTTTCCAAAAACGAGCTTATACGCGCGTATAAAAAGCTAGTCTGAAAACGCTCTCACTACACTTTACGTGTAGGCATTCCGGCTTCTTCCACTATGTTCTTATTTTTTCACATATGGTAATGCTAATATATAACGCATATGGTGAAACGCTCATCATGTAATCTTTTAGTAGCAAAAAAATAAAAATATTCCATCGATATTATCAAAAACATCGACGTCATAGTTGTTGAAATAAACAGTTCAAATAAAACAAAATATAAAGCGGAAGAAAATACTTACGTTTAATTATCAAACATGTGTGAAGTATCCCTCTTTAATCTTACTTACAGTCTTCCCGACCTGGTCACAACTGGCGTATAAAAACTGAAGTTTGCTTAACATGGGACCCACAAATACAGATTAAACAAAGTTCGCAGGCAAGCGCTGATGACTAAGTTTTTAATTGCAGTCACTTTGCAGAGAACACCGAGTTTTGTAGCGTTAATATTTCCGTGCGCAACGTTTTGTTACGAAATGGTGATGATATCGTTTAATATGCACAGCAACGGTAATTTTATTTGGCCAAAAAAATTGTTGTTGCATATATTTTGAGAAAATTACAAGTTAGAGACTTAGTTTTACATATGAAATATATTGTTTTTGTCACGATTTCCATGACTAAAACGACAATAAAACCTTAAAGTCACCAGAAACCGGACGTAAAATCCAAACGCCGAATCAAAATAGAATTGTTTCTTTTTAAGTGCGTATTGCAAAGGACCATGGGCAAAATCTATGAAGCCTGGGCTCACCCACCAACAGAGATGAGATCACTTTGAATATACTTGTAAAGCACTAAATATAAAGATATAAACTCATTTTTGCGAAGAATCCATGGGGTTATTTTGCTATAAATATTTTCTCCTACCATAAATAAACTATAATCCTGCAAAGTAATGCTGTTATGGTATTGTAGTTTTTGTTGTTTGACATCTTTAACTAGTTTTAATTCCAGGTGCAAAGAATACATAAAAACTAAAACAGCTGCTAACAGTTATAAATATTTTTGTAGGTAACATTTCAATCAATATCAATGTGACTGTGACTGCCTCCGTGATCCAGTGGATAGCGTATGCGACTGCTGGTCGGCGGTCCCGGGTTCGATTTTCGGGTCGGGCAAAAGGGTTACTGGGTTTTTTCGAATACTCAGTAGCATCCCGGACTCTGGTGACGTGCCCGGTAACGGCAATAGGCTCACCTCCTATTACATGGGACCTAAAATTCATGGCGAAATATGGGTGTAATATAAACACCTCTGCCTACCCCTTCGGGGATACAGGCGTCAGACTATAAAAATATATAAATAAATCAATAATAATATCGTATAGATGATGTGCCGGTGGATTAAATTGTATGTGCCCAGAGGATACACGAAAACACACAGCTAACACCGTGAGAATCACGAGTTTACCGACTGAGAGCAGACGGGCGCCCGGGCAGGCGTCCCAGAGGTGTGAGAGGGATGGGGAGTGTTTTAATACTATTATTAAATTTTAAAGTATGAGTATATTATTACTATAACAGTTTTATTATTAAAAATTGTATTTTTCTACAAAATCTATTTAAGTGCATATCTTTTTTCTGCAATGGAATTGAAGGTGGTGCTGGTAGTAACAATTTTAGTACGAACAAAATCCTTTACATGACATATGCCATAACTCTGTTGGACACTGAGCCCAATTTGACTCATGGTCCTTTCTCAATCTTATTGTGATTTTTTATAACAAAATGTAATAGGGGGTGATCAACTGCCATCTACCGGGGCGTTAATTAACCTTTATAGTGCACACATAACTTCGAAACGTCAGAGTTGTGTGCCCGGGGTACCTGGGGATCGAACTCGAAACCATCGTCTCGGCAGCCTGGTACATGCACCACTAGGCTGTCGCCGCTCTTTGATTTTTATAATTTATACAAAAATGAATTGCTATGATAGTTCTATGGCAAATTAAATTTGCGGTTTAATTTGCTACAGTACCTATCAAGTGATAAGGTACAAAAAGTACCTATTGATTTTTTTAGCATATAAGAAAAAGTGGAAAATAGTTGCACTTTATAGCGATAATGCAGAAATATTTTACAATCAAAGGGATATCTGTAATACTAAACCTCAAACATTAAACAGATTCACTATAATACTGCTCAAATTGTGCATCCCAGCGTATACGAATTAGAATGCTTATTTGAACTAATTCTCTTTTAACTGGCAACTACAACAATCCAATCTGCCAAATTACTTACACCACCTACTTAAATCTACGTACATTTAAAGTAGAATAACACACACACACACACACATATGAGCATACATACACAGAGCACAAGCTCATATAAAACGATGCTAGGGGACAGTCATCAAAACTGCACCGGCTTCATAACTTTTCTCATTCCACCCGCACGAAGATGAGATAACTTAGCCTCACTTGTTTTGCTCTCTGTAATGGCTTCATCCCTTAAGGGGGCATTGAACTACTCGCATTATTGAAGTCGGTGGATCAAGAGCAGTATGATTTTTGTTGAGTTTAAAATTAATTTTGGTTCTAAAATTGGATGTGGTTTCAAGTAAAGAATGATGTTTTCTTAGAAACTTAAAAATTAGGACCTGTATGACCTTTCATCGGGGCGATGTTTTTACCGTTTTTGAGGCAATGAGTCCTAGCTAGATCGATTTCGATCAATTTTCGGCCCAATACCCCCTTCTTCTTCATCAGCCTTTAACAGTCCACTGCTGGAATAGGCCTCTCTTTTGAAAGGAGGAATTTACCTACTATACCATGCTGGCCAAACGGGTTGGTATATAGGGTTTGTATCAAGTTTTCCTTCTCTTACAATGCTGTTCTCTGCATAAGCTATCATATTTCAATATGCTCCCTCTGTCGGCTCTTACGACACCCAAGGGATGATATGGGATGGTGACAATCCGTATTCTTAATCCGTCACCACACGGACAATCCCCAATAAAATTAGAAATATTTCAAAGTATTTTTACTGATGTCATTGAATGTTGGTGAAAATACAGGTGAAAACAGCATGTTACTTGTTCAACTCACGCATCCTCATATTGTTTGACTTTGTTCAAATTTTTAGTTAGATAGTAGAATTCACTGCATCAGCAATTTTTTTTATTTTTTACGAGGTGGAAAATCCCTTCGGATCTCCGGCTTTTGGGGAAATGAGGGACGGAGTATGTGGTGTTACCACTAAAAACCACCTCGACTGCCAACCACAGCCGCCCTGCGGGAGGAAGGCTAGGTACAGGAGCTGTCCAGTCTATCAGCTAAGTACGGTTGCAATAGTTCTAGTATTTTCATGTATTTTTGGCAGCATGGATGTCATGGCATAGTGGTTTAAGTGGCTGCCACTTCTCTCAATACTGCGACTAGTAACGCGGGATCGGTATCCAAATTTTGTAGTAAAGAAATTTATTGATCTATGAGTGCCCGGTTTAAATTCTGCAGCAATACAGAATTTACTTATACATACATACATACATATCGTCACGCCTTTTATCCCCGAAGGGGTAGGCAGAGGTGTATTTCTACACCCACTTTTTGCCAGATATACTTTAGTCCCACGTAATAAGGGGCGAGCCTATTGCCGTACCGGGCACATTTCCAGACTCCGTGCTGCTACTGAGAATTTCGTGACAGAAAAACCCAATAACACTGCCCGACCCAGGAATTGAACCCGGGACCTCCCGATCCCACGTGCACATTTATGCTGCGAGACCAACGAGGCAGTCGTATAGGGTTTGATGTCGAGTTTTCCGTCTCTACGCAAAGATGGTATTTGCGTCGTGTTATCCCTTAGTCGACTCTTATGACACCCACGGGAAGATAGGGGTGGTGACACTTGTATTCTATGCCGTCAACCACACGGCTTTAATTTACTTATACTCGTGTTTTATTTTTAAACATTTACCAAAAAATTGAACGTCCATAATGTATTTTATATCTTGTTATTAAACCCAAAGTTGCAAAACATTGCGACTGTCCTAATGACATGGATTAATGATCGCTCTTACTTGTGTCTACCGCAGAGGCACAAATTACATCGAAAGCCGGCTTTACGGATGCATGGAGCTATTTCGGATCAAATCGGTCGATTGTCAATTACCTACCTGCCTACTAGGGATTTGATCTGAAATTACTGTACTAAGCAACTGTTTTATGTTATTCAGATTGTAGATGGATTTGTTTTCTCACTCTTTTACTGAATTTCCTAATCTGCATATTTTATGATTTGTTTTTGGAGTGTTTTTGAGTTTATTGTTTCGACAGTATTAAATTAATTATTCTGGACCAGTTTTTAACTTTGGTATTGGGAACTTCCCAAAGTCGCAAATGCGGGTAAAATTGAGTAAGGGTAATATTTCAAGACATGATATTACGATGTGTTTTACAACATAGGAAGAAACATCGACTTAGTTTTCAAACCTTGTACCTTTAATTTAAAAAAATGGCCTCCTTAATAATATAATATGGTTTTACCTAAATTTAATATATTCTGCATCTGTCAGTAGGTCCTTTAGTTGTTTATATTATTACGTCCTTTCGTCTTTTATTATGCCTTCCTCCCATTCATTCTTTCTTCTTTAAGGACCAATGAGATTAATTTTATGAGTCTATTTTTCCTAATGGAAGGAAAGAGGAACTCACCTCGCACCCTCGGATTGACCACCCCAACTATTGCAACAGAAAAAGGTTGACAATACCGAACTCCTCTAAAACGATAAGGGATATAGGAATGGTATGGGTTCCTGGAAGATACCTGACTTGCAGTATCCCGCTGTAGGCGCCGATTATTTTCTTCGACACGTGTTTCGCCTCTGCATGAGGCATCTCAGGAGCGATGGGCAACGACTGAGCGCTTTCCTACCGTGTGCATGTCTTATAAACGATTGTACTTTCTGATGCCCTCCGTTGCTCGACTGATGTGCGTCATTATGACGGTATGCGAATATATTCAGTAATGGAGACTCGTTAAAGTTGGTTTGATCGTTCAGTAATGTATGCTCGTCCCGCTTTAAAATTTCTAATTGTTCCAATAAGTACATTCTAATACCCTTTTGACAATAGTGTGGATGACGTCAAATGAATGTCCGCTATTTAGACTAAATAGCACAATGTAGTTCCGCCAAGTAACGCCTGATTCAATCAACTATAAGTCTATTTTTCATGTACGCAACATTTTTGTCCTGCTATTGATTGTTCACGGTTGGGTATAATTTTCACCCCACCGTGAACAGAGGAGTGATATGAGTGAGACGACGTATTTATATATTATATATAGATAAGTAATAGTTTTACTGTAAAGACGTAAAACGAAAACTAAAAGGAAAAAACGGGAAAAGATAGACAAAGGAAGATATTTTTAGATCAAGTGAACGAAAAAGTAAGTTAGACTAAGAAGGCGTGCCTAACTTACTTTTTCGTTTTTTATTCAGTCAAAGTGCAGGCTCTATATATTATAGAAATTCGAGGAACAGGCAGGTTATGTAAAGGAGCTTAGCTATCTTATTGGGGAACGTCCTGGGAATATAAGCAAGCTAAAAAAACTATGCTAGAATGCTAGCATAGTTTTTTTAACAATCTTGAAGTAAATCACCTTCAAAATAAATTAACGGGTCTTAATCGCGTACAGTTAACTTATTTAAGGTGTAAATATATATTTGTTTCCGACGTTTCGCTCGCCTTGCACCGAGCGAGGTCGCGGAGACACTTATAAATCACCTATTTACAAAATATAAATAATAATTGAATTCGCGTAACATATTTTAATGAAACATCGGTTTAATGTATTTTTAATTTGATAACAAATTGATGACAATCATGGTAAGATATTGTTAACTTCCAAAATAAACTTTACAGACGGTTATATTCATTACCGCTTAAATCAATTTAATCATTTTAAACATACAGTAAATTTTTACATTAAGATTTACTGATTATGTCATAGTTAGAATTTTCAAGTTTCAGTATTAAAGCACAAATCTAAAATCAAGTCTTGCAAAACGTTTAATAACATCTAAATCGCAGAGATCTGGAAGTTTTCTCATATGCTGTGGAGTGCAACAACTCACCACATTTGTCGTTGTCCGTTCACAGAGACTTGTTCAATCAGCTTACAACTCATGTAAGAGTCTGCTGTCAAAATACTTAACACTTCAAAATAGTTTACTGAGTAATAAGTGAAAATATGAAAAGGACTTGGCGAAATGTTGTATCTTCTTGGTAAGTGAAACTTGCAACTTTTAAAGCTTAGTTTGTATTTAATTTAGTACGTACTTGTTTTTGTAAAAAGTATTATGTATAGAAGCGACTAAAGTACTTATCTATGTATTATTGAAAACATTTATTACAATATATCTACGTACGTTTGGTTTCTGGGTTAACTTATAAGACAAACCGGCTAAAACAAACCCAAGTCGTGCACCGAATTTAAACTTCGAGGAAATATCAAATCGATGTAGGAATAGGAGATATTCCTACATCGATTTGACCCACAGTTAATTCGTTTACTTTATATGAAATGATGCTTGCAATCATCTAAAGATTTTTTTATGTTAGTGATACCTATTTTCTTTTTGACGTGACAACGTCTTATAAATTGGTTTGCCGGGTGACACTTCAAGAAACTGCGTTACGCTCCGCTCACGTTATGCGCTCACAATGAGAGCGAGTGAGAGGCACGCGTCCCGCCTAAGAGCGAGAGAGACAGACATAAAAAGTGAAAGGCACGCGTCTTTCATCCTTCTTCCTACTATACGAATGAATATTCACATTAAAATTATTTTACCACTCAAAGTCGTTGTCACGTAAAACTTTCGCCCGTATACCGACTTTACAGGCAACCAATATTTTTTATTTGAGGTCTAAGTATTTAAGCTAACTTTAAGCCAATTTTTCTTAACCTTTGATAACCAAACCATATTTCTTGCTAAGTTTAATGATTTTAGGACAATGTGCAAGAACTTTTTGGTTTATTTATATTACTTCAACGAATTTCATGGTATTTTTCGCTAATACACATATCCTGGCGAGCAGCGAATAAAATAGTCTTACAAGGATTTCGTTTAATTTTATTATTTGAGTAACGGCACACTAGAAGGACGAAGGTCTCAAAATATCTCCATTTCTGCGCTATATATCTAACCAGGTTTGATTGCGTATGAGTTATCAGAAACATTTTAATTTGTTTAATTATTGTCAATTTACACTGAAATAAACAATCTAATAAAAAAGCGAGTATATATTTTTTTCTAATAATTTCGTCAACAGTGTACAGGTTGGCATGACGAAATTGACACATGACGGTTTGTATGACCACCATCAGTACATCAACAAAAGAACAGGTGATAGAATACGTGAGATACGTCTTACCACGGTTAGAAACCACACAGCTTAACAAATGGCTGCCTGTTATAATCACTAAGGTGCAAGTTTTCTCATTTGCACCCGCCGGCCAGTACAGTCCGTTTGCAAAAACTTGAGCAATTTTGTTACTGTCGACTTGTGGGCGAGTGTACACAGCTTTGTGCAGTATAAGTATTGCTCTTGAATAACAAATTCTTTAACGTTCAGTTTGAAGAAATAAAGCTTCTTTATTGAAGCATAAACATATTGCGCTCAGTGGCGTGGCTTTGGAGTAGCTTATATCCAGCAGAGGACTATGTTAGACTAATGATGATGATGATAATCGAAGAATAAATCTGTATTTGCTTTTTGTAATTGCTTTTTTACTGATTGTGCGCTCGTTAGAATTTTCTAGTGAGGCTGCTTACGTAAAAATTTTACACAGGTTTCCAACAGTTTTATTTAAGAAATAAGAATTACAAATATTTAGTTCCACATGCGTCAATCATGCGAACCGAACTGTAATAAATAAATATAGAGAGTACGAAATTCAGGTCAAAAGGTTAGTATAAAAATAATGTACTATGTACCTATCAGGAAAATCATCATAGTTCGTAAAAAGTAAGTAGGTATTTCATAAAAAAATAGTTTAAAAATAATTAGTATTATTCTAGAAACTCATGTTCATATGTATTTTTTTCGTTTAGGTTTGTAACCAATTCACAAACCTAAACGAAAAAATTGGTTGCCTGTAAAGTCGGTATACGGGCGAAAGTTTTACGTGACAACGACTTTGAGTGTTAAAATAATTTTAATGTGAATATTCATTCGTATAGTAGGAAGAAGGATGAAAGACGCGTGCCTTTCACTTTTTATGTCTGTCTCTCTCGCTCTTAGGCGGGACGCGTGCCTCTCACTCGCTCTCATTGTGAGCGCATAACGTGAGCGGAGCGTAACGCAGTTTCTTGAAGTGTCACCCGGCAAACCAATTTATAAGACGTTGTCACGTCAAAAAATACATTGTGCCAAGAAACGTATGCTGCAATCTACTTGGTGATTGAAAATTAGAGCCATGAGTTTCATGCTGGTTTCTAAAAAATGAATGAAATTTTGACTTTGCCGACCTTAACAAAATATATATTTTTTGTTAATTTTATGTATAACAAATATATTTTTCCGGTACTTACTCATGTGCAATATATTAATATTGGACATATATGGAATTCAAAGTTTTATTATTAATGTTTTATAGAGCCGACGATAGTGTCCAAATTTTGTTATAGAAATCAACATAATCGAGTAAAAAAAGGAACACTATAATTAGCCTAAAATAATATTAAACATTTCTTCAAATTACCAAGAAACGTTCTTATTTATACGATGCACTAAGCTGTCTTAAAGCATTACCAATCGTATAACTGACAAGAAAATTACCCCTGATTTAATAATTTACGTTTCAACAACAGTGTCCACTTTCCACAACAAAATATGCTTTAAATCGTCTAACCAAGTTACGTTTTACGTTATACATACACATAGAATAAAAACATTAGGTACAGTACACACGTTACGAGTGACGACACTCATCAGGCATAGGCTAGACGTGTTATTATTGTAAGTGTAGCGTCAGCAGAATAATGTATCTGTATAAGATAAACAGTAGTTTTAAACGATTGAATTTTGGGGTAAATAGCTTTATCGTATTAGGGTTTTGTAGACAGAAGATTTAATCACTATTTTTTATTTTTTTATAGACTCACGCCTTTATCCATGAAGGGGTAGACAGAGATGTAATATTACACTCACATTTCACCATGAATTTTTAGGTTCAACGTAAAAGGGGGGAGCCTATTGCTGCTACCGGGCACTTTGCCAGCTGCACGTAACCTAACATTTGCTTCCTATTTAAGTAGTAGAATACAAAATACAATAAATTCTCACAATCAATACTTTTTTATAACCGATGGCACCTGGACTAAAGCTCCTCTTTATTCGTCTTTTTATTTTATTCTTTTACTTATACTGTCCCATTGTTGGGCAAAGGTCTCGCCTACACTTTTCCAAAGGTCTCTATCGCCAGCTATTACTTTCCAAGTTTTCGAGAAGGCATCTTGTTTATCTCCTTCCTGGGTTTCTACCTCGTCTACGACGTATCTCTGGTATCCAACATGTGGCGATATGTGCGCATTTCTCGGTATGCATTCCGCAAACATGATTCATCTTACCAAATAATTTTATTATTAAACATAATATTGCTACCTATACTGCATAAATTCTTCTGTAGAACGTATAACGTAGGTAACGTAGGAGAGTGTGGGTGTTCTTCGTCTCTCAGGTCTTCCTCCATTGTACATTTCAGGAAAATAAGACTCGGTATACACTCAATAGGTTTTACTAAAACTAATTATTTCTCTTCACAAACTAAATATGCACACGTAGCTCGGATGAAAATGGATTACTTTTGGAAACGCGGCGAAGTCGGACGTAGGTAGGCCACACTTGTTTCCTCCGCTGTGTCTGTCGCCAGAAAGTGCCCGTTGACAGCTCCACGTTCGCTTATAAAACATTTAATGACATTGACAGCTGTCAACTGCTGACCTCAGTGTTGCCAACCATTGTATCCGAATACGCCCAAATCTATTAAGATTTGACGTTCCGTTCTTCAATCTCCGACACGGCCATCTTGACACGTCACACGCTCCTGTGCACCTTCTTCTTCGTGCTCGGTCCCTTACTGCTGAAGATCGCGAACAGATATGTGTGTCCAGCAGGAGCGGTCGTACGCCGTATGTAAGGCTCGTTGCATGCTGCCGCCCACCGCCATCTTGATCGTGTCAGACCATCTCGTAGGTACCCTGGGTGATGCTCCTGCAAAAGGGAAAACGTTCTGCAATATCTCAAGGTCTTAGCTCGGCCCATCCTGATCATCGTTTAGTAAAAGAATAGGGCTCGTTACGTTATAAACCACAACACTATGGGTTAATATCAAGTTTATTTCAACTGCATCATACTATCACAACACGATATTATGAAAGCAACTCTCTCATTAGTGAACAGCATCAGAGAATTATATCAGAAACGTTAATCAGCGAAAAATGTCACGGTTCACGGGCCCCTTCTCACTATGAGAAGGGTAAGGCCATAGTCCACCACGCTGGCCAAATGCGGGTTGGCAGACTTCACATGTCTTTCGAGCACACTCCGAAGAACTCTCAGACATGCAGGTTTCCTCACGATGTTTTCCTTCACCGTCGTTGCTATCACCTACACGAGCGTAGCAACTCATATCGCCTCCATCGAGCGACGTACCCATTGTCGTCGCTATCACCTATATCGAGCGATAGCGACTCATTGCCACTTCCATCGAGTGACAATAACCTTGCCAGGGTCGTTGCTATCACCTAAATTGAGCAATAGCAACTCATGCCACCTCCATCGAGTGACGTAAACCATGTCACCTCCCTCGAGTGACTCTTAGATTACTTATTGCCTCCAACGAGCAATACAACGAACACATCACCTAAATCGAGCGACATGTCCGTTTACCAACTTAGTAATGATACCAACTACTGTTCACTAATCAAAAAGAAGCACCACTAAATTTCATCCATCATTCAGTTAAGCTAAGGTCTTTGGACTCTACATCTTCTAACCAAATGCCTTTAATAAACTACCTTTATTTTCATTGCCAGTTTCGGCCAGATAGGCTTTAGCTTTACCAGTTACCAAGTTCTTCAAGCCACATACAGGCTTCACACAGGCGCGGTGCCACATACGGGCCTCGCGCCACACACGGGCTGCGCGCCACACACGGGCCGCGCGCCACACACGAGCCGCGCGCCACACACGGGCCGCGCGCCACACAAGCTATGCTGGCCACCAAGCCACACTCGCCACCAGGCCGCGCCGGCCGCCAGACCGCGCCGGCCGCCAGGCCGCCCCAGCCACCATACCGCGTCAGCCATGCCGCGCCGGCCACCAGGCTGCGCCAGCTACCAAGCTGCGCCAGCCATCAGGCTGCGCTAGCCACCAGGCTCACCCAAAAAGGAATTAAATCTATCATTAGTATTTCAAAGTTCCGTCTCATTGTATACCCACTTAATAGAGTATCCGTTCTTTCAAAGTAATTCAACGTCCGCACTTCGTAGATTTTAAGCGATAATCAAATTCATTTACAACTTCACAACTGCACAGAATGTAACTCCCGTCCATACTGTCAATGAGCTATGTCAAAACTGGATTTGACCACTGACAAAAACTAAAACCAAATACGAACATGGCGAGAACTGATAAGCTACTTTCGGACAAACTGATTTCCTTTGGCTACATCATACAATTTTATTTAAACGGGTCTTATTCGCGATATTTAATTAATTTAAGGTATAAATACCTTTGTTTTACCGACGTTTCGGCCGTCTTACAACAGCCTTGGTCGCGGCAGGACTGATGTCATCTCAGCGTCGTCCTTTTCGTTCGTCGTTACTTTAGTTATGGAGACCAATGACAATTATTACGGGAAGCCCGTACCCTCAAATTGTATATTATATTTATTTGAAGTATGTAATATAACACCTCTGCCTACCCTTCGGGGATTCAGGAGTGGGTTTTAAAGTATGCAACGATGCGATTACAGTCAATCTGAAAAATGATAATATTCTGCCAAATCTGGGTAGACTAGGAAGCGAATTCCGAGCAGGAAGGCAGTTGTCATAACACTAGGCTGATGATCTCGGTATTCCTAAAGGCCGCACACAGTTTTATGTGACATAATACAAACATAAAATTTCTACAAACTCAAAGCAAATGTTTGTATTTAATTAAAACTGAAACTTCAACACCTTACAATGTTATTTAAATCGTTAGTTTGATAGTATTTTGCTGTCTATCTCTAAATATAACTAGATGTTTTCATTTCATTCAGTTTGGATCTGGATCTTGAATTCAATTAAAATAAAACAGTCATATTATGATGAAAGTGTGGACGCAAATTCTAATAGCAATACTGCGTGGTAAAAATATTCTTTTTAAATGACGTAGGCTTTTTCTCTTGTCTATCATTGTAAAACGTGCACTGTCATTCTCATATATTTTCTTTTGCTATGGCATTATGTAGTCTGTTTATTTATATTAATTGTTATAGTAATATACACTACTCAAACTGTCTCTGCTATTAATTATTAATTACAACAGGTTATGGGCCCAGACATGCCTGCCGTGTAAAGTAATATTTGCATTTTGAGCGATATTCAAAAAGTAGAATTAGGAAAGAAAATGGCAAATATAATTTCTCTTGAAGTTACCGTGTTCGAGTGAAGAATTTTGTTTTTAGCTATTTATGATACTGAATGTTATGTAAACAGAGCTCGAAGTAATTCTACGATGTCGAGTAAGTAAGCCAAGCTTAAATTAAATACAAAATAGATTCGGAAAATTTGCAAAGACATTTGAAGATGGCGGATGAAAATTATGCTTATATTATAAAGAACTAATAAGTACCAATAGGTATCAGTCGAAGAATATAATGTAAACAAAAGTATTGACAACTGTGCACGAAAAACATAATTGAAAATTACATGTAGAAAATGAATGGTTGGTCACAATTTTGAGTTGTCTGATACGGATAGAGGCCGATAACACAGATTACAAGAAGTGTTAATGATAATGGACCAAGACTGTTCCGGTATGAAGATTATTGCTGATTTAGTAACAAATAAATTACTAAGGGAATTAAAAATATCAGACACTACCGAACTTTACACAAACACGTAAATCTATTAGTCCAAAAGCACCCAATTCAAAAATGGCAAAGAACCTAAATGCGTTAATAGTATTGAAGAACAGAATTCTCAGTAGATAATCTTAATATATAAAATCCTTGCGTTACTGACTGACTGACAGACACGCTACAGCCGAAACTATTGGGCGCAGGAAGCTGAAATCTGGCATGTATGTTCCTTGGGGATCGTAGGGGTGCACTAAGAAGGGATTTCCCGAAATTCCCATGGGATCGGCCAAAACGGGTAAATAAAAAAAAATGCAGGCGTAGCTGCTGGCGTCCTCTAGTGTTGGCATAAGAAGACAAGTAGTAATAATAAAACAGAGAAAAAGAAGCAGGTTCAATATGTCAAAGTAATTTCTGCATACTCGGCGAAGATTAAAAGATGTATGGAGTGTGAATTCTAGAGCATCTATGCATGTGACTATACACCGAGACTAGCTCACTGATAATATGGATTCAGGAGCGTTTATGTATGCGGCCATGCACCGAGACTGGCTCACTGATATCAATGCTACATCTGTATCCTGCCAAGAACAGAATAACTGTAGAAAATGAGGTCTTAAAAGGAAGCTTACGAAAGCGAAATATTCGAAAAATTTGTAGAATTTAAGTATGGAGTTGAGAATGAATTGAATACAAAAATAAAAATTCTTAGAAGCGATAATGGAACCGAATACAAAAATAGAATATTTTAATCCTACTTAAAAAAACATGGAATATTGCACCAGACATATTATAATATACTGATGATAATGATTCAGATCTATTTGTAGATATAAACATATAGACATACGCTACCACTTCGTGCGAGACAAGATTGCAGCCAAACAAGTTACGGTGAAATATAGATGCACAGCAGACATGGTTGCTGATATTTGGACAAAAGGACTGCACCGCCCGAAGCATGAAAACTTCACCACACTAATGGGTTTAAAGCGTCTGCGTCCAGGAGAGGATGATGAAAGTGTGGACGCAAATTCTAATAGCAATACTGCGTGGTAGAAATATTCTTTTTAAATGACGTAGGCTTTTTCTCTTGTCTATCATTGTAAAACGTGCACTGTCATACTCATATATTTTCTTTTGCTATGGCATTATGTTGTCTGCTTATTTATATTAATTGTTATAGTAATATACACTATTCAAACTGTCTTTGCTATTAATTATTAATTACAACAATATAGCATGACTGATATTATGCTGAAGACCGGGCGAAGTAGAGACGTTGTAGTAGAAAAGCTGACCCTTGGCTCTAAAGCGAGATGGATTTTAATCAGGAAAACAATACGATGGTAATGATATAACACTGATATTATATAGCATGAGATTAATCGGCCTTTATTAGCACAGTTAGAGAAGTGATAGTAGTAATTTATTACCTAAGTTTACTTTGTAAGAGATTACAGTTAAATAACCATTTATGTAGCTCTTGCAGCTAGAGTAATTGGTAGTGCTGTTTTTTCTCTGTCTATCTCTTTTGTTGTAGATTTTGGGCGTTTGTGATTTGATAATCATTATTGTAGCCTATAGTTAATTTTGTATGCAGCAAAGAATACCAAATTAATCAAATCACTCCTCACTTCAATTTAATCAAACGCTTAATATCTGCCACAAAAGGAAATGTTTCGGCCGTTATAAGTTTCACATCAGCTATGACTAAAGACACATCTATTTATTCTAACTTGCAAATGCTAAGGTATTAAGTACACAAAATTATCTGCATTTCCTTAAAATAATTTGAATATTGCAAACTCTTTCAACAAATGAATGACATATTTTTGCTTGGAGCAGATTCACTTAATCACATTAGAAGAGTAATAGTATCTTGAAACTTGCAACGGATTTAATCAGAAATGTATTGCAGGAGTTGGTAAATAAGAATTTTATCTGTAGATACACTATTTTATAATTCTATCTAGTCAATTTTAAATTACATCTAGTCAACATTAAATTCTATTGAGCTAACCAAACGTCTCTAAATTTTATTTGTAGCCATTTTATTGATGTAAATAGAACACAATAATAACTATAGAACAATTTGCTAAGATTATATTGCCGCTGCTTTTCAATAAACTGTAACATAAATTCTCTCTAAGACCGTTCGATTCTCATTTGTACAGAACTGGACGAGATAGAGCCAGATGGCAATAATTACCAAGGCGATTTAATTTCGACATTCCGTATTTCGTCTCTAAAATTAGCCAAACTCTTCCTGAGAAATAATTGAGATTTGCAAACTAAAATCATATTCTTGATTTTAGTTTAATAACAGATTGTGTTAACAGGAGAACAATATACAGGTGTTTCTGTTCTAATTGAGCTATTGAATTTTGATACGGAAACAGAAATGGAGTGAAATGCTTTTAATAATTTAAAATTTGCTCCGGGATTTGTAATTGTATTAGTGTAAAGTGCTATGTAAATCCAAAGTTGGAATGTTTTTAATTTGAGCTTCTATGCGCTAATGTTTTATTGAAGGTATTTGTCCTTTGTTGTTTTCGTATGATATAACTGGTACGAGTTTATTGATGGTGCAAGTAGTTACAAAAGCCGCCTCAGCGTTGGACATTGTTCCGAATGCCGTGGGTTCTATACCTACGCGGTACAATACTTTATGTATTGCTGGTACGAGTCTGGGATTCTTTTTGTGTTCTCAGATTGAATATATTTGTATTTTCAATAAAATTATACATGCAAGATCGACGGATATGTTTTTTTACTGTGAAAATTTATTGGTATGCATTTATTTTGATCTTTAACAGGAGGCATTTGAAGAAGCATGGTTCTCGATGATTATTTAAGCATCATACAATTAAAGCTTTGCCTTCAGGGAGTTTGTTTGTTATGTGAGAACTGCTACCTACAGTATTTTAATCAATTCTTGTTAAAAACAATTGCGACGTTGCGTTGCATGTTTTTTACGCGAGGAAAAAACAAACTGACGTTAGCGAGGAATTTTTGAAATAAATTTTAACTTACCGTCAGAATTATGGAAAATTCGTTAAAAAGTGATGTAAATGATTGATTAGCGTATTTTATAATATAACCATTCTATAGTGAAAAGTACCATGATATGCACATTATAGTAATACAAACTGACCTGAAAATGGAGTTCTGACTTGTAAATAATTTCTGGAGAGGAAACGCCTTCTTCAGAAGATTTTATCCTAATTAAATGCTTAGGGATTTCAAAAATGCGACCTATTCTCAGACCTAGCAAATAGACAAAAAACATTGTTGTTTTCATGTTTATGAAGGCAAGATAAAATAAAAACATGCTATTGTCATCTGAAAGCATAGGTAATTTATTAAACAGCGGCAAGATACATTTTTAAATTCAAAATTTTCTTATACTTAGTCTCCTTGGCCTAAAAACGTGTCCAGTTTTAAGTGCACACGAACATGATAATATATACATGTTAGTAAAGTAACCTGAACATAGGACAGAAACAGCGTGGTTGCCCTTTGGGAAACTTTGGTCGCCTTTTACGTCACCCACGGGATGAACATGTGGTTCTATCCCAAGCCGGAAACCATAGGACTTACGGCCTTTATACATACATACATACACATACATAGACTCACGCCTGTTTCCCCGAAGGGGTAGGCAGAGGCATATTAAACGCCCACTTTTCGCCAGTGTTTTAATCCCACGTAATAGGTGGCGAGCCTATTGCCGCTTATCGGGATATTTTGTTTGCCAGAGCCTCGTCCGTTGATCGGCAGGTGCACCACTTGCAGGTGAGGTTGGCTTGGGACCCTAAGTTCTTGGTGGGAACCCTATGCACCTTTACGGCCTTTATATTATATATATATCATCATCATCAGCCTTTAATAGTCCACTGCTGGACTAGGCCTCTCCTTTGAAAGGAGGAATTCGCCTACTATACCACGCTGGCCAAACGGGTTGGAATAGGGTTTGTATCAAGTTTTCCTTCTCTTACAGTGCTGTTCTCTGCATAATATACTCCCTCTGTCGGCTCTTACGACACCCATGCACTGTGTTTCGTCTAGAACATGCTAGCTGGACAAAAGTCATTGTCTAATTACCTGAAATTTATTACCTGAGCCTTTTACCAGATACCCAGGTGCCCCAATTCTGAGAATTGTTTTGGACACGTGTCAACTACTGATAAGGTAATGAGGTTAGTATATAAGGAAAGGGTAAGAAAACCACTTATTAATTGCATTTTTGCGTGTACGGAAGTAACATCCTATGTCAGTGAGTTTAAGTTTTTTCAAAAGTGTTATTGATGGATCTTCAAGTTAAAGATATGTTCTTTTTATTTCTAATAAGAAAATAGGTTTACATTTCCCAATTTTTTTTAAATAGCTCGAGTTTAAAGAAGTTTGTCAAATATTGATGATTTTCTGAATTCATTGGACTAGAAACTACTTGTACCCTGTTGTACCCGGGCTAGATTTTATATATAGCATAGTCATATCTGTTAGCTTTTAAATTTTAGTCATCTTAGCCTGCACACTTGAGTACAACTTTGTCATTTTGTCTGTTTTCTAGAATACGAATTCTCAGTCTCGAAAATGGAGTTTTTTGATGAATGGCAGAAACATGCTAAAGAGAACCGCAACAGTAGACTGTATGAGTTTATAGTGATGAAACATGATCTTATTAATATCACGGAAGCATCTGAGCGGGAACTTAAAATGACAATTGGAAGATTGTCATCCAAATACACAGAAAAATGGGAAAAATGTGGGAAATGCCGTAATCGCTTCCTGACTAAGAATTCTGAGTGGTTGTCTGGGGATTTTACATTCAAAGCATCTGTCCATCTCTCAACACCATCATCATCAAGTAAGAGTTCGATTCGTGGACGTCCATCAATATATTTTCCTGAAGCAAGTGAAAAAACGAAAAGGAGACGCGTGGAGGACCTACTACACATGCGAGATGTAAACCAGCTTGTAGCCGCTGCTGAAATATCGGCACGATTATCCGGACATCGGAATTTGGCTACTGTGATTAAAGAAGCAAGCCATAGTCCGGAAAAGTGCCAAGAAATGAAAAGATATGTGGGTGAAAAGGTACGCGAACAACCAAGATGTTTGTCCAAAGAGGAGGCTTTAGCATATTATGTGGATGCCAAATCCACGAGCCACTCTTATAAACAAACGAGGAAATGGAGCATCAAGGCAGGACACCAGGTATTCCCATCATTTTATAGTGTTAGGCAGGCAAAAATTGAATGCTACCCTCCCGAGGAACAGATTTTTATAAGCGAAACGCGTGCAGAAATTAAACTTCAGGCGGTTTTAAATAAAACAGCTGAACGTCTAATTTGTGCACAGCGTGAAGTTTTAAAATCTGTAGATTCTGGCTCATCACTCTCCCTTGTTAGCAAGTGGGAGTGTGATGGAAGTTCCGGTCATAGCATTTACAAACAAAAATTCTCAAACAGTGAAGACATAGATGAGTTTTTGTTTATGTTCTCATTCGTGCCACTTCAGTTACGTGACAATAGTGGTAGAGTTGCTTGGCAGAATCCTCGACCATCTTCTACCATGTATTGTCGACCGATTTAGTTTATTTTCTCCAAAGAAACAACAGATTTTACTGTAATAGAAACCAATAAGATTTTGGAGGAAATAAACCAATTGGTGCCAACAATAGGTAATATAGATGGTAAAGAGATATCGGTCAAACACGAATTACTGTTCACGATGATTGATGGTAAAGTGTGCAACGCTATGACTGAAACTTCGTCAGTACTTAAATGTTACATTTGTGGAGCTACTCCTAAATTTATGAATGATGAGTCTAGGGAATTTGTTGTAAATAAGGAAACTCTTGGTTTTGGTATATCTCCCCTTCACGCTTGGATCCGGTATTTTGAATGTTTGCTTCACATAAGCTATCGTCTTGAAGTTAAGAAATGGCAACTTCGAGGTCAAAGTGACAAAGAAAATGTGAAGCAACGTTCGGCTCGTATCCAAGAAAGGTTTAAGGTTGAAATGGGTTTAATTGTAGATAAACCAAAACCAGGATTTGGTAATACGAATGATGGGAATACTGCTCGTCGGTTTTTTGAGAATCCTGAACAGGCTTCAGATATTACAGGTGTAGATGTGACACTAATTAAGAACTTTGGCACTATCCTTAGAACTTTAGCTTCGGGTTACGATATTGATGTTGTTAAATTTAATTCTTTTACACAGGACACAAAAAAATTGTATCTTAGTCTCAATTCGTGGTATAAAATGCCTGTTACTGTGCACAAAATTATTGTGCACAGTGTAGAAATTGTGAGATCGGCTCTTTTACCTATTGGGTAGCTTTCTGAAGAAACTCAGGAAGCGCGTAATAAGGATTATAGGAGGTTCCGGGAGCACAATACTCGAAAATATTCACGTATGCCGATAAAACCGACGAGTAAACTTCCTTCTGAGGTTTTAGAATTAATTATACCCCCTCCTGTAAATGTAAGGTCTAGTGTAAGTCATTGTAGTTCTCATCAAAATATGTCAGATTATATGGTAGATGATTCTTCAGAAGAAGAATTTAGTGATGCAGAATAAATAGAAGTTGTAAATAATATTTTACTAATGTTTTTTTAAGCTGTGTACCTTATCTAACTTTATTATTAGTTGTCAACATATTGTTTTTTAACTGCATATTTTTTAAGTAAAAAGTATTGTTATTGAGTAGGTAGTAATAATGCCCTATTATGTAATTAGAAGCCAAGTCCTTAGTAGCACAATATTTTATGACTATTGTTATTTTTTTTCATTGTTATATTTTACCTGTCTGACAATAAAAGATTAATCGCTATTATATTTTTTTTGTTGGCACACGTGACCCTACCTCCTGTTTTTTGGTGTTATATGCGCTAATACCCCATTAGAATATCATAATAAAGCCGTACGAACAAAAAAACCTCAATAAATAATTTTGTCCAGCTAGCATGTTCTAGACGAACCACAGTGCCATGGGATGATATGGGGTGGTGACATTCCGTATTCTTAATCCGTCACCACACGGACATATGTGTGTAATATTAACAAGGCTATATATTTTATATATAACCTTGTTAATATTACACACAAGGACAAAACGTAGTGTGACATAACGAAAAGTAGGAAATAATATCTTCTTGGGTTTACGCGAATGTTACACATTGAAATTAAACTACAGTTTACTCTAAGTTATTACATTTGAAACTAAAGATCTAGAAACTATATTTTTAATTTATTACTAGCCGACGTTTCGAATTCTTTACAGAATTCATGTTCACGGCAGACTGAGGTGATATTTGTCTTTTTCTTGAATGTATAAGTTATCTCAAAGTACCCGAACATTTTTCAACTACTGGTGTTACTATTTAAAATAGTAACACCAGTAGTTGAAAAATGTTCGGGTCTTGAATGTATAAGTTATCTCAAAGTACCCGAACATTTTTCAACTACTGGTGTTACTATTTAAAATAGTAACACCAGTAGTTGAAAATGTGAAATGTGAAATGTGAACTGAAATTAAACTACAGTTTACACTGTAGTTTAATTTCAGTACGAAATAAGAATATACTTCGTTGAAAAAGTTGTTACACGTGTGTCTAGAAGATTTATCGATGACTAGACCACAGCTACGTCCGTAGATTTTACTTTTTTAACCTTGTCTCGTGATTATTTTCAGAAATCTCTCCTTAATGTACTCCTACGGTCCCTTAATTTACATACCAAATCTTGAGCCTAATAATTTTGGCTATGCGTCGTCTGTCAGTTAGTAACGTAGAATTTTATATATACACATGAAATAGTTTGACTGACTGAGTTTAGTGGTTAGTGAATGATGCTTACTGCTAATCTGGAGTTCGATTTCGAGGCTTGCGTTGCCCACCCAGGAGGTAAATACATAATTGTGTATGGAACACGGTAATTATTTGTTGTGTGTTATATCTCTTCAAATATAGCGCCCATAGCGTGATTTGACTTTCCGTGCGTGATGATGATCAATAATGTTAACGTTTGCAGAGATCACCATCATGGAACACGGACGAGTGATTCCTCGTTGTGGCACATCACACTACCCTACATTGTAGACCACGTAAGGCAGCCCAATTCAATTTCTCAATCAATTCGGAGGCGTTCAATTGGCTTATTAATAAACACATTCACAGGAAAAGAAGAAGATTGAAAAATATTTGACGCTCAAGATTTTCTTTTTTTCTTAAATGACAACTCCCGCACTGGGATTAAATCCTGTGTCGCGGGGGACTGTACAAACATAAAACCAACGGACACAAAAAACACTCAGACTCTAAACAACAATTTATGGATCACACAAAATGTTGTCTCGTGTGGGTATCGAACCCACGACACTCGGCGGAGAGTCAGTGGCCAGGCGGCCGCTTAAACCACTACGCCAATCGTGCATATGAGTGCCCTCAGTTCGAAAGTAAAACACCTGCAGTTTTAATAATAATAATAATAATAATAATAAACCTGGCAACACTAAAGTTGACAGTACAGTCTTGGGAAAAAAAATCTATTTTATTTATATTTACTAGCAGTGATCATAATTCAGATAAAATATTTAACACAAATAAGTCCAGAGAATCAACAGATAAATAGAAACCTTTTTATAAATACGCAAAGAAAATATAATAATATACACCATGAAAAATTTGATGACAGATGACATCCGTCACACAAGCTGTATTTATTCAATACAAAACAATAACAATTCCAAGATTGTACAATGTTAACCCGGGCTAAGGCAGCAAGAGCACGCTCACCACCTCCGGACTCGCTGCTCCGCTCCGCCTCGCAGACGCCGGCAGCCGCATCAGCGGCGCCGGCCAGTGAGGAGGCGTCGAGCTCGTCGAGCGGCGAGTATTTTTCCCCACCGACGTCGCCAACACCTGCACGGCGGCGGGGGAGAGGCCGGCCACCAGCATGCTTGGGATCGCGTGGCCCACCGGCCACGAATAGGGTCCTCGCTACCGGTGGTAATGTGCAGCGTATGCGTTGGACTCGTCAAATGAACGAAAACGTCATGCGCGCATATTTTGCGGCTACAGAGGGAGGAATTAACCTCACAGCGTACCGTAACAGAATACTGCCTTTGTTTCAGGCCCTTGAACCAGATGTTAATGTTTCTGTGCAACGACTATCAGATCAAGTGCGCGCTATCCAGCGATGTCACTTGTTGGATGACGAAGCACTTGAGCGGCTACGCTTGGACGCACAGTGTAGCTACGTTGTCCCTACCTCTTCCGACACAGTACCCATGGCGGCCCCAGAACCAATACACCATGTTGAAGAGGAAATGGATAATGTAGGTATAAATGTGAGTACCCAGTACAATGATAATTTGAGGAGCGCTTTGGAGGATGCGTTACGGGATTATCGTTCCACACCGCCAGACCATCGGCCACGTCTGCCACGACTGCCTACGCATAAAAAGAACCTGGCGCTGGTGTGCGCCCTAGACTCAATGCTAACTACTTATTTTAGTAACAGCCGGGACTTAACAGATACGCATTCAATTCTGTACTGCGGTGCTATTGCGGTGTGTCGCGTAGCAGGGGTCAAATTTAAACATGATTCTGTTGCGCGCCCAAAACCGAATAAACCAGCATGGCAGTGCAGAATTGAAAGACGTATTAATGAGACTAGGGTGCTCATCGGCAAGTTGGTCTGCTTCAGATCGGGAAATCAACGCCCGCGGGTGATGCGTTTCGTGAGACGTGCGTTTTTGGGGACTGGTATTAGTAGTCCTCAAGAATATATTACACGTGTCGCGGAGCGCATCGACTTTCTGAAGCAGAAAGTTTATGCGTGGGCAAGTCGTCTTCGCAGATACAAAAAGCGTGTGGAAAGGTATACCCAGAATCGTATGTTCCAAAGCGATCAGAAGTCTGTTTATAGAACTTGGGAACAATCAGACCAGTGTGTGAGTGATAGTGATCAGCCAGAGGATGCCGAGGTTATAGCCTTCTGGCGTAAAATCTGGTCAACGCCTGTCACTCATACTGAGGATGATTGGATATGTCAAGTAGAGCGAGCATGTGAACCTATTGAGAGGATGCCAGATGTAAATATTGAAACTGCAGACGTAGCCAATGCCATCCGTACAGCATCGAACTGGAAGTCACCGGGACCGGACGGCTTACATAACTTTTGGTTCAAATGGCTACGTAGTTCACATGCTTGCTTGGCTTCACAGTTTCAATCATCCTTAGAGTCTGGTTTGTTACCAAGTTTTATGACTAAAGGCATTACCCACTTGCTCCACAAGTCGGGTAGCACCGCGGATCCCACCAATTATAGGCCAATCACGTGCCTACCAACAATATATAAATTACTTACATCCATTCTAACAAAGAAAATTAATTTACATATATCAGACAATAACATCATGTCGGTATGTCAGAATGGATGTAAGAGTGGGGCCCGCGGTACTAAGGAGCTACTCCTCATAGACATGGCCATTAGCCAACAGGCTCGCCGTAACCGAAAGAGTCTGTCCACATGCTGGATAGACTACAAGAAGGCCTACGACTCTGTGCCTCATTCATGGCTTCTGAGGGTGCTGGAATTGTATAGAGTAGATGCAAATCTATGCGCCTTCCTGAGGTCATGTATGGGGCAGTGGAGGACGGTTCTTCACTATCCAGGGTGTCGACAGGGTCTTGGTAACGGCGAACTTATTAAGATAGAGCGGGGTATCTTTCAAGGTGACAGCCTGAGTCCCTTGTGGTTTTGCCTAGCCTTGAATCCCCTTAGCACATTGCTGGGAGATTCAAGGTTAGGTTACAAGTTGCGCAGGAATGGTCAAGCTATATCCCACTTGTTATTCATGGATGATCTGAAATTATTTGCCTGCAGAGAATCCCAACTGACAGCGCTACTGAGGGTCACTGAAAACTTCAGTAGCTCTATCAGAATGGAATTTGGTGTAGATAAATGTGCAGTTATGCATGTAAAACAAGGTAGGGTAGTGCAATCTGATGGTGTACATCTATCAGATTTCACTCAGTTTAGATCAATCCTCGCAACTGATACCTATAAATACTTGGGTATGTCGCAAGCTTTGGGCATCAACGAGACAGACATGAAACAAGCGTTGCGGGAGCGCTTCTTTGGTCGCCTGAAAAAAGTCCTGAAGAGTCTTCTTTCAGGCGGCAACAAGGTGCGAGCCTGTAACGGTTGGGTCATGCCACTCTTGATGTACTCTTTCGGCATACTCAAGTGGACTCAGACTGAACTGGACGAGATTGATAGGCGAGTCCGTTCACTGTTGACCACATATCGAATGCATCACCCACGTTCGTCTGTAATGAGGTTGTACATCCCGCGGAAGTGCGGGGGCCGAGGGTTTCTAAACGCTAAGACCCTACACAACCGCGAGGTGTACAACCTTAGGGAATATTTTCTTAAGGGCAGTGTGGATGTGCATCGGGATGTGGTTGCAGTTGACGGTGGCCTAACCCCGCTCTCTTTGGCGAAAGAGAACTGGCGCAGGCCTGTAGCTTTAGGCGTCGACGACCGCAGGCTTGTGTGGCAGAGCAAGGAGCTGCATGGTAGATTCTACCGGGCCCTTCACGGACCTGATGTAGATCAACTAGCTTCTGTGGCCTGGCTACGTTTTGGTAATCTCTTCGGAGAAACCGAAGGTTTTGTCTGTGCAATTGCAGATGAAGTTATCAAGACGAGAAATTACCGGAGGTATATCATGAGGGACGGCACAGTAGATATGTGTCGAGCTTGCAACCGACCTGGTGAGTCCCTCAGGCATATAGTCTCCGGTTGTTCTCGTCTTGCTAATAGCGAGTACTTGCACAGACACAACCAAGTAGCCAGGATCATACATCAGCAACTGGCTCTGCGATACGGGCTTGTAGACGTCGAGTTGCCATATTACAGGTACAGCCCTGAGCCAGTTCTCGAGAATGGTCATGCAACATTGTACTGGGATCGATCTATTGTCACAGATAGGACTGTTGTTTGCAACAGGCCTGATATTGTGATAATAGATCGATCAGAGCGCCGCGCAATGATTGTTGACATTACTATCCCACATGACGAGAATCTCGTGAAAGCAGAAAAAGACAAACAAGAGAAATATTTGGACTTGGCTCACGAGATTGTCGATATGTGGGATATTGATTCAGCAATCATTGTTCCGATAGTTGTGTCCGTTAATGGACTTATAGCCAAAACCCTCGACGCCATCTAGAGAGGTTGAAACTAGGCAGCTGGGTCAAGAGTTTGATGCAAAAGGCAGTTCTTCTGCAAACGGCACGCATTGTGAGGAAATTTCTGGCTCTGGAGCCCTAACCGCCGGTGACTTGGATCCTATTCCCGTCGTCGGTGGGAATCTATTTTTATATTTTTAAATATCATTTTTACTTTTTAGAGTGTTATATTTAAAAATGTAAAATATAGGATAAATATGAAAATAAAGAGAATAATAATAATAATACATAGCGACACATCTAAAGAGGCTCGCACTGGGCAGCTGGATCAAGGCCTTGATTCAGAAGGCGGTTCTTCTCGGTACGGCACGCATTGTGAGAAAGTTCCTTTCTCTGAGGCCCTAACCACCGGTGGCTTGGTCCCTGTACCCGACACTGGTGGGTTTCCGTGGTCCCATTTTATATAGTTAAATTTATTGAGTTACACTAAGGTTTAATTATGTAAAATTAGATTATGTGAATACTGATTAATAAAGAGAATAATAATAATAATTTATTTATTTATCTTTCTACAAAAATAGTATATATAATTCTAAGGTAAGTAAGTACTAAATTATAATGGGTGCCTGTACTAGGTTGGACCTGTGCCACAGGCGGTAAGAGCACTATCATATGTTTATTATGTTTACTACTAATTAAAATGTTTATACTAATACTTATTACTGCCTACACTATTTATAGTTACATAATTGCATGAGTACCTACAAGAGCAATGCATAGTTCGGAGTTATTTTTGTAATACAATATGCAATAACAAAGTCATGACATTTAATTGTGGTTAAGCTCAGCCGTTGAAGTATCTATTAAGGTTTGTTGGCCTGGAAAACATTATTTAATTATAATGTTGAAAAGCTTCTAAGTGCTTACACTCAAATTCTTGTTAAATTATACAAAGCATGTCCAAATCATGACAACCCGTCCAAATTTTAATGATGACAGGAACTCTACAACTTACTATAGCATATCAAAATATACTCTTTGCATGAAGGAAAATATTATGTAGGGTTCCCTTTCTAGAACCTTATTGAAGTAAGTACACGTTACAGTAGTCACGCGATTACGGTGTGTGTAAATATATGAGACTTCACGTTTTAATTGACACCTAGGGAAAACCGAGGGGCACTCTCGTTACATCTATGTTACGTGAAGGGACACCTTGAGATATTTTTCATATTCATCATCAGCCTTTAACTGGCCTACTATACCACGCTGGCGAAACGGGTTGGTACAGGGTTTGTATCAAGGTTTCCTTCTCTCACAGTACTGTTCTCTGCATAATATGCTCCCTCTGTCGGCTCTTACGACACCCGTGGGATGATATGGGGTGGTGACATTCCGTATTCTTAATCCGTCACCACGCGGACATTTTTGACGTGTCATTGTTAAATTTTCTTTCCTTACTAGTTCGGGATCTGCGCGATGGTATGTCAATCAGGGTAAGTGATTTTATTAATGTACAAGGATTAGTTTCACAAATTGAATCACTATGCAAATTGGTTAAAAAAACAACGTGTTATCGAATTCAAGAATCTTGTAAATACTATTTTAATTTAAGTACTAAGTATTAGACACAGACGAGCTTCAATATCCAGCTGAAATGTATGCAACTATCAATAACATCACAACAATTTATTAAAGTAATATGAGGATGCAGTTTATTATATAAAGACATTTTTATTTTATTACCATATTCTTAACCGTGATAAATCCCTTGACACATATCACTCCACCCATAACCATACAAAAAGACCCCACCACAATATAAATCCCATAATCTTAAGTAATATTTTTAGCAAACGGCTTAATTGTACATTATCTATTATAATCACATGTGACACCATGAATGACTAACATACGATTCATCGTCATCAGCCTTTAACAGTCCACTGCTGGACTAGGCCTCTCCTTTGAAAGGAGGAATTGGCCTACTATATCACGCTGGCCAAACGGGTTGGTATAGGGTTTGTATCAAGTTTTCCTTCTCTTACAGTGCTTTTCTCTGCATAATATGCTCCCTCTGTCGGCTCTTACGACACCCGTGGGATGATATGGGGTGGTGAGATTCCGTATTCTTAATCCGTCACCACACGGTTCATAGAGGAGCACAATAGGAAGACCCCACCAAATACATGTTTGCGTCACAAACACAAAACTGAGGTTAGTAGGCACGTGATTTAGAACAAATTGAAAAATATACCTTATTTTTATGAATCTAAAGTATATTTTTGGATGATATAAAAGTAAAAAGGCTTAGTTTCATTTGAGGTTCATTTATCTTTGTGACTCAACCGTCGTATAGTCAATTAAAACGGACGGATGAAAAAAAGGTTGGTTTTTGTTGGCTCGTGTGATGTGTCGCTTGCGAGAGTGAATGAGGAAATGACGTTATGGTTGCTATGGCGACTGAGATTTTTTTGTGGCTGTGGACTAGGGTATTTAGGCGCAGTTTTTTCGTTTTGCTGATAAGACTGATGGCTCTTAAAATGTTGTAGGTATAAATAAGTAGCGTATGGAAACCCTAAGACGGCTAGTTAATTTGTTAATAATGATTACATATATTTGGCGATATTGGCGATGCTAACTAGCTACTCTCTAGCCTCGAAATTTAGAAGTTGTCTATGTACGACTATTTCACTGATCACTATGACTTTTGACACTTTTGACAGCTCTAAATACAATTGCCACTATAACCTCGAACCAAAGTTGTATTAAAAGCTGTCAAAAGTGTCGTACTAACACAATTTCAAAATTCCGCCGCTAGAGGCGCGCGTATAATATTTCCATCGCCAATAGTAGCTACAAAATGAATGTAGTTCATACCAATTTGGGACCAACAGTAAATCTAAACCTTAAAATAAACACGTAATAGGGGGCGAATAGGCTCGCCCCCTATTACGTGGGACCTAAAAAATTCATGGCGAAATGTAGGTGTAATATTACACCTCTGCCTGCCTCTTCGGGGATACAGGCGTGATTCTATAAAAAAAACACTAAAACTTAACAAATGAAGCTTATTTTAGATATTTGAATTAGCTGTCGGTAAGTAACAATATATGTAAGTATTCTCCTCAAAACTCACCTTCAAATTGAAACCCATTAAATGCAAGATTCTCATTCAATCTCCATTTTCTTGAGACTTCATAATAAACATTTTTAATAAGTGCCAACCCTGAGGCATAATTTTACACTTCATTAACATTTAGTAGAAAAGGTGTCGCAAAAAATTACTTTGAGTGATAATCGTCACACTCTATTAATATCATAAAATACCGGTTATTAATAAAATTAAAAGTTTCTTCTGAGAATTTTTCGGTAATTTACGACAGTTTTATTAGGGCTGGCAACTCTCGGAATAGAGTGTCCATGTTATAACTATGGAAAATATTAATTAATTAAGGACCAGTATGCTCCAATTTGCGCTACATAGGTTTTCGGTACAGTTTTTCGAGTAGCGTTGAGTACGGACGTTCTTGCGCTGCTGCTTGTGAATTAAATAATTATCATTTAATAAATGTAGTGTATTTGAAATAGAAATATTGTTTATGATAAGTTGAATCGATAAATAATATTAGTTGGTATCATTATTTTGCTTCCGGAAAATTCGCTTTGACGACACGTTTTTCGTGATTTGTAGAATTGAATTAAATTGATTATTAACCTTGCAATTGTCGCTATTGGAATTGCCCGGTAAAAGTTGTGAGCGATTGATAAAGTTAGTGATATATATTGAACATCACCTTTTGCTCGTTGCTTGAAAAATTAACACGGTTTGTCGTCTCGTGAAATATCGCCTTTTGAAAAGCACATGCTTGAAGCGTCTCGAATTTTATTGTAATTGAAGTAAATTTGGAACCCTTGTGAATGCCGCCTTTAATCTACCACTGGCATCGGTTTAATTGTGATTAAATTTGTGAAATATTAAACATATGTAAAATTGTGTAAATCGGCACCTCGTGCATCGTGTCCTGAGGACATCAGTTTGGAGGAACAGCTAAGTGGATACTTCATTCAGTCTATTTTGACCAATATAGTTGTATGATTTGTCTAATTTAGCTCCACGCCTGACATCAGTGAAATACCAGGTAATTGATTTGTTTAATTTCATCGCTGTGAAACACAGTAAACATATGTCAGACTCCTTGCTTGCCATAGTCAGGTGGATGTAATACAAACTTCCACTGCCATCTGCAACAATTTACTACCTGCCTATGGCAAACTCTAAACATATTTTTTGGTAAGCAGAAACGTGATTGGGTGTACCTAGCCGCTGTTGAGTGTACCTAACTAGATTAATATTGTAATCTTGTATCTCATCACATTTGTCAACAGTGTTGTAGTGTTTGTCAGGTCAGTTTTGCTAAAATACATAATATTTATTTGTTTTGGTTGACCTACTTAATTTGAAACACATTGTCATATACATAACCTTAAATCAGTAATTATTTAACTTGAATTGTTGAAATTTAATCATTAATCAGTCAGTTTTGGTTGGTTATACCAGTTATATGTATCAATTGACTTAGTTAATTGTAAACATTGAGTTTGAAACATTATAATAACCAAATTTGACCTTGCATAAATGGGCGGGTCACATTGATAAATCAACCTAATAAACTTTGTTTTTTGCTATAATATATTGATAATATTGTTAGGTAACACATACTACTACTATTGTATATCACAAATAACACAGTGAGTCTGTCTGTTGCAAATAATTAATTAATTAATTTGAAGTTTCAACTTTTAATTTGTTACTAGAGGACGCCGGCAGCTACGCCTGCAATTCTTTTAAATTTACCCGTTTTGGCGGATCCCGTGGGAATTTCGGGAAATCCCTTCTTAGTGCACCCTTACGGTCCCCAAGAAACATACATGCCAAATTTCAGCTTCCTGCGCCCAATAGTTTCGGCTGTAGCGTGTCTGTCATTCAGTCAGTAACGCAAGGATTTTATATATTAAGATAAGTTATAAATTTTGATAAATTTTGTGTTTGTTTCAATATATTGAAACTTTTAATTTAGTTGGGCAGCAAACACCTGTTGTTGCCTGCAGTTGCAGTATACAGGCTAACACCTTGTTGGTTTCAAAGAATTAACAAATTTTAAGTTTTGTTAAGTTTAAATTTAACACTTGTCCGAGCTCTTCTGAGAATTTATTATGTCGGCTATCAAGGACTTGCGTGCGGCTGCGGGTGCCATTTCATCACATTAGCGCTGGTTTGCCTCAGCCAGTGCTCTGGTAAACCGGTCTGATCACCAGCAGGCCTTATTAAAGAGATTTGAGCAGATCAATGAACGCCTGGCAAGCGTGGAACAGCAATTTTGTTCTTTCAGCGCTTCCTGTCTCGAAGTGTCAGTTGTTGACTTCACCGTGGACCAGCGAAATAAAGTCAGTGAGGATTATGCCCAGATATTGGACCTATATGATGCTGTCTCAGACTGTGCAAGACAGCTAATTGCCGAGAGGAACGGGCAACCCGTTTTGAAGCAGGAGCTTCCTAGGCCAGCACCGGGACTGGTGAGTCGGCTTCCCACGCTAGACCTCCCACATTTTGATGGCTGCCTAGGAAGCTACCTAGGCTTTCTTAACATGTTTGACAGCCTGGTTGATGCCAGGGCTGACCTTCGGCCGGCACAAAAATTTGCCTACTTGATGTCTGTCGGTTCTGGATGGGGAGGCCAACGGCCTCATCCAGCATCTGCCCGTGTCTGACGAGGCTTACCAGACGGCTCGGGACTTAATTACTCGTAGGTACCACAATAAGCGTGGCCTCGCTGACACCCATATTGAGCAGATTTTGAGTTTGCCCACGCTCACCCGGGTCTTTGGGTTGCGCACCCAACTTTTGAATCCGCTATTGGTGGCAACCAACGCCCTTACGTGCCTGGATCTGCCCGTGGACCAATGGTCCTACCTGTTGGTCCACATAGTTCTCAAAAAGCTGCCTGCCGACCTAAGGTCGCGATTTGAGCAGCGCTTTGGTGGGTATAGTGCGACGCATCTGCCCCCCTTTGCAGACTTGGAAAGGTTCTTGGAGGACGAGTGCCGGGTTTTGGACAACTCCGGTGGTGATAAGCCGGCTAAGTCGCAGCCGCCCAAGGTCAAGGAGCAGGCTCGCGTTCACACCCGAGGAAATGTTGATCGGCGCCTCTTCGATTTGCAGTCACGCAGTGCCCAGCGGAGTGCTCTTACTGCAAGGTCACGGGGTACAGAACGGCCAGTTGTAAGGCATTCTTGGCCCTTCATGTCACCTCTCGTAGCCGCATCACGAATGCCCGCCGCCTTTGCTTCTCCTGTTTGGGATCCCACAACCAGCGACACTGCCCAAACTCTCGCCCCTGTCCTCACTGTGGAGGACAGCATTTAGACATTTTCTGCATGAATGCCAGAGAGGTAGGCCGCTTGTACAACTAGCCGACGCCGCGCACGGGCGGGTGTTTTGAAGGTGGCAGCCGAGGCTCACCTGCGCGCACCCGAGATTCGCCTCGCTCTCTTGATCGCCGCTCACCCCGCTTGGAGAACCGTAGCGTACGTACGCCTCCTGTCTCTCGCGCACCAGAATGTGCGATAGTTCAGCGTCACCAGCACTATGACTGCCGCCCCTTTGGCGGAGCGTCCCCGCCTTGACTCGCGCCCACCTCGTTTTGGGTGGGTCATTATGACCCCCCACAGATGGCGCGCGGATCGAGTCACCGCGCCTTTGAGAACTTCAAACCGCACCCTCATTTTGATTTGCCTGGTCCTTGCCAACGGTCGCCACCGAGGCAACAATAGGTCATTGACTTTATAACGCCACCCCCCCCCCCCCCATTGAGACCGTTATCTTACCAACGGTTGCTGTTAGGGTCTGGGGCCCCACGGGGGCCTCTGTTGTTGTCCGCGCTATATTGGACACAGGTTCACAGGGATGCATTGTTTCCACTTATTTGGTAGGGCAGGTTAAATTAAATATGGGTTCTTTTCCAAATTGTATTCGGGGAATAGATGACGTAGCATCTACTGTTGAAGGGCAAGTTAAGGTTTTGTTTGCCCCTGTTGAATCTTCACACCCGAGGATTAACACCTCGGCTATTGTGCTGAAGAATATTTTGGGTATGCATCCACAGAAGCAGCTGCCCGCTGCTGTGGTGAATTTGACATCGGGTTTGGAACTGGCGGACCCCAAATATGACACACCGGGACAAATCGATTTGTTGATTGGCTCTGATGTGCTCGGTGGAATTTTGATTGGTGGGAAACGGGTCTTGGTGCCAAATGGTTTGACTGCCATCCCGACCATATTTGGATTTGCTTAGATGGGACCTGTACCTAGGGAACCCCCTCCACCTGAACTTGATAATTTGTTGGCGGTAGGCCCCACCTCTCTGGTGCGGTTCAGAGGTTTTGGGAAGTAGAGGAGCCCCCTCAAGCTGCTCGTTTAAATCCAGAACATGAGGAGTGCGAGGTGTTCTTCCAGAACAATACTGGTCGACTCCGTTCTGGTCGGAATTATTACGAAGCTACCCTTCCTGTCTGTTCGGCCTCCGCTTGGTGAGTCACGACCTTTAGCTGAAAAGAGGTTGTTGGTTATGGAGCGTCGCATCGGTCGTGATACGGAGCTCAGACAGACGTATATTGAGTTCATGAGAGAATATAAACAATTGGGACACATGTCCGTGTCAAATTTGGATTGGCGTTCGGTGGAGCATTACTTTCTCCCGCATCATGCGGTATTGAAGCCTTCAACTGGCAAGCTGCGCACGGTGTTTGATGGTTCTGCGCAGACTTCAACAGGCATATTCTTGAACCAGTGCTGGCATTCTGGTCCCAAGTTTGTCGAGGACCTGTGTGACGTTATCACCAGCTTCCGACGACATCAGGTTGTCTTTGTGGCCAATATAAAAATGATGTTCAGGCAGACGATTATCCACCCTGATGACCGCCGTTTCCAGCTGATCCTTTGGAGAGAGGATCCTCGGGATCCCATGGTCGTCAACGAGCTCAATACCAATACGTACGGGCTACGGTCAAGCCCCTATTTGGCAATACGTTCTCTTTGAGAGCTCGCAGACCGCGAGGGCCTACGTTTCCCATGAGCCCCTGCCACCCGGAAGGATGATATTTATGTAGATTATATTTGTTCAGGCGCCTCCACAGCGGACGAGGCGATCCTCCTGCGGGACGAATTGATAGTTATCTTGGCCTCCACTGGTTATGAGTTGCGCAAATGGATTGCCAACTCACCAGCGTTTTTGAAAGGCTTGTCAGAGGATCGTCAGTAGGATCCACATTTATTAGAGATTGTTGACAAACCCGCCATGATGGCTGTTCTCGGCGTTCAGTACAGACCAGTCCAAGACATCTTTACGTATAATGTAGACTTGAAATTGCCTTGTTCTTGGACGAAACGTCTCGTGTTGTCTACTGTCGCCAGAGCCTTTGATCCAAACGGTTGAATTTGTCCTGTTATGTTTTGGGCAAAATGCTTCTTGCAGAAGCTTTGGACAGCAGGATTGACCTGGAACGAACCTCTACGCGGTACTCTTGTTGAGGAATGGACCTCTTTTGTATCCTCACTTCCTGCCGTTAATGAGATCTCCTTGCCTCGTTCCATCCTTCTTCCCGGGAAGTACAAGGCAACCCTTCACGGGTTTTGTGATGCTTCGGAACGTGGTCACGCGGCCGTGGTGTACTTCCGCACAGTCAGTGCCTCAGGTCAGGTGAGGGTTTCCTTGATCATGGCGAATAGTAAGGTTGCACCCCTTCGGCCATCTCTGGCCATTCCGAAATTGGAGCTCTCCAGAGCAGCCCTACTCGTGCGATTGTTGAATCACGTGTCGAACACTTTGGGTAAAACAGTTTGTATTAATGGGACCTATGCCTGGACAGACAGTCAAATAGTTCTTTGTTGGTTGAAGGCGTCTGTCCACACTTTGGAAGTATTTGTCGCTAATCGCGTTTCCCAAATACAAAAATCTGAAGTAAAGCTTGTTTGGAGACACGTGCCAGGTGAGCTCAACCCCGCTGATTGTGCCTCGCGCGGATGCTTGACACCTAATTTTATAGGCCACTCGCTATGATGGGGTCCGGAATGGTTGAGTCGACCAGAAATTGATTGGCCTCGAACGCCAGTTTTGAATACTTCCAACTTGCCGGGTCTACGAACACTCGCTCTTGAGAAGGTGGAAAGCGCCTTCGACCCAGATTTCTAATTGAATTGCTACAGCTCCCTTGACAAGTTGTTAGGTGTTACTGCTTGGGAAAAGCGTTTTGTCTTTAATTTTAGGCACCCACAACAGAAACGACTGACACCGTTTCTCTCACCACAGGAACGACAGGAGTCCCTCACCTTTTGGATTCGTTCTGTGCAATTGGCGCATTTCGAGAAGGAGATTGCTATCCTTAAGTCAGGGAAATCAAAATTATCGGGAGCTGTATCTAAATTGAACCCCTTTTTGGACGATATGGGTCTCTTGCGCATTGGAGGGCGTCTCAAGAACGTCAACCTCCCTTACTGGGCACGTCACCCCCTGTTGTTACCTAAGGACGGTCATTTGGTACGTTTGTTGGGATCTGACCGTTACCTTAAGAATTCGTATGCTGGTTCGTATGCTGTAATGCCCTGTTGGCCATTCTGCAACGCAAGTTTTGGATTTTGTCTGCCCGAAGAATTATTCGGAGTGTAGTCTTTTGCTGCATCCCTTCCTATAAGCTCAAGGCTTCTACTATGCAGCCCTTGATGGGAGACTTACCGGCAGAACGCGTAACTGAGAACAGGACGTTTGACGGTGTTGGCACGGACTTCGCTGGTCCCTTTTTGGTGAAAACTTCAACACTTTGAAACAGCAAGACTGTTAAGGCTTACTTGTGTGTCTTCGTTTGCCTCTCCACAGAGGCCGTACATTTAGAACTGGTCTCCTCGCTTATGACCGAGGCGTTTCTAGCCACATTTGACAGATTTGTATCCCGCAGGGGGCTGCCTTCCTTAATCCGTTCTGATTGCGGCACTAACTTCAAGGGCACCTATAATTATTTGAATGACGTATTTAATTTCCTTGAAACCAACAAGGCTGATATAGGTAATAGGCTTGCCCCACGTGGGATAATTTGGTTGTTTTCCCCACCAAATTGTCCACACTGGGGTGGTATATTTGAGGCTGCTGTAAAATCGGCCAAAACCCACTTGCGCAGGACAATTGGTGAATCAGTCCTTACATTTGAGGAACTCGCAACTGTGTTTTGTAAGATTGAGGCCGTTTTGAACTCTAGGCCATAGTGACCGATCTCCTCAGATCCAAATGATTTGGAAGCCCTTACGCCGGGTCATTTTTTGATTGGTCGCCCACTTGTCGCCTTGCCTGAGTACCCCTATATTGATACGAGACCTAATCGTCTCTCGCGTTTTGAATTGGTATGCCAGATTACTCAGAGCTTTTGGAAACGCTGGAATTTGGAATATTTGCACATACTCCAGCAACGCGTTAAGTGGACCGACAAGACCGATCCGCCCAAGATTGGAGACCTCGTTTTGATCAAGGAGGCTAACCTTTCGCCACTCAGATGGCGCAGGGGGCGCATTATTCGTTTGGTAACTGGGGCTGATGGAGTTCCCCGATTTGCTGAGGTCTTGGTGGACGGTTCGATTCTAAAGAGAGCGGTTGCAGCGTTGTCACGTCTAACAACCGATTAGCAAACGGGTAGGCCCGTCCGGGGCGGGTGGATGTTTGAAATAGAAATATTGTTTATGATAAGTTGAATGGATAATATTAAATGGTGTCATTATTTTGTCTATTGTAATTTTTTGACTATGGTCACACTATAAACTGTCAAATCATTTTAATTCTTGCTTTCGGAAAATTCGCTTTGACGACACGTTTTATCTTGTGTGTGATTTGTAGAATTGAATTTAATTGGTTAGTAACCTTGCAATTGTCGCTATTGGCATTGCCCGGCAAAAGTTGTGATATATATCGAACATCACCTTTTACTCATTGCTTGAAAAATTAACACGGTTTGTCGTCCCGTGAAATATCGCCTTTTGAAAAGCACATGCTTGAAGCGTCGCAAATTTTATTGTAATTGAAGTAAATTTGGAACCCTTGTGAATGCCGCCTTTGATCTAACACTGGCATCGGTTTAATTGTGATTAAATTTGTAAAATATTGAACATTTGTAAAATTTTGTAAATCCGCACCTCGTGTATCGTGCCCTGAGGACATCAGTTTGGAGGAACAGCTTAGTGGATACTTCATTCAGTCTATTTTGGCCAATATAGTTGTATGATTTGTCTAATTTAGCTCCACGCCTGACATCAGTGAAATACCAGGTAATTGATTTGTTTAATTTCATCGCTGTGAAACACAGTAAACATATGTCAGACTCCTTGCTTGCCATAGTCAGATGGATGTAATACAAACTTCCACTGCCATCTGCAACAATTTACTACCTGCCTACGGCAAACTCTAAACATAGTGTAAACATTATAACTATGAGCTGCTCACAGCAACTCATAGCTAACGAGTTGTTGGAATTCATTCAACATGCCATCGGTACCATGGACGAGGTCAGCATCTTGCAGATCTGCAAGTCCAACTTTTAAGAAGAAGATATCAGTGTTGGTAAAAAGGTACTGTATCAGACTCTGAATAAACTGGACCAGATGCCGTCTCGGCGAAGAGATGGCACTGAGAAGAGCATCCAGGATATCATCACCTTATTGAAGATGAACGACCCAGACGACGTGCCTGCTTTTTTTGCGAAGGATCTGCACAAGCTGCCGCCCATCAAATTCGACCACGTTGACGTAACCAGGCTACTGAAGGACATCACATCTTTGAAATCCAGCCTGGCCGACGAGGTACAATCCAAGTTGAAGGCATCGGATAACACCATCACTGAACTACGTGCAGAGGTAGTGTTGTTACAAAACTCTATATCTGCAAGTAGGTCACCGCATACGTCGAACTGTTATATCCCTAAAATGTATGGCTTTGTGTTTACCCTATGGAGACCAAACGCTTGGTCAGCAATCCGCGTTCTAATCTGTAGTATGATGCCCACTTTCAGACAGTCGGTCCTTAATCCCCAAACGTTCAAGACGTCTACCGAACTCGTCTATTTTTATAAATAATCCTTAACATTAAACTAAACGAAATACTAAACTTGTCCGTGTGGTGACGGATTAAGAATACGGATTGTCACCACCCCATATCATCCCATGGGTGTCGTAAGAGCCGACAGAGGGAGCATATTATGCAGAGTACAGCACTGTAAGAGAAGGAAAACTTGATACAAACCCTATACCAACCCGTTTGGCCAGCGTGGTATAGTAGGCCAATTCCTCCTTTCAAAGGAGAGGCTTAGTCCAGCAGTGGACTGATAAAGGCTGATGATGAAACGAAATAAATCTTTTTTTAAAAAGTCTATCGTTTAAATCCGGATAACATTTGGTGGCAGCGGTGGGATTCCGAAGGAGTCCCCTATACGTCTCTGAAAAGTCCAAAATATACGCGAATGTGTGTGTTGAGTGTACTTGCCGATTCCAACTACGTATATACTTACCGTGCTGTTGTTCCGGTGATTCTTTGTACGTCGCGACCGTGTTCTTGAAAGGCCCATTGCTGCGCACTGTTCGTGCTGCAGCCGGTCTCTAACCTTGAACCTGCAAAGTATACCCTCTATCACGCGTAGTCTAACGCTGTGACCGGTGTACCATTCCCGACGAGAAAATACCAACCAGACGGCGATATTTTCGCGGCATCATCCTTACATCCGGTCCAGGAATCCAGGACTTACCAGGGAGTGACGAGAATGAGGCGTGGTGAACTATTGCTGTAGGTGAAACTATTCCTTAACTTTGATCCTGAGACTGCGGTGAAATCGTCGAAATATCCTGAAATCAAAGTGTTCATTTGTCCGCTCCGTTTAACATTCGCGTTTTCAGTGTTCCAGTGTAGAATTTATATTACGTTAAATAACTTTTATTCATTATAACGTTCTTATAATTATAAAACCAAATAAGTTGCATCGAAGTGGCTCTTATCTAAGTCACAGTTCTACTCAGACCGTTCCTAGTAACGCCTACGCACATCATACCTTTGTTATCGCCTCTGTTCAGAATACTATACAAGCGTTTGCGTTCGGGTTTGGTTTCGATTTATTTTAATTTTGTTATATCATATTCTTTTCTTTTAAATTAAAATGGCAAAATCAGATTCTAAGAAAGATATTAAAGAATTAAGATCTGAAGAGGAAATTTCCTTAAACGTTGTGTTGAAATTCATTAAACCTTTTAACGGTGACAGAGAGAAATTAACTGCTTTCCTGAGACTTGCGACAGCGCAATTTCCTTAGCGTCTTCATCCCAGTAAGATGTAGTTTTTAAATATATTTTAAGCCAACTAGAAGGGAAAGCCGAAACAGCCTGTTCAATTAAAGATTTTGAGACGTGGTCATCACTTAAAGAATTCTTAAAAAATCAATTTGGAGAGCGCAAGCATTACGCTCATTTACTTACCGACTTGCAAAACTGTAGACAAAGCGCTCAGGAAACCGTCAGCCAATTTTCTCTACGTGTAGAGACCTGTTTACAAAAACTTTTAACAGAAGTAACCGTTTCAAATTCCAAAAAGAGCGAACTTGTTGGCAGATTAGCCGCTATGGAGGATCTAGCCCTCCATACTTTCACTTTAGGATTGCATCCTAGAATAGCGAACCTGGTCAGAAGTAGAGATCCTAAGAGCCTGAATGACGCAATAAACTGCGCCATATCAGAGGAGAAAATACAACAGTTTTCTTACCGTAACACCTCCCTAAACTTTAACAAACCAAAAACTACTGAACCTTTTAATAAAAGAAATGACTCTTATAACCGCGTCCCACAAACACATAAACCTAATAATAACTACCAAAACACATCTTCTTCTCGCGATTCAATGTTTTGCAGATATTGCAAGAAGCAAGGTCACCTTCTTGAAAACTGCAAATTACGTGAATATAATAATAAAAGATTCTCTAATAGCCCTCAACCGTTTACCCCAATGCAACCTTCTACCTCTAAACCTTATCCTCGTGTGAACTTTGCTGAAAATGATGAAGAAGATGGTAAAGATGAAGTGGATGAATGCGTTGATAATAATTTAAACTTATAAATGTCCCGTCTAGGTATCGCGCGGGGCAATTCCATATTACCCAAGTCGATACTATTTCCAACGGATTGACCAATGGACCGGGTAACCAGCCCCAAACTCAAGGTCATCCAGTCAAATCGACCAATGGACAGGGTAACCAGCCCCAAGCTTAAGGTCATCCAACCAAATCGACCAATGGACAGGGTAACCAGCCCCAAACTCACGGTCATCAAATCAAATCGGCCAATGGACAGGGTAACCAGCCCCAAACTCGAGGTCATCCAACCAAATCGACCAATGGACAGGGTAACCAGCCCCAAAATCACGGTCATCCAATTAAATCGACCAATGGACAGGGTAACCAGCCCCAAATTCACGGTCATCCAATCAAATCGACCAATGGACAGGGAACCAGCCTCAAACTCAAGGTCACCCTAATCCATTGAAATCTGCACAGATCTATGAAATTGTTACTCACAACAGATACTTACCCTATGTCAAAATTCAAACACCTATAAATCAAAACCCACTTACCTTTCTCATTGACTCCGGTGCATCCATCTGTATCCTGAAAAATAAATGTATTAGTAACAAAATAACGCTAAATGAAAACGATATTAAAATTAAAGGAATAGATTCAAAAAATGATCCTTTGAAAAGTATAGGCAGCCTAATGTTACAATTACAATTTAACCCACAAGTAAAACTACTACATACCTTCCATGTTTTTGACAACATTAATTTACCGTATGATGGCATAATAGGTAACGACCTATTCATGCAACATGGATGCCGAATGAATTATAATTTAGAATCTCTTGAAATAAATGATACCAATATTAAATGATCATTTGATAAACCTTCCTATAAGGTCGAACCTCGCACAGAAAAGGTAATTGAGTGCTCGGTTAAAAATCCCGAACTAAAGGAAGGAATAATATTTGATCAACACATATCAAATTCTATCTTAATATCCAACTGTCTGGTTAAAGTAAAAACTAACAACAGAGTTAACCTTACAGTACTTAACACCTCTGACGAACCAGTTCAAATAAATTCTAATTTGTTACTTACCTTACATCCTATTGATTATAATCAACAATTTAATGCTAATGCCAATCCAAATAACAACGACGTTAATAATAGTATCGAAAGAACACAAAAGTTATTTGACCTCTTACGTATGTCTCACCTCAATGGAGAAGAATCAAAACTTCTGAAAGATATATGTAGTCAGTATGCAGATGTATTTCATTTACCAGGAGATCAATTGACCTGCACAGATATTATCAAACACGAAATTAAAACAACAACTTCCCAACCTATAAGTGTAAAATCTTACAGATTCCCCGAAATTCATAAAAATGAGGTCAAGAGCCAAATTTATAAAATGTTAAACGAAAATATTATTAAACCCTCCAAATCTCCATGGTCTTCGCCAATTTGGATAGTTCCAAAGAAGACAGACTCATCCGGGCAGAGAAAATGGCGAATTGTCATAGACTACCGGAAGTTAAATGACATTACAGTTGGAGAAACTTACCCAATTCCTCAAATAAGTGAGATATTAGATCAGCTAGGTCAAAGCAAATATTTCTCAACATTAGACCTGGCATCTGGATTCCATCAGGTGCGAATGGATCCCGCTGATAGCCCTAAAACCGCATTTAGCGTCCCAGACGGTCATTTTGAATTCAACAGAATGCCGTTTGGGTTGAAAAATGCCCCTGCAACGTTTCAAAGAACAATGAATGCTGTATTATCGGGATTACAAGGCACACACTGCTTTGTGTGCCTTGATGATATCGTTATATACTCCCATTCCTTGATTTCAAGCATCGAAAAGATCGCTTTAGTTTTTGAAAGATTGAGAACCTATAAACTAAAATTGCAGCCAGAGAAATGCGAATTTCTCAGAAAAGAAGTGGCTTACCTAGGTCACGTTATTAGCGACGAGGGAGTCAAACCTAACCCCGAAAAGATAAAAGCCGTAGTACAATTTCCTGTCCCTAAATGTCCGAAAGACATAAAGTCTTTTCTTGGACTAGCCTCATATTACCGACGCTTTATACCCGAATTTTCTAAATTTGCTAAATCCCTTACAGCTCTTTTAAAAAAGGATGTCCCATTTATCTGGACTAATAGTCAACAATTAGCTTTTGAACAGCTTAAAGATAAATTAGTTACAGCCCCAGTACTTATATATCCCGATTTCACAAAACCCTTCATTTTAACTTGTGATGCTTCTAATTATGCAATTTCTGCAATATTATCTCAAGGAGAAGTCGGAAAAGACAGACCTATTGCCTATGCCTCCAGGACACTAAATAAAGCGGAATGCAATTATAGTGTCACTGAGAAAGAGTGTCTAGCTATCGTCCACGGCACCAAGGTATTCCGCCCATATCTTTTTGGCCGACGATTTAAAATTATAACAGACCATAAGCCTCTTAACTGGCTGTTCAATTGTAAAGACCCCGGATCTCGCCTAATACGATGGCGTTTAAAGTTAGAGGAGTATGATTATGAAATCCAATATAAGAAGGGTAAAATTAATACAAATGCCGATGCCCTCTCGCGATATGTAGTAAGCCCAGTCCAACAGAATGATAATACTATACCTGATAATGTTCCATCGCAGCCTAATCCTGAAAATCCTGATGACTTACCTGTCGAAGAACCCGTAGTTAGTAGAGAGCGTGAACGTCCTCCTCCCCCTTTAAGTCCTGAAATTATAATTAGGGAAAACCCCGACTTACCTGAAATACTCGAACTACCCGATGACTTTGAGATTCCAGAGGATGTAGAACTCCCAGAAGATTTTGATATTCCTACTCCACCATCCAATGAAACCATTAATATTAATAATGATACATATTCTAAATGCTTAAAGACAACAAATCAATTACATTTAATACCAAGATCCAAGAATATAATGAAAATTTGCTTAAAACTAAATCTAAATGCATCGTCATACCGACTTCTATTGATTTAGATGAGTCAAACCACTACGTCATAGATGTTCTAATAAACTTTCTGATTCTAAAGAATTTCTATCGAGAGAAAGAACACTCTATTCATACATAAAATTTGAAAAAGATAATATCACCTATTACTTCCTTTTTGTTAAAGTATATCACTACGATTCCAATAGTTATGAAGATATTTTTTAAAGTTTGAATATGTTAAAAAACGAGTTAATATCACAAAATGTCAACGAATTTAGTATCTCAGACTTCCGAAATACTTTTGACTCTCATACTTTTATGAAAATATATAATATAATTATGTACCTATTTCATGACACTAACATAACGATAAATATTTATAAAAATACCGTAATATATCCTTCTATGAGCGAAATTATAAAAATTCTAAGAGAAAATCATGATCTCCCAATTGCGGGCCACCTAGGGTCAAATAGAATGTTAGGCAGAATCCAAGAAAAGTATTATTGGCAAAATAGTGTGCAGTGATATTGAAAATTATGTCCGCAAGTGTGAATTGTGTCAGACTAACAAAGCTTTGCGCAAAACTAACCGCGCTCCCATGCAAATCACTACAACTTCGACACAACCTTTTGAGCGAGTGGCTTTAGATATTGTGGGCCCCCTACCCGAGGCTGGCAACGCCAAATTAAAGTTCATTTTAACATTGCAAGATGATCTCACAAAATATTCGGCAGCTTATCCAATTTCAAATGCAACCGCAGAAGAAACTGCTGAATGCCTCGTTCATTTTATTGCTCAATTCGGTATTCCAAAGACCATCTTAACCGATCAAGGAACTAATTTCACGGCCGAATTGTTCAAGCAAACATGCACATTTTTGAAAGTAAAACAACTTTGGTCTACCCCTTATCATCCGCAAACTCAAGGGGCACTGGAAAAAAGCCACTCCACTTTAAAAGAGTACCTTAAATCTTTCATAAACGAAAACCAAACCAACTGGCCTAGATTTGTCTATACTGCAATGCTCACCTATAATACAACTATTCACTCAACTACTCATTTCACCCCTTACGAGCTATTATTTGGTCATAAAGCCTCTATCCCGTCCTCAATATATGAAACCCCATTGGAACCTAGTTATAATACTTACGTTAGAGTTTTACAGCAACGATTGAAACTTTCTCGTGAGAAAGCTATAGAAAACATTTTGAAATCTAAAACTATTTCAAAAACCTATTATGATAAACATACAAAACCAGTCCAATAGAAAGCTGGAGATATGGTTTATGTGAAGAACCATTTACGTCTACGTAAAGCATTATCACCTATTTGGAAAGGCCCCTTTAAGGTTGTTCGTATAAATGGCAACAATACCCTTACTTTACTCATGAATCGTAGACACGTAAATTATCATTACGATGAGATTAAGTTGGCAGAAGTCAACGTAGAATGATAAACTTTTATTTTTACTACCAGATATACACTTTTATTTTACATTTTACTATCTAACTATACAATTAACATTTATACTATTTAATATACAAGTTTTACATTATTAGATTAAGTGATAGAATATGTCGCCTTTCAGAATTGCCGCAACGGGCATCTGCGTTCTTGCTGCAGATGTTATACAACAGATAGACAAAAGCCCAGGCATCTATTTCGAAACGTCAGGCACCGTTAAAATTTCTAATGAATATCTACATGTTTTAGTTCCTATTGACATTGGGTATATGAAACCGCATATTGATAACATTAAAACTGTTTTAGGAACTGCTAGATTCATTTGCCAACAAAATGAACTGAATGTTTCTAAATGCCATAACTTTCTTCAACCCTTAGTGCCGCGTCTTGATAGTATTCTAAGAGATTACAGTGCCATCTCTCATCTCATTACTGAAAGAGATAAAAAGTCACCATGGTTTGCTGGAATTGGTACTATGTTCAAACAAATTAGAGGAACGATGGATGAAGATGATGCGATGAAATACAATAACGCCATTCAAACTTTAAATGATAGCAATAAAAAATTGGCATCCTTAATAAAGGATAATGTTTTAATGACTAATACAGCATTACACCACTACAATGAAACATTTAAAATAATAAATTTTAATGAAGCCCGTTTAAATGACGCTATTGATTCATTGGTCATAAGTTTTAAAAACGCATCTGAAATAAATTCAAAATTGTATTCCGAAATTAAACTAAATGAAATATGTTATGAATTATCATCCTCTTTACTTACCTTGTCATTCAGAATCGAAAATTTTGTTAATGCTATAATGTTTACAAAAAGTCATTCTATACATCCATCTGTGTTAACACCTAAACAACTGTATGATGAACTAGTAGACAATATTAGACACTTAGATAAACATAAAGAACTACCTATCAGCTTAAGTCTTAATAATATACATACTATAATTGTTGTAGCCAAACTGTCATGTATCTTTGTAAACAATAAAATAGTATACATTATAAAAATACCCTTAGTCAATAGAATAGAATATAGTTTATTTAAACCGATACCTATACCAATTCCACATGACAACCAGCAACCAAACTCTTATGCAATGGTGTTACCTAATTGTAAATATGTAGCTATAAGTAGTGATAAGAATACATATATATGTTTTAGTGATTTAAGAAAATGTATTATAGCGGGTAACCAAATATTCATATGCAACGATATTGATATACATTCAATTCAAAATTATCCGATTTGTGAAACAGAAATGCTATGTAAAATACCTATTAAATTGCCACTTCAATGTAAAACCAAATTAATTTTCGGACAAATTGATGTCTGGCAAGAATTGAAAGGTAATAGATGGCTATTCGTTGAAACTGAACCTCTTAAACTAATAGTCGAGTGTCAGACAACAACATCAGAGTACAAACTTTTGGGTACAGGAATATTGAACCTAAAATCAAATTGCAAAGCTTATAGTAATAATAAAGAATTTATAACTAAATCTAACATTACGATAACAATAAAACCAATATTATCAGACTTTAATTTAATTGATGACCCTTGTTGTGATAAAGATAAATTTAATTTACTTAAACCAAAATTAGAGCCTGTAAAGCTTTTAAATGCAAACTTAGATAAAATCACAAGTATTACAAACAATCAGTTCATGACAGATATCAATGAAATTATAAATAAACCTAGCCCGCTAATAGAATATAAGTCTTACAATCCTATAATGACTATCTTTGTGACTATTATAATTATAATCATTGTATTGTATAAGTTCTTAAACGGATTCGGTAAATGTCCCAAACGTAAACAAATTAATATAACAGATTCCGGCATAGCAACAGACGATAATCAGGAATTGGAACAAATACCAATTCCGCGTATTAGAATAGATTCCTAAAACTTAGCACTAAAATGTGTAAGTTTCCTCATGTTAGGGGGGGTTGTTATATCCCTAAAATGTATGGCTTTGTGCTTACCCTATGGAGACCAAACGCTTGGTCAGCAATCCGCGTTCTAATCTGTAGTATGATGCCCACTTTCAGACAGTCGGTTCTTAATCCCCAAACGTTCAAGACGTCTACCGAACTCGTCTATTTTTATAAATAATCCTTAACATTAAACTAAACGAAATAAATCTTTTTTTTAAAAGTCTATCGTTTAAATCCGGATAACAGAACGTAAACACCCGACGCGGGGCTCAAATTGCATCTGTATGCAGTTTTGAGTCAGCGAAGTTACTTGGATCGCCTATCGCTGCGAGTAATGCAAGCGGTGTGACGTCTGCTGTTGCTGACCTCGAGTCATCGACACCGGTCAAGGTTTTGTCACAATAGGATGCGTCAATTCGTAAGCGCGACTATGCAGCTGTTGCCGCTGAAAGCAAAGCGGCCATGCCAGCAATCGCCAGGATAAAAAAGGGCGTAAACAGAAGGTTTGTGAGCGCCCCCGTAACAAGGACATGGAACGGACAGTCCCAGAAAAGGCAACATGTGACAGGGACGGCTCCATTAAGGTGGAGAAAAAGAAGAAGAAGCCAACGCGCCGTAACATTTGTGGTACCGGGATAGCAGGATCTAATATGTTGCTACGTCCCGCAGTATCAACCACACAGTTGTATATGTCCCAGCTGCATCACTCCACAAAGGAAAAGGAGGTCGTGGAGTATTTACGCCTGAAGACCAACTGGACTTTGAGAGTCGAGAGATTGGAGTCACTCCACAACACAAACTTTAAGTCGTACGTGGTGCGGGTGCCGACTAATCATCTCAGTTTCATCAAATTTTTGGCCGAAGGGTGTTGTCTATCGGCGTTTTTATGGACGATTACGCAACAACAAACAGCGAAACATGCCACTGTAAACAACACCTGTGCGTTATATTATTATATTAGTAATTAGACATTTTATTGTATGTATGTTAGTCTGTAAGGTATATATCTGTATGGGTTTTCATTACCTGAATTAAACGAATATTATTATATTATTATAGGTTCACTCCTGCAAGATGACGGCGAAATTCATCAGGATGTTAGGCAACGAATTAACGCAGGATGGATGAATTGGCGGCAGGTCTCGGCACAATATCATCCTCCTAGCGTTATCCCAGTTTCAATCTGGGGTCCGCTTACTAGTCTAACCAGATTTCGCTGAATATTAGCTTTTTCACAGAGCGACTGCCTGTCTGACCTCCGCAACCCGAAGGGATAACAATATTCTATGGTTTTAGACTAGTGTCAGTTTATTTAGAAGGTACTGACGCCCTATAACGACTGTCAAAGATCTTCATGATAACTGGGACCGACGGCTTTACGTGCTCTCCGAAGCACGGGACAAGCGATAATTGACAATTTAATGCGCACATAACCCCGAAAAGTCATTGGTGCGCGCCGTGGATTCGAACCCGATATCCTCTGCATGGCAGTCTGTTGGTATCTCCACTAAGCTATCGCAGTCTCAGGCACTCGCATATTGCGATCACAAAATGCCTGTGAAATAGGGCCGCATTTATAAGGCTGTTTGGAGCTGAGTGTTGGGCTACAAAGAAGATGGGTGAGAAACGATTGCATGTTGCTGAGATGAGAATGTTATGATGGATGTGTGGAATGGCAAAAATGGACAGAATTAGGAATGATTACATTAGAGGTAGTATGAAAGTGGCGCCCATTGGTGAAAAGGTAAAAGGGAGTCGATTGGCCTGGTATGGACATGTTATGCGAAGAGATGAGATATACATAGGTAAGAAAGTGATGAATATGCACGTAGAAGGACGAAAAGGGAGAGGGTGGCCAAGAAAAAGATGGATGGACTGTCTGAAGATGGATATGAAAGAGAAAGGGATAAGCGTTCGGATGACTGGTGACAGAGAAGTATGGAAGCGAAGGACATACTGCGCCGACCTCAAATAAATTGGGACCACGATGATGATGATTTATTAATTAAGGACGGAAGTAGTAGTTTCCTAATAGATTTGAATTCTGTTTTGTTTGCTATTGGTAAACATAAATAGAAGCCTTCGTTTCGGTTCCACGTGTTCCTTTTCTCAAGGACGTCTACATTTATTTCATATTTTCCAAAATAGTAATACAATTTTTCCCAATATACATCTTTATTGAGAAAATCTTTTTCACGTGTATTTTTATTAGCTTATACTCTAAGTACTACGAAGTTGTAATTAAGGTAAACATATGAAGAATAATACGTTTGGATCCATCTAAGAGGTTCTTCAACGATACATTAAACAATATAATCAACACAAAATACTTTGAACCCAGAATAATTATATGCTCCAGTGGAGTGACGCAAAGTGGCTGGCAGCGGCTGGACACGAAGAGCCGATCAATCGACCTCAGTGGCGTGCCATTGGAGAGGCCTATATCCAGCAATGGACTACGGCAGGGTGATGATGATGATGATAATTATATTCATGTAAATGTGCTTACGTCGCGTCCCCGTGGATTGAAACAGGTTATAACAGGTAGCAGCTATTATGATAATAAAATTCAGATTTTAAATAGAATAGTAAAATAAACACAGAATTATCTGAAACTATCTACACCTTCAAATACCCTTCACATTGTGGTAAAATATCTTTAAGGCAGCGATAGCCTAGTGGAGATACCAACAGACTGCCATGCGGAGGGTATCGGGTTCGAATCCACGGTGCGCACCAATGACTTTTCGGAGTTATGTGCGTATTAAATTGTTAATTATCGCTTGTCCCGTGCCTCGGAGAGCACGTTAAGCCGTCGGTCCCGGTTGTCATGAAGATCTTTGACAATCGTTACAGGGCGTCAGAACCTTCTAATAAACTGACACTAGCCTAAACCATGGAATATCGCTATCCCTTCGGGTTCCGGAGGTCAGACAGGCAGTCGCTCCGTGGAAAAGCTAATATTCAGCCAAAATCCGGTTAGACTAGAAAGCGGACCCCAGATTGAAACTGGGATAACGCTAAGAGGATGATGATTGTGTTAAAGTATCTTTACCGCAATTCATATGAACGTCCCTAAAATTATAATAAAATAAAAAAATCAGATTACAATATAAAAACCCAAAATGAAACTGAAATAAAAAAGCAACGCCATTCCAATGTAAGTTAATCTCCAGAGATACCTGCAACCGAGAGGTAATAATTAAAAAACATACATAATCCATAATCCATCGTTAACAGAAAAACCTTCGACCCTTTTCAATTATACAAAAATTTGACTTTCACCCCTCGATTCAGCCTTAGCGACACTGTATATAAAGCTCTCTATTCACCAGAGGGGATTTGAAATATCGAAATAATTCTTCGAAATGTGAACTGTGAAAGATTATATGGCTGGTTTTAACGAGTTTATGTGATTTTTGTACTAACTAAATATGAGACATTGATATACGTACATCGATAGATGTAAAGCAATTTTATTGAAAGGCTGGCTTTAGGCTAGTAAGAGACTTTGATTGGTACGTTAGATTGTGATTTCGATGCCCGCCGAGGACAATGTTTTAGTTTATGAGTGCTGCAATTTTTCTATGCCTGAATGTAATATACTACACAGCATGAAACCGAAGGACTACGACTCCAATCAAAGGGAGACGGAAACAAGAGGATGCTGATGATACAAAAAATATAGAAGTATTTAGGTATATTAGTTGTCTCATTGCAAGAATACGTATAGATTGCTTAATCTATCAGATAAGGCTATATCTTAAGGCTATCAGATTGTCAAGCATAGGTGTTCTTTTCAATCCTCAGTCAACTCACAGTATTGAAGGTTTGTATTTTAATAAAATGTTTGTTCGTTCTAAAGCGCTTTAAATGGAATATAGAATGACACAATGTTTCTCGCGTATTTTTTCCTCCTAGTGAATATTCAAGTTTAACTTTCCCTGGATCACATAATCCTTTTTTTTCAACAAAGCTTTTACATGGCAAAATTCGGTACTTTATTTGTTGTTGAATAATTGAATAAATCACGGTAATGGAACTGGTTTTTAGCAAATGGATCTGTTTCCAAAATGGCTTTCATTGTCGGATCATCTGGTGTGAGGGCACAGTATGGGAGGAGGCGGCTATTTCTATTTTAATAATTAGCTTGGGAATAGAAAATTTAATTAAAAGCCATACCTGCAAAATAATAACAGTAATTAAAATAATTCGAGGAACTTCCGTTAAATTAAATTTATTCTGATCTAGCCTGAAAACGGTTAATCAAATCATCATCAAATGAATAAATTATTTTTAATTTAGATGTGTTTTTTTTAATTAGCCTATATTGTCCGACAGCTGAGCAAAGGATCTCTTGAATCTCTCTTGGATTTCCACAAATCTCTGTGGTTTACGATCTCTGGCCAGTCGCCCTCAAAAGCGTCTAGGTCATCCCGCCATCTCCGTCTAGGATGTCCTCGTCGCCGCCGACCACCTGGTATCCAATTGGTTGTTACATGAGCCCACCTTTCTGTGTGCATGCGGCTGACGTGTCCGGCCCAGCCCCACTTTAGTCGGGCTGATTTTACTCCTACGTTCATTTAGCCCATTTTTGAGCGCAGCGTATAGTTACGGACGTGATCGGTCCTCTTCACCCCCAGAATGCTACGCTCCATGGTTCTTTGGCAAATCTTCAACTTGGACTTCTGAATCTCGGTCAGGGACCATGTTTCAGCACCGTAGGTTAGGATGGGCAGTAAACACATGTCAACGAGTTTCCGTTTCAATGATAACGGAAGGTTTCCCTTCAACATCTGCTTCGTGGACCAGTAGCTCTTCCAGGCATTTTGGATTCTTTGTGTAATCTCCTTATCTTGCCTTTTATCGAAGGATACTATCTGGACCAAGTAAGTATACTTGTCAACATAGTATATTATCTTTATTCAAAATAATTTATTCAATCAAAAATCATATACACAATGTAAATAGTGGAATTATTTCGGTGAACAACTGATCTTGTCTATCGGCGTAGACACAAACACTGATGACATCTAGCGGACACTGACAGAACAAACAAGACATGTTGTGAATGCTGTTCTTGAATTGCGCTATTAGAAGTTTTACACATTATAAGATAAACATAAGCGATAACAATAAGCGACAAATGAGATATAGTGTCTCTTCTAGACAGAGTATCCTCCATCTGGTCGGAAGAACATGACCATGTTGATTCCGAAAAATATATATTAGATTCATACACGCCCGCTCATAATGCGTCCCCACCTTAAGCAGACGGCTTATTTCATGGCCACGCAGTATCACTTTACGCAGTGAACACCACGCTCACATTTTCACTATCAATATATTTCTGAATCATTGACGTATTAATGGTGATTATAGCCGTGTCAAAAATAATAATAAAAAATTAGAGATGTTAAAATAAATTGAAGAAAATTGTTTTAAAAAACGACGAACTTGTTTTATGATATTGTTAATTCTTTAAAGAAAGATTGATTATTATCTTGCTCCGTAAATCACTCATATTTATATGTTTTATGCAAAAAATATACGTGAATTACATTACAATGGCACTGTTTAAAGCGCACTAATTTGAATTAAAACAAACCGATCACGCAGTGCGTGGTTTGCAGTGGTACTACTATAACATCAGCGCGAGCCCTAAGAGCGAGAAAGATAGCAATAAAATACGATAAATGCGCGCTCTGGCCAGTTTAGTATGGCAAAACACTGTAGCAGGCTATACAGTGCTTAGGTTAAGGTTGTTTTTTTTTATAAATGCATGGTTTTTTATTGTAGTATATCTCTATAAATAAACGTCGTATAGTAAAAATAAAAATATTATGCTATAGTAAACCTCAAACCAAGCAGAATAAGCGTTGTTAAGCAAAAACACTGTATTCTTGAATACAGTCTTTTGCTTTTTCACGATAGATCGGTTTCACCATATCCTTTTAGTTGACTCAAAGCGGTTTCTAAGCTTTACTTAGGACTTACGCTTAGCACAATCAATAAAGTCAAACTGGAGATCCCTGAACTGACTGAGTGACTCTCTGAAGTGTTTAAGAGAGGGGTGAAAAATGTCTTCTCTAGGCCATCATGCCTTAATTATAGATATGATATTGGGATAACTTTTACTGAATGATAGCTTAAATTTTATAGGTAACAATAAGAATAAATTTAAGACCTCATTGTTCTCACTAACTCTGCTAAATCGAACACGTCACTCACACTCACCACAACTAATTCTGCGGTTTCTAAGCTGTCAAGTTCAAGCGTTATGTATTTTTTATTTATTAAATAAAGCTGAAAGTAATATTAAAATAATATTTATTTAGATCACCAACATCGTCTGACAGAAAAAACCATCTATAGGTTCAAGTGATAAAATAAATTAATCATTCACAATTATTTTATTGCTCTAATAAATCCTTCTTTATTACTTCTTTCGAAAATTACAATATAGGCAATCTGTATAACGGCACAAAGAAATTGAACATTCTGGAAATCTATCGCGATCGAAAGGTTTTACTTATGGCATGGAATCAATGACACAGTTTTAAATGATTAAGACTAAAGCCTGCCAAGATTCGAATATACGTATAATGTAGTAGTATAAGCGGCCACCTCAACGTTCAACACTACACAGACTACTGTGAGTTCCATCTTCACATGAGGTAACACTTTGTGTGATCCATAGTTCTAATTTCGAGTCTGGCTATTCTTTGCGTCCGTCAATTTAATGTTTGTACAGTACCCGACGACTAATTATTTATTTTGAAGAACGCTTTTTAAATGAAAGAAAATATTAGACACAGCGGTGAGTTATACAAACACGCTATGTATATAAATAATTGCCGTAAACCCAATAAAAATTATAAGGAACAAAATCACAATAATATTCTAAACAATTAGCACTGCTCGAAAACCAATACTCCCGGTGAAACCTGTCACGCAGAACATACCAATTATTTTTCTCCCTTAAACAATTAATAAGCAATCGCAAAAACAATTGGTGATACCGAAACCCATCGCTTTATTAATCTTCGCGAAATAAATACAGCGTAGACGACGGCTCTTAGGTAAGGTTTGTTTACAAGTGTAGTATTTGGTTGTTTCGAAGTAAATAAGGTTGTTTAAATGTTTGGTTATCTTTCTTCGATTGAGGAAAATAATTACGTATGATAGTTATGAATATTTGTATACAATTTTAATATATATAATATAGGAAATAAATATGTGTTTAACCTAACTTTTGGTGCGATAGTTCAGGTAATGTGTGTATGTTCTTTGCGTCTATCGTTTCAGAAGTCATAGAGACATTTATAACGACAATTAAGGACACTAGCCCTAAATATTTGAACTCAAAAATAAAATTCGTCTGTTAGGTCAGATAAAAAAAATGAAAATATAAAAATAACAAGTCTACAACATTATTTAGTAACTTTTTAAGCCCATCTAATAAAAATAATGGCATCCTACGAACTTCGAACCCATAACAATTTCCCACCTCATTCACGACGCAATAACCAGGTTCATTCTATTCTTGCTCGAAGCTATAAACACTCTTGGTGTAAATGAGCCTTTAGATATTAATATTATCTTTCAGAAGGTATAAATTAATCCAAAGCTCTTGTGCAGAGCGTCGAACAAAAGGATAGGAGACTGTTAAAGTAGACTGTCCGAAAGATGATGGTGGCTGGAATTAAGCGGATGCGCATCAGTGGATTAGGTATTCTTAGACATATAGAATTGTATTGCTCACATTATCAATAATTCTCTATTTGTGTATTGGCGCTGATACACTTGAGCATTCACCTGTAATGAGCATTCTCGCGAATGTTACAAAACAAATGAGAGCGTTTTAGCCAGCATTCTCACGAACTTTCGGGCGAGCCTTAGAATATAGAAAATACATAGAATTCGCACTACAACTGCAGTTTTACCCATTATATTTACTTCACTTTAATCTAGGGCAGAATCTTCGTAGTTTGTCACTTATTTTTACTTGACTAGTGATGGGCTTACTCAGAATAAATATCGATAAAATATCGATGATGTTTACTATAAAATCTTAGATTTCGTTTACTCAGAATTCATTTCAATAGAATGTTGATAAACCCTCGATATTGATTAATAAATTTGAACGTAGGAACAGACACATGTGTGATTTATTAAACCTGTTCAAATTAAAATGTGCATTTTATTATTTAGAAACGTCATTTGTTTAGGTATGTATCTTACTCCTACTGTAGAAATAATTCTTAAGTTAAACTGAAGTAAATATATTGGGTAAAACTGCAGTTGTAGTGCGATTTCTATATTTTTTCTATATATTATATTAGAGCCTAAAAATAAAATCTTTGAGAGACAAAAATAGACTGACTTTACGTTACTTGATAGCTGGCTAAATGGAGGTGGAAAAAAAATGTGCAAAGACTTACATTAGGCTGAATTTAGTGTTCCAGGTGGAAGTAATTTAATTAACAAGTACAGTATAGCAATAATTTTTCTCTTTTCGAGTAAGCCTGCCCGTCCGGGATATTTCTTTGATTTGCTTGAAGATATATGATAGCTATGAGCTAATACAAGGAAATATGTTCTCTATTATATTGTCTATCTTCTCTAAGATACAAAGTTTACGTATAGACAACCTTTGGGATAAACAGACAGTACTCCTACTCCTCCTTCATCCCAAGGATACCTATAAAGGTAGCCTGAACTCAGTATATAGTAACTTTAATTTCGTTTTCATCTTCTGTATATAAACTGTTTCTCTACTAGGCAGGAGCCTTTTTGCACTATGAGAAGGCCATACCACCACGATGGCTTAATGCGGCTGCACATAACGAGAACGTTATGCTGAACTGTCAGACAAGCATGTTGTCTCACATTTTTTTCTTTTAGCGTTTTGAATGCGATGATTAACAATTTAATATATCTACTATAACTTCAAAAACCAGTGGTGTGTGCTGTGGTTTTGAATCCAAGACCATGTGCATTGTAGTCTGCTTGTATCTGCACTGGATCATTCAGCATCATCCTTCTAGTGCTACTATATACCTATCCTTCTAGTGCTAATAGTGAAAAAGAGTGACCGTGAGTATTGCTCGTTCTTTCTCATGGTCCTTAACCCTTTCATTGAGAACGTCGTACTAAACGTAAGCGTAGAATAAAGGATTTTAACTTTGACTTTTAGCCAGATTTCACTGAATATTGCATAGTTTTTCCACAGAGGCCGCTCTGTCGTGGCCGCACCTGTCTAACCTGTGCAACCCAAATGAATAGCGATATTCCATAATTTAAGTCTCTTCACTAGGCTATCACTGTATTATATCGTTTTAGTGCGTTTCATCATCGGCCCTGTATATAATTTGTCCCACTGCTGGGCACGGGCCTCTTCTCACTATGAGAAGTGTAAGGCCATAGTCCACCACGCTGGCCAAGTGCGGTTTGGCAGACTTCACATGTCTTTCGAGAACATTATGGAGAACTCTCAGACATGCAGGTTTCCTCACGATGTTTTCCTTCACAGTTTAGCATGCGATAAATTAACAATTTAATACGCACATAACTTCGAAAAGTCATTGGTGGTCGCCGTGGATTCGAACCCGGACCTTCTGCGTAGCAGTCCGTCGGTCTCTCCACTAGGCTAGCGCTGCTTTAGTGCGTATCTTTCTACTTATTGGTGTCACGGCTAACACAATTGTTGTTTTGACAGTGACGTGACGCGTTAATGTCAAGTAATTTATTTCCTAAATAGTAAATGATTACGTAGGTGTAAGTCATGTTCTAATGGGCTATTAACGCACACAATGAAACAGGATGTGTGCGTGTTGGTAGCGCCATCTACCTTTCCATTGAGAACTAATAACATCAACGTCAATGGTTCGCCGCTGCTTGGCCAATGCGAGCGATGCCTTTTGTTCCCGTCCCTGTCTATCCCATTCTCTGGAAGGGGCACGCCTTTCGCGGATTGGTCGCCGCGATCATCGACGCGAGAGACAGTCTAGAACTTTCGAGAAGCTCGAGAACGTGTCCGCCATACCGCACCGCCATAATTTTAACGCTCCCGCTTTATACTAAAACCGCCCGCGAGTGAAAGTGATTTGTGTAGTGGAGTGATTCAAACAGCTTCAGGATTCTCGAAGACACCAGGAAGCTGCCATTTGCAAGGAAAGAGGACTGACGTACAAGGTAGGTGCCCCTCATCCTTCAGCATCCTTAGAATATCCTATACCTACTCACAATCCTCTTCCCTTATCCTTTCTAGGCGAGCAGAACTCGCCATCCTTTAGATACAGTCCATGAATCCTTCTCCAAATCGCCTAGAACCTACGGTTTCGGTGTAACGCCAAACCATTTTTTTTATCCATACGAGTCGGATACATTTACGTTTTTATACGTTATATCGCTATACCTAGGCAGTAATAGCACCTAGCTATACTCCTAGTCTATGCACATAACCGTCACATGGTTGTTTCCGCCCGCATCAGTAGGTAAACTTTTATGTAGCTACCTACTTACTCAATCATTATTTCTGGAACTATCATAGTTGTCTTGTAAATCTCATATTTCAAGCAACTTTTAATTCCTCCGCTTTAAAGTGTTGCCTAGGTACTTAGGTAAAATAATAGGTACTTTAGATATTCTTATTTTGTTTCGGTCTCATTAGCCTATACTAACGTAAGCATGTCACAACAAAAGAAGTCACGCGTGTCGGAAGACAAAGAGATGACAATCTTAGAAGCAAAACGTAATATTTTATTCGAGCGCATTCAAAACATTTACGAGCGTTCAAAGACCGCAGCCGTTTCTGACAGTAATAGGGAATCATTCCTTATTTGTTGTATGACAGTAGATAATATTCGAACAGATTTTCATAAGTTGTTAGACGATTATAACACAAGATTACTTTCTATCAATCCTGATGAACAACCGAATTATCAGGCGTACACCTCATTCGAAGATCTTTATTGTATTATTAAGCATATACAATCGCAATTAGAGGGTAAATATTCGGCACAGCCCGTTTCCGTGGCTCGCAAGCCGAAATTACCGCCGCCAATCGAGATTATGTCGTTTGATGGAGATATACGAAATTGGCCGTTATTCTATGCGAGTTTTAAGTCTACAGTGCACGATAACGGTTCTCTGACAGATGCTGACAGGTTGTACTATTTAATAGCTAAACTGTCACCGAAGGCCCAGTCCGTATTTGCAGGTGTCACACCTAGTGCTGAGAATTATCAGGTCATATTTCAGTCACTACTTGATAGATATCAAGACACGCGCGTCCTAGCGTCTACCTACTTTGATCAAGCTTTAAATCTTAAACTGTCCGGTGCCGCATCTGTCTCGAATTTCCAGCTGTTTATAGATAACTTCGTAACCGCGGTTAATTCTCTTAGGAACTTAAAATTAGAAGATCTTTCCGACTTTATGTTGCTTCAACTCGCTTTAAACTCGATACAATTCGTGCTTTCGAGATGACGGAACGCAATAATAAAATACCTACACTAGATAGTTTTATTTCGTTCATCAAAGATCAGTGTCGAATATTTCATAATACGCATTCTGGTTCACCTTGCCCGTCTAACACTAACAGCAACAAACAAAGGTTGAATAAATCGCGAAACAGTAATAATAACTCGGTCCCTAATCCACAATCTTACGTAACATGCTCGGCATCTAATAAAATTAATTCACAGAAGTGTCTGTGCAGTAATATAGTGCACGACCATTTCTACAAGTGTCCCGCCTTCAATGGTTTAACACCAACTGCTCGTTTCAAGTGCGTGAAGGACAACAAAGCATGCATTAATTGCTTAAGCATAAAACATAAAACAAGTGATTGTTCTAGTAAGACAAATTGTCGCTCATGTAATCAAAAACATCATTCATTGCTACACTTCGATAAAGGTAACCCGTTGTCAAGCCAAGCCGCTAACCTTGACACACTTACGTCGCAGGTGCAGGCTACGATAACTGCGCCTGCCACGATTCAGAATGAAATATCGTTGTGTACGACATCCATTGCGCGGGCGGCACGAACGCGCGGACGGCCTTCGTGCGCTTATAGTGATCAGAGCAGTGCTAAGCCGCGATGTATGGTGTCTAAGACTGTTCTGTTAGTGACAGCGCAAGTTATCGTTTATGATGTTAATGGGTCGCCGCACATGGTACGTTGTCTACTAAATAGCGCGTCTCAGACCAGTTTAATAACGTTTGAGTTGTTCAAACGCCTCGGATTGTGGAATAACTTTAAAAATACGAACTCAATAGTCAGAGGGATCGGCGGTTCAGAAAAACATTGTAAGGGTTCCGCAGATATTAAAATACATTCGCGTTTTGATGGAGACATTAATTTTAACATTTCTTCGCTTATCGTGGAGCGTATTACGGACACTTTGCCAAACGCTAATGTGGACGTATCGCTTCTCACCCACCTCGAGTCATTGCCGCTGGCAGACTCGGAGTTTGCGAATCCGGCAGACATTGATGTTTTGATCGGAGCCGCAATATTCCCGTACTTGCTACTAACTAAAGTGGTACGTAGTGAGCAAAATAACTTACCGCCCGCTATTGAGACGGTATTTGGGTATGTGATTATGGGTACCGTACCTACATTACATACTTCTCAATACGTTACGTCTTGCTGTTGTTCTGTTTTTCAAGAAAATAATACTGATTCTCTTCTCAAGCGATTTTGGGAGCTTGAAGAGGTTACCGCACCGCCCTCGATGAGCCGTAAAGATCTCGAGTGTGAAGAACATTTCCGCGCTACCACTGTTCGTGACGACAGTGGCAGATACGTTGTGGCGTTACCATTCCGTGGTGACCCTTATTCGTTAGGCGACTCGTACGCTGCTGCGCTCAGACGTTTCTATTGTTTGGAACGTAAACTTGATGCATCACTTAAGTTACGCAGCGCCTATAATGACGTCATTCGTGACTACATAAATAAAGGTTTTTAGAGTGTAGTTGTAAACAACGAGGGCAACTCTCTACCCTCATATTATATCCCGCATCACGGCGTAGTTCGCGACGATAAAACCTCTACTAAACTTCGTGTGGTTTTAGACGCTAGTTGTAAGACTAAATCGGGTTAGTCGATTAATGACATTTTGCATGCCGGCACCAATCTACAGGGTGATTTATTTAACATCATAATAAAGTTTCGTCTTTTCCAAATCGCTCTGTCAGCTGATTACCGCCAAATGTTTCTCAATATCGGCGTTCGCGAATCTGACCGTAGATTTCAACGGGTCTTGTATCGTTTTAACAAGAAAGAACCTTTATCTGTGTATCAGTTCAATCGTGTTTGTTTTGAACTCAAGTCTAGCCCATATCACGCGTTACGAGTTGTTCGCCAGTTGATCGCTGATGAAGGCGATCACTTTCCCGCCGCAGCGGCTGTTGCCACTTCCGCTTTGTACATGGATGATATTGCCTGTAGTGTCATATCCGCTCCGCTAGCAATTTCGCTTTGTGAAGAGTTTATTCAGGTTTTCAAACGAGGCCAGTTTGATCTTGTCAAATGGACAAGCAACTCTAAGGAGGTTCTCGCACGTATGCCAGATTCTCATAAAGCTTCTCCTGACATTGAGTTTGAGAAGTCTGTACTGCATAAGGTTCTCGGTTTACGCTGGGACAAATCCTGCCATAGTTTTCGGTTTGACGTCTCACCACCAGATGATAAGTGCACCAAACGCACTATGCTGTCCACAGTGGCTCGACTATGGGACATAATGGGTTTTGTGGCTCCCACAATTTTGTACGCCACGCTCTTGATCAAAGCGCTTTGGCTATCAAAGTGTGAGTGGGATGAAACACCCCCTGACCATATTGTCGCCGCTTGGGGCCAGTTTTGTATTGAGCTTACCGTGCTCAATCAAATTACTATTCCGCGTCATCTTGGGTTGGTAGATGGATGTACATACATACATACATACATAGACTCACGCCTGTTTCCCAGAGGGGTAGGCAGAGACTAAGGAACGCCATTTGCAACGATCCTGACATACCTCACTTGCTTCACTCACTCCCATCAAGTTTCTCATGCATGCTCTTCTGTTAAGGGTACTTCTGACTTGTCCTTTTTTCAGGATGTCTCCAATCTGGTCAGAGAACGTCCGCCTTGGTCTTCCCCTTTGTCCTGTTCCATTTACACTTGCCTTATATATCTTCTTTGTCAGTCTATCGTCATCCATCCTCTCCATGTGCCCAAACCATCTTAACTTGCCTTTCTCAATGCTTGTCACTACATATTCTTTTACCCCACACCACTCTCGTATCACACAATTCTTTACTCTGTCGGTCAAAGACACACCACACATACGTCTCAGTGCTCTCATTTCTACAGCATTTATTTTACTTTCAAATCTCTTCTGCCATACCCAACTTTCACTACAATACATAAGGGTAGGCACTAACACGCCTCTATGTACAGCCAAACGTGCCTTTTTGGACACGTTTTGACTGTTCATAAACGCTTTCAGAGCTCCATTCACACTATTACCTGCATTAACTCTCCTTTCAATATCTTCTTCATTCTTACCATCTCTTGTAAAAACGTACCTAAGTAAACAAACTCATTCACTTGTTCCACTCGCTGTCCATCTATCAAAACATTACAAGCCGTAACGCATGGATTTACCATCAACTTAATAGGTTTCGCTGACGCCAGCGAGCGTGCTTACGGCGGAGTCGTATATCTGCAAGTCCGCATTGGTTCTAACTACTCGGTGCAGTTAGTTTGTGCATAGTCTAAGGTCTCGCCTGTTAAAACCATTTCGGTTGCGAGACTGGAGTTGTGCGCGGCCCTTCTGCTGTCTCAGTTGCTCCGCAAGGTTCAAGACACAGTTTTGCCCCACTACCCTATTAACCTTTCAAGTACCGTGCCCTCTAAAACGTCAATTTGCTTATAGTACCGCGCCGTACGATATCATCGCGCGCGCGGTACTAGACATTGAATATTAACGCTCTGAAAGGTCTTTGTTTATGTTTTCAAGAGTTCGAGTTACAATTTCTTGAAATCCACTTGTATAGCCGATAATAAAAAATTATAATAATAACATTTGAGTGTATATTTAGTCTTGTGTAGCTCTCCGTTTTTCCTCCGACAATTATAGCGTATTATAATTGAAAATAAGTTTATTTTTCGTTCATTTTTGTATTTTTATATTCTGTATAATATGGGTTTTCCAATTAAAACTAAAAATATGCATGTATTCAGTATAATAATTCCCCCTTTTCAATAGCAAACATTTGTCAAAATTCTCAGTTTTTGCGCGCATTGAAATGAAATGTCCTTTTACTCTTTAATTTGACATCAAATTGGATCAGAAAAAGGTTTCAGGGTTGCCTATGATTCGTAAAAATACAATGCCATTTGAAATAATTGATAAAATGTACTAGATCAATGTAAAAAACGTCAAAGATTGAAGGACGGAATCTGGACATGAATTCATGTCGTCGGTAAACAAGGGGACTTTTTTGTAGGACATGAATTCATGTTCTCGGTACTCGAAAGGTTAATAAAATATACGCATTTTCCGACTCCAAAGTAGTGCTCGCTTGGATTCATTCTTCTCCTCATCGCTGGCAGACTTTTGTCGCCAACCGCGTTAGCAAATTGATTCAACTGGTTCCTGCTACTTGTTTCAATCACGTCGCGGGTATTGAGAACCCCGCAGATTGCTTGTCTCGTGGTGTCACTCCACTTAATCTTCTGCATCATCCATTGTGGCATCGTGGACCTTCTTGGATTTCCCATGATCCGTCAGAATGGCCCATGTAACCCTTTGACCACAGTGCAGAAGACGAAGATGTACCCGAACGGAAGTCTGTTTCTTATCCCGTGATTGCTGAGGTTTCAGAGTCTCCCATCTATGCACTCGCACTACGCATGTCATCGTGGTCTAAGTTACTCCGCGCCATCGTTTATGTCTATAGGTTTCTTAGGCATCTACCTAATGAGACTTTTGTATCAAGTACTGATATCAAATTCGCAGAATGTAAGTTACTACGAGCTGTACAGGCTGATCATTTTAGTAACGACATTCAAAATTTGAAAAACAATGTACCTTGTTCTCCCGCTATTCTTAGGCTCAAGCCGTTTCTCGATGAGCACGGCGTCATACGCGTTGGTGGTCGTCTGTCAAATTCGGATGAACCTTATAACTACAAACATCCTTGCATTCTGCCGCGACATGATCATGTTGTAGACCTTCTTGTTGATTTTTATCACAAGAAGCACCTCCATGCCGGTCCAGAGTTGCTTATGTCCTTACTTAGGCATAAGTATTGGATTTTAGCCGCTTGACGAATAATTCGTCACAGAATACATAAATGTACCGTCTGTTTCAAATTTCGCCCGCGTCCGACTTTCCCTCCCATGGCCGATCTCCCTAGCTAGCGCGTCAACCAGGTTGCTAAAGCGTTTACACACACCGGTTGTGATTACGCAGGACCACTGCAGTATACGCCAGTGCGTGGTCGAGGTGGTAAAAGCCGTAAAGCTATGTATTTTTACATGCTTAACGACGCGTGCTACGCATATTGAAGTTGCGACAGATTTAAGCACGGTGTCATTCCTGGTAGCCCTTAAACGATTTCTCTCACGTTGCGGCCCTATACAGTGTTTGTACACGGATAACGGCACTTGTTTTGTGGGCGCAAGCTCTTATTTACGCGACCTTTATATGTTTCTCAGGGAAGAATATCGTACTCGTCTTCAGGAAGAACTTTCCATAAATCATATTGACTGGAAGTTTATTCCACCAGCATCACCACATTTCGGTGGATGTTGGGAAAGCATGCTCAAAGTAATTAAAACGCATCTCCCCAAGGTTATAGGTCAACAGATCCTCTCTTACGAAGAGCTTTTAACTGTCCTTGCACAAGTCGAGGCACTGATCAACTCGCGTCCGCTCACGGCATTGAGTAGTGACCCTGCAGAACCATCCGCGTTAAGCCCTGCACATTTTCTGAGCACAGTGCCATTTTCGTCGTTTCCGGCTCCTGAAGCAAACTCTGCAAGCTTGCTCCAGAGACATACTCTGCTGCGTTAACTCGTGCAGTCGTTCTGGCGGCGCTGGCGTGCGGAATATCTACACCAGCTTCAGGCTAGATCCAAGTGGAATAGTTCTGCATCCCCTATACAGGAGGGTACGATGGTCGCCATAATACATGATAATGCTCCGCCGCTTTCATGGCCGTTAGCCATCGTAGAGAAATTGCATACTTCCAAGGACGGTACAACCCGCGTTGTTACCGTGAAAACCGCTAAGGGGAGCTAAGTGCGCCCTGTTGTACGTCTCTGTCCGCTTCCAACTCAGTGAGATCTAGCCTGAAGTTGGATCTACCTCTTAGTTTAAGTATTTAGTTAGTAGTTTTCGCTGTCATTGCGTTTGTAGTTTTCGCTTAAGTTAATTTAGATTAATTTTATTATCATATCGCTGTCTTAGCCTATTGATGGGTTATGCGGTTGTACACCCAACATAGCTAAGTTCAATTCTATTTCTTTTAAAGGCAACCCTTTAGGGCCGGGGGGATATGGTAGCGCCATTTACCTTTCCATTGAGAACTAATCACATCAACGTCAATGGTTCGCCGCTGCTTGGCCAATGCGAGTGATGCCTTTTGTTCCCGTCCCTGTCTATCCCATTCCCTGGAAGGGGCACGCCTTTCGCGGATTGGTCGCCGCGATCATCGACGCGAGAGACAGTCTAGAACTTTCGAGAAGCTCGAGAACGTGTCCGCCATACCGCACCGCCATAATTTTACCGCTCCCGCTTTATACTAAAACCGCCCGCGAGTGAAAGTATTTTCTGTAGTGTAGTGATTCAAACAGCTTCAGGATTTTCGAAGACACCAGGAGGCTGCCATTTGCAAGGAAAGAGGACTGACGTACAAGGTAGGTGCCCCTCATCCTTCAACATCCTTAGAATATCCTATACCTACTCACAATCCTCTTCCCTTATCCTTTCTAGGCGAGCAGAACTCGCCATCCTTTAGATACAGTCCATTAATCCTTCTCCAAATCGCCTAGAACCTACGGTTTCAGTTTAACGCCGAAACACGTGTAAATTCGTGTGTGCTAAATGGTTTATGATTTATTGTATCTGAAATATTAAAGTGACCACTTTCAGTTCGATGAATTAAACTTTATTTATTTTTGAACTTATGTTTAAATATTATTTATGGGAAAAGTATAGATGATTTAGTTATCATTTTCTTTGTGTTGCTTTAATTTTATATTTACACATTTCTGGAAAGGATACGTACTGTCAAGAATCACGGTATAAGACTTTTTTAATTTATTTTAATTGTCCATTCAAATATATTTCGAATCTTGGTATTATTAAAAAAAAATAGCGTTTGTTTCCCGACCCTTTTGCTTTTATATACCAACAATACATACAACTCCTTTGGTGACGCAGTCGGCAAAAAACTATGTGATCAAAAGAGCAAGACTATAAATGGAAATCATACAGATCTATACAAAAAATGTGAATTTAAGAGACAAATTATAACGAGGTGTAATTTTAGAGAGAGTCACTTTTTTACACACTTAATTTATACATTTTAACCGACTCTCAAAATAAGGAGGCTCAATTCAACGATATTTCTATATGCACCACCTCAGAATTTTTTACTAGGTACACAGATTTCGGTGATATGATTTTAATAACGGTGCTTGTCGCTTTGTTCCATTAAAATTTCTTCTAGGTCTGACGCCTGTACGTACCTAATTTTTGAGTTATTCTTAAAAATGCGTCTTTGCGTTTATGTATTTTGAGGACATTTAGAAGCCGGTTTTTGGCAAAAGCATTTAAGTATGTAAGCGTAACCTCGAACGACAAACGAGGACTTAGTCTTGTGGTCCATTTTTTAAATTCGCAACGTTTTATAAATTATGCACAAACCATATCCATTCCAGTATAACCTTCGAACAAAGGCACCTACTTAATTTGTTGACCATCCCCGTTATTACCGGGCTTAACTCATGAGAAGGCGCGCCCTAAAAAGTTACACGAGCAGGCGCGCGTGAGCAAAACTCTCACGTTACTTCAAATGATGTTTTCTTTAAGATCAATTATATTTTTACTATAAATTTACATTTTATAATAAATTAAAAGCCTTTATTTATTTAACTAAAGTGTTTCAGTGCAGGTGACTCAAAAGTTGGTGTGATAAGGGATGTAAATAGAAATATTATAAGAGAGCATGGGGAAGTTTTGGATCAGTGGAAGGTGTATTTTGAGAATTTATTTGAACGAGGAGAAAGTGACACTAGGAATATAGTAGCGAATGAGGAAGATAATTGTGCAAGTAATATAAGTATGGAAGAGATACGGTATGCAATGAAAAGTTTGAAAGCGGGTAAAGCTGCGGGATATGACAGAATATCTGCTGAAATGCTCAAGGTAGGCGAGGGCGTCACCGCAAGCCTGCTGTACCTACTTTTCAATAAATGTTGGCGGTCCGGTCGTGTACCAGGCGACTGGAATAAGGCCGTAATTGTGCCACTGTACAAGGGAAAAGGGTCACAGCAGGAATGCAAAAATTATCGCGGTATAAGCCTCCTTAGTGTTGATGGCAAATTGTATGCAAAGATACTGATTGAAAGAGTGATCTCTGAAACGGATAGTAAAATTTGGGATGTGCAAGCGGGATTCAGAAAGGGAATGGGATGTACGGATCAAGTTTTTTCCTTAAGGTGCATTTCGGAGAATACCTTAAGAAAACACCAGAAGGTTTTCTGCGCCTTTATTGACCTGGAAAAGGCTTACGATCGAGTGGTGAGGGATGAACTTTGGTCAACACTTTCTGTGTATGGAGTGAGCAGCAGTCTGATACGGGCACTTGAATCCTTATATAGGGATTCAAGTGCCTGTGTCAGAATAAACGGGGCCCACACGGACTGGTTTAACATTGATCGTGGTGTTAGACAGGGATGTGTAGCATCTCCTTGGCTGTTCAATCTATTAATGGACAGTTGTTTGACCGATCTGAAAGGGTCTGAATGTGGATTAAGAATGGGTGAATCTGTGTTTAAGACCCTGCTATACGCTGACGATCAGGTTCTTTTTGCGTCGTCAGCATCTGATTTACAGCAGATGGTCACCGTAATGAATGAGGCGTATAAGAAGAAGGGCATGAAAGTGAATGTAAGCAAGACTAAGGTCATGGTCATAGAGAGGGAAGACAGTATAACTGAATGTAACATAATGATAGGAGATGAAAAAGTGGAACAAGTGAATGAGTTTGTGTATTTAGGGTCTTTGTTTACGAGAGATGGGAAATGTGAGGGAGATGTTGAAAGGAGAGTGAAAGCAGGAAATAGTGTGAATGGCGCCTTACGGTCCATCATCAGTAGCGAAATTATCCCAAGCAAGAACGTCTTGCTGTACTGCAGGGAGTTTTGGCGCCAACACTGATGTATGGTAGCGAATCATGGGTATGGCAGACGAAGCATGAAAGTAGAATCAATGGTGTGGAGATGAGAGCTTTAAGGAGTATGTGCGGAATAAGTTTGAAAGATAAAGTGCGTAACAGTGTGATACGGGAAAAGTGTGGTCTAAAAGAAGATATAGTGACAAAGATTGAAAAAGGAATGTTACGTTGGTTTGGACATCTGGAGCGGATGGATGAAAGAAGAAATACGACAGGAGTATATCATGCGAGAATAAATGGAAATGTCAGTAGGGGACGCCCTAGGCGGACGTACGCCGACCAAATAGGTGATCTACTGATAAAGGGCAAAATAAAAAGTACCTATAACCGACGCGCATGCATGACGAGGTTAATGAATGTCGATGAAGCGAAAGAGGTATGTTTGAACCGAAGCATGTGACGTTTCATGGTCTCTGCCTACCCCAATGGAGACAGGCGTGACGTTATAGATAGATAGATAAAGTGTTTCATTAATAGTGGTTCGGCGTTGTACCGAAAGTATGTACTAGGCGATTTGGTGATATGGAAAAATATTACTATTGTGGACTGTATAAAGAATGGCTGGTAAATCGCCTAGAAGATGGGTGAACGGACGATCTTATGACTATTGGAATTCATAGGAGGTACGCCTTACCATGCAAGTCATTCTTCTCTGCTTGACAAAATGGCGGCCGCCGGCGTCTTCGTGAGTCGGGTTACAAAACAGGGGGCTAATCGTGCTATTTTCAAACGTTCAAACGTTGACAACGTTACGTATTTGGTGAACGTTTGGTTTCAGTTTGGCTGATGTCAAACATGGTATCGTGCTAATTGTATTGAGCGTTCGAACCGTAAAGGCAACCCTTACGTTGGGCTTACGTCAAACGTTTAGTGCTTGACACCGGCTTTTGAAAATAGTACGTACTATTCTTATACTAAAGAGGCTGTAGCGACATCGCGCCATGTGCAAGCACTATTTTAAAAAGACAAATGTCATTATCTGAATGTCATTGAATGTCAACAAATATTATATATAATATGAAATCATGAAATAATTTTATTCAAATTATACGGTAAGTACTGAAATATTGATTTATATATATATATACTGTAATAAGTGATTTATGCAAAAAACAATTAATGATCACACTTGGTCATGTAGAAATGGTTTTTATTTCACTAGAGTAACGAAGGTGAATTCAAATGATGATGCACCACAACATTACTGCAATTGCAGCTTCTTCTGCTATTTGTCGAGTCCAATACGAATTTTACATGATCGTTACAATAAACAACACCTATTTTTCAGATTTGGTATAATATATAGAGCAGAGAAAGATGCTTATTAAACCTCGAATTGTTAGCGTTCGGCATAATAGTCATCCTGTCTATGTAAGAAGAGATAGACGAAAAGCTGGAGAATTAGAATTTGGCTGACTTTCTAACTTTTCAGGTAGGTAGGTACGCATTTCAATTATCATTACATAAGATCCTACAGTTTTACTCTTATTCTGAACTTGTCTTATAATAAGCATAAATGCTTAGCAAAATAATGTACCTAAGTATATAGGTAGGTACTCAAACACAAGATATAGCGCACGTATGAGAACAATATTAATCTTAAGTTAAATGTCAGCGGGTTTAGTTATTTTGGTAGGACTTATATTTGAGTAAATATTTACTAAAAATATATGTTTTAATTTTGTTCACAGTAGCCGAGGAGTAAGCAGAATAATAAACCGCTCGTTAGCACAACCACATGGACAGATGTACTGAATTGAAAGTTAACAAAAATGAGGAATTTGCTATGAGCCAAATCGAGACCATCGTCACTTCTTGGACATTAAACAAGAATATACTATTAATTAGTTCTCTTCCCGAGGGTGTCGTAAGAGGCGACTAAGGGATAACACGATGCAAATACCATCGTTACGTAGAGACGGAAAACTCGACATTAAACCCTATACGACTGCCTCGTTGGTCTCGCGGCATAAGTGTGCGCGTGGGATCGGGAGGTCCCGGGTTCAATTCCTGGGTCGGGGAGTGTTATTGGGTTTTTCTGTCACGAAATTCTCAGTAGCAGCACGGAGTCTGGAAATGTGCCCGGTACGGCAATCGGGTCGCCCCTTATTACGTGGGACTAAAGTATATCTGGCGAAAAGTGGGTGTAGAAATACACCTCTGCCTACCTCTTCGGGGTTATAGGCGTGAGACTATGTATGTATGTAGTTTACTAAAATAATGAAAACCAAACCAAATACATAATTATTACTGTGAAGTTCACGTTGTAATTGCAACAATCAAATGGCCTAACAGATGTTGATTGTTTCAACTCTACTTAAAATAATATTTTGTATCAGATTTCATCATCTCAATACACTGAATAAATAAAATCGAAATGTGAAATTGGAGCTTACCTTTTAATATACATACCTACTCTATTCCTTTAATTATCTATTGAAGTGGTCCAGCGGCAGTCTGGGTAACACTGAATTATCAGATTTTGGACTCGGTACCCGATTAGAAATGCGCTACGCTTATGTTAGCTCACACAGTTGTATCACATCCTGCTGAGTGGTTAGTCTTCCTTGTAGAACGGCCTATTGGTCTAGTGGTACCTAAACCTGAGTGCTAAGACGAAAGTAATGGGTTCGATTACCACCCAGGAGAACTCTTTGTGCGATTAGCAAAGTACCATAACATAATACTCGTATGTGTATAAAAGCAATATTTATATATATTAATCAATTGTCTGACTACCATGCCACTAGGTTGTGCCTAGTTTGGGATCACACCGTCAAGTGTGGGTTGTCACAGAGAATTAATTTATTCTTATGTTTCTCTTCTTCACGGATATTTTCTTACAATTCACTTAGAAATTCACCCGGTCTAAATGGTCACTAAGGACGAAAGGCGGCACCTACCCTAACCACTCTCATACTAGTAAAGGCAGGTGGTACTTGATGGGGACCTTATTAGATATATATTCTCTTAACAGGCTCCATCCAAGGCCTATTACTTTTACTATATATGCAAAGTAGGCAACAGTGATGTTTTGCCATGGCGAGTCTCGTGGCTACAGAGACCCGGGGCAGGCTTTCCCGTAATTATGCCTTTCAAAATTACACCAAGCGAATAGCTCATGTGGCCTTCCCTTCGCTGTTCGGCCAAAACAAGCCAAATTTAAGAGCCCTGAACCAACTAGTCAAAATAGGCTTGCCAGAGTCTAGGCCATGTCTAGGCTCTGACCGACTCGTTGAACTATTCGGCACCCTTTTTTTTACGTTGGGAAACTCTTTTGCGAGTGCCTCTCCGCGGGGCGGGCAGAGAGGGTATGTCGGACTCCCCGGGACAGAATCCGGCTTTACCGACTGAAACCACCACAATAGCCGCCTCAGCGCTCAAAATAATGAGACACAGGGAAGGCGGATGTACTGCTCCTGGGTCCCGTTACGCTTGTCCCGTATTAGAGCTCAGTCTCTGAAAGGGCTAGGTTGGTAGTGCCCTGCCTTCGCTACCTCGTACTGTGCGAGTACAGTGGTCCCTCGACTATCCGAGACCCCTGTCTTGTTGGGGTCGTTCGTGGTCGGGCAGTCAGATTGCCATCTCTGATTGCCCATGGCCCCAAGGAAGAGTCAGGCTAGTGGCCATTGCCACCGCCACGACGCGCGACGCCGCCTGCATCTGCGAGCGGGATCGGCTCTCTCGCGATCCCACTCGGCGATTCCTTCTGGAGCATGACCGCTTCACAAAAGAAGACCAGATCAGCGTCCCACAGGACGTCTTCCGTCAACATGGCCTGAAATACGGCCGGTGGAGAAAGAACTATTCGGCACCCACAGATTACATGAAATTTACAATTCTGTGTCGGCACCGCATTGCGCTTCCCACGCACGCACATTCAACTCGCTGCCAGCCAGTCCTAATCTAAGACTTAGGTCTGTTACCCGAGGTAGTGGGTGGGATTCCTAACACGACAAATCTTTGTATGAAGAGCTACGCTTTTATCTGTGTCTTGGTTAAATGAAATAATTACCTATCTAGGTACTTAGGAAAAATAATTATAAATGAACGTTTATCAGTCGTGTACTTGCTGTATGACGTCTGAGCGCGTACTGACCGAGTAGGCAGTCTTTTGGCTTAAGCCACCCAAAGAACCTATAACTGTGACAGTATTATGTGTACGGTATACGTACATCCCCATAATATTTTTTCAGCCTTTCAAAAGCGAATGTCTAGAAAGGTATCGCGTCGAGATTTAGCCTATTTGATGAGATGCCTTCCTAGACATTGTCATAGGTAAATATAGGGCCAAGCAAGGTTGACGCTAATCTTACAATAATGAATTCTACCGCAACAATAGGCCACCAAAGAGATATCTATAAAAATTGCCTTAGGATAGAATGTTGTTCACTCATTTAAGTTATAATCAAACGTATTATAGGCATATGCCACTAAATTGATAAATAATACAAAATTATCTTAATAATTTCCTCAAATTTAAAATATTATATAATTGCAAAGTTCGTCGATAGGAACTTTTGGTTTGACAACGTATGAGACGTCCGCGAACGTAACGGTTTTGGTTTAAAACGTTGTCAAATAATAGCACGATACCATGCAACAACGAGAGTTCGCTCGCACGCTGTCACCTAGCTGTCACTGAACGTATCTGCCCTACAAAAACCAAATCGTTTACGTTCAAATAATTAGCACGATACGAAATGTGCATAACGTGACGTTTTCGGTTGAAGTTTGGTTTTGGTAAATACGTTGACGTTTAGCACGATTGCCCCCCTGATCACTCCATTTCTATCTAGCCTGAAGCTGCACAGATCACTCCACTACACCCGCGGGCAGTTTAGTCCCAATTTATAGTATGAAATAGTGGTAAAATATTGCGGTGCTGCATGTGTTCGTCACGGCGCGGAGCTGCGCCAGGACGCCGCCGGTCAGCAGGACGTTTGATTTTCGAACGGATCGCAGCGTCATCGAATTCCGCGACCAATTAGAGCGAGGCGTGCTTTTGGGAAGGAAAGGGATAAAATATCGCTCGTTTTGACACTGCGGTATGCAAAGGAATTTATTAGCTAGGTGTTGACATAACTAACTATCAATAGAAAAGATAGATGGCGCTACCATTTCCCCCCGGCCCTAAAGGGTTGCCTTTAAAAAAAATAAAATTGAACTTAGCTATGTTGGATGTACTACCGCATAACCCATCAATAGGCTAAGACAGCAATATGATATTAAAATTAATCTAAATTAACTTTAGCGAAACAATTATAACGAAAACTACAAACTAAATACTTAAACTAAGAGGTAGATCTAACTTCAGGCTAGATCTCACTGAGTTGGAAGCGGACAGAGACGTACAACAGGGCGCACGTAGCTCCCCTTCGCGGTTTTCACGGTAACAACGCGGGTTGTACCGTCTTTGGAAGTATGCAGTTTCTCCACGATGGCTAACGGCCATGAAAGCGGCGGAGCATTATCATGTACGACCAACGTACTGTTTTTCGCGTAGTACGTAGCGAGTTTTTAAAAAACAATTTTTCACAGCTGAAAAATGTTTATTAATTTACACCCGAAATTACATTGACTAAACTAGACCGAACTCAAGCTTTCGCGACCGCGAGATGTAGGATGTTGGCGCGGTAGATGAATGATGCGAACTGGATGATAACTGTATGCTAACTGTATGCCAACTAACTGGCCCCATGGCGGTAATGGCTTATATATTAATTATAATATTCTTACATTGCATTTCCCTTTAACTAAATTCGGTTATAACACGTCCCCCCTTGAAGACGAAGCTTCATCTTAAATAAGATGAACGCGAAGTTTAATGAAAACCGCATGCAAGAGCTTGAGTTTTACAATTACTTATCAAGACATAGAAAGTAGTATAAAGTATTAAGAAAGTAGTAATATAAAAACAAAATTTTATATGATTAAAATCATTTTAAGTCAAGATTAAAATTATATAAATCAAGTGGAGAATGCTCCTAAAATAAGGATTCTTATAATAATAATTCAATATAGTATATAATATGGAAATAATTGTCATAACTAATAAATGCTTAGGTTTCGATTGGATTTCTCAAATTGCCTAAATTTTACATTTTTAGTTAGTTTATTAATTTCGATTTCTGGCAAACTATGAATTGACCTTCTGTCAAATTCATCAGAGTTTTCAGATATGGTAGTTAATTCCATAGGATGGCTTATTGAGGTTTCATTGCTACTCTTACTATCATTGTAACAATGATTGTATATCTGTAAATAACAGGATGGGTTAACGCATTTAGCAAAATATTTTTTGTATAATTTATAGAGTGCATAAACAATAAGTGTACTGATTATTATATAAGTTAATGTGGAATAATAATGTCCATATTTAACAATATGAGGTTGATTTTGTACATTATTTATTTGGTTTTCTAGGCTATCTAGTTTATGCTAAGCTAATTTTAAAGATTCCAAATCCACGTTTGTTAACGAGATAGGAGAAAATTCATGAAAACTGTTATTTAAAATCTTATTAAATTTACAACAATCATATAACAGAGTTATATCATAGTTAATTGATAATTGACTTGGTAAAATTATTTTATAGTTATGAGAAGGATAGAATTGCAACGTTTGAAAATACGCAATACATTCATATTTCAAAGATAACAGACCAGTACCTTGCAGAGTATAATCCTTAATATCATGGTTACATGTTAATTTACTAGGCTTAGATTGGACAAAAATATATTTTCCATCATTTAATTTTTGCCAAATATTAATATTACCATATATTAACTTATTATTACACATATCCGGAAGAGATAAAGTTACTTCCGTTAACAATTTCGACTCGCAAGATGGGTTATTGATTGTCGACAGAACAGAAGGTAAAGGACATATTATGTACTTAGTATTGACATTCTTACAACTAGAAATATCATCTAATAATGCATAGCTTAACCTATCGTCAGTTATTTCTATAAAGAGTTTAGAGGGAATTAATGCATAAGTTAAGAAATTATTTTCTTGAGGAGTAGTTAACGGTTAGTTTTTTGTAAACATTAAACCTCATAGGATTTACTAACAGAATCTGAATTACAAACATAATTTTGTTATTATAATAATATGCGGTTAATTGCGACAAATCTATAATAGTATGTATATTTTGTAAAGATAAAGAGACAGGAAATTCGATATTAGATTTGTGACGTGGGAATAAATGGCGCTACCAAATAGTAAATAACAAAAAATGCAGTCTATTTTGCAAATTAACCCTAAAAGCCCAATCTACGTGAATTTGACGTATACCGCGGCGAAATATCTCTATATCTTTTTCGTTTACCATCGGATCACTTTAAACTCCCGAATCAACTCAGTGGCCGTCAAGACCTCGCAGGATACGCTTGCGTCATCTCAGTAAGTGCCGCCATTCTGGTGGAATGATGATGTTGCACGTCATTTCGACGTATAATTGGGCTTTGCGTAACTTTTGTAATTGTTTCAAATTTCTTTTGTTGTGTTTATTTGAGTTATATGTCTTGTTCAGACACATTTGTCATAATATAGTATTATACTGGTAGGTTAAATATAAGATGGGGTCCCATCGACATCTAAACCAGGACAAAATAGGCTCAATTTTAGAAAATGACGGCGATTGTTCTCCTAGGATTCGGACTCCGAGCAAGAAACTTGTGTAGATGAAGATGATGTCAGGAGTGATAACGAAGACACGATGATCGACTACATTAAGGATGCAAGCCCAACAAGCAGACATGCGGACCCTGAAAACCATGCTTTTCTGGAATTGGCTAATCTTGAGGTAACTTTATCGACTTCACACTTTACCTTGCCTCAGCGGTCAATACGTGGAAGAATAACCGTGTATAGTCAACTATAAAGGGACGTACGATGGGAAGGTCTTCTGTTATTTATTTTAAATACAATACAACAAATAGAAGACCAAGGCGAATTTGTCGCAATGTTGTCAACAACAAAAATTAAGCACAGATTTGACGGCACCTTGGATGCATATACGACTGGAGGCACCCAATCTGTAGAGGACTGAACGTGCCAAAATACCAAATATTTAAAAAAATCTGGTACCGCCATCTCCAGAGATTACTAATGATGAGCCAGAACTAACAAAAACAACGCTATTGCGGACTTTATTCAAATAAAAAAGGCGGATGACCAAAGAGCAGCTTGCCAAAAGGCCATCTCCGGAGAACACAATATTTATCTTCGTCAAGACTTTCTTTATAGACTGTTCTTTTCTATTTTAATAATAAAATATTATTACGGATTTATTAAACTTTTGAAAAAAATTTAAAACTAGTAGATTTTTGTGATAATTACCTAATTATAAGAAAACAATATAGTTTTTAATTTTTGTTGTTTTTTTTTTTATTGATTCAATTATAGTAGTGTGATTGAATTAATAAAGAGAATATTATCATTAATTGTATTTTATCTATTAATTAAAACTGTATTCTTAATAACTAATACAAAAAAAAATTGTTAACTAGAAAACAATAGGAAAATTTTGACGTATAAAAATTTTATTTTTACACGTCAGTTTTACGTATGATTGGGCTTTATAGCCAGTGAAATATGATTGGGCTTCTAGGGTTAAAAAAATATTGCAATTCGGCCTTAATATTTGGCTAACTTTACATAACAAAAATATATAAAAAACAAAATCAGACGTCAACAAAAACAATTGTCATATATGAGATCTTGAGTTATGTGTCTTTCATAACACATATGGCACATAAAAGTAACATGCTCAGTGCACACTGATATACTGCACAAAATGCATGCTTTTTTTAACGCATTTTGCTAATGTGGCATATAGAAAGTGTAGCATTTTGCGAAAGTGGCGTTTTGTGAATGTGGCATTAAGCGCCTAATCCTACTGATATCTACTAGTGATACGACAATTGATTTGGCTAGCAGATTTCTATGCATATTTTGATTCTCTACATGCCATTCCTAAGGTGTTTGCTCAGATAAGCCCGCGCAAGTTTTGTTTTTTAAACCCCTATAACATTTTCCCTGTACATGTTACAGAGTTACACCCTTTAAAAAAAATAACACTTATTGATATCTTTCATCCGTATACATAAAATTCTTGCGTTACTGACTGAATGACACACAAGCTACAGCCAAAACTACGGGGCACAAAAAGCTTAAAAATTTGACATGTATATCCCTTGGTGACTATAGGGGTGCAGTAAGAAGGGATATCCCGAAACTATTACGGGATCCGGCAGAAACAACTAAAGTACGGGCGTAGCTGCGGACATCCTCTAGTTTGATATAGGTCTCAAGATGTTACAACACTTGGGATGAAACCACCCATTCTCCTTTGAGGGGCTTGCCGATCACCCATTAGCTAAAGTTGAAATTTACAGTAATGAATTTATGCGTGAGCAAAATGCTCATAGCGCGCCTTCTCACGGGTTAAACATCAAATATCTGGAAGGGCACGCCATAAGCCGTGAAATTAAGTACATCCAAGCTCTAATTCTTATCGCCATTAAGTTTTATCCGTTTATAACGTGAAAAAGTGTAAATTTTATTACAAATCGATTCTAACCGTGTCATTATCTGATTTGATCAGACGAACTTTATAGGGCTCATAATCATGGTCTTAAAACTATGTTTTCGGCTTTATGTTTATATACGAAGCTGTTATAGTTTGTGAAGGAGAAAATTTAATTTCTGTAATGGATGAATTTGTTAATTCAATTTTAATTAACCTTTTTTACATGGATGGCCGAAAAAAAATATCATTCTGGGGCGTCGACGACTTTTTGCCGTTCTATAACTAATGTTTAACGTTTATTTAGGCACAGACGCTCTGTGACCTCCTATGATCTTAAATTAAAGATACATTGTTAGTTATTTACGGCAGCTGGCCAAATATTCTGTTAGCTCCCTACCTTGATAGACCTTGTCACCTTAAACGACCAAGCTTCTAAAGTTGTTAAGGTAACAAATAGTGTCATTCAAATTGGCATTAAATAAATACGTCCAAATCCTTCAATAACCTGTGGTGGCTTCTAAAATACTTCGTGAAAAGCGAAGAAAAGCTGCATTTGCTTCAGAAATTGTTACCGACAAAGAACCATTACATATCATAAATGTGTAAATGTAACGTAGTAACCATACAAACACTTTAATAACTTATAAAATCATTACTTTCAGAATATTGTCAGTATTGAATGTACTATAAAACGAACTAAAATTAGATCTGTATTATGATTCAATAAGGAACCAACAGTTTATATTTAAAGGTTAAACGATTTGTACTTATGATGTTTAAATAAAGAATACTAACTTCTTTCAAACATTATAAATACGATGTTTAACCTTTAAGGACAAGTCAAAAGCAATTTGTCTACGCATACTTGTTCAAATTATCCACACCATTAAAACTCGATAAATACGTGGCATACGTGCATACCTGCATGGAAACAGTCCATAAATTCACTTAACACTTGCCCGAACCGCGATTTACCATTTAGAAAATCATAAAGTTGTAAGTAATCGACAACTCTTTGAAAACCTTTAAATCGGAAAATGTTTCTTTTTGGCATGCATATTTTATTATTCTTATTCTTCAATTTTAGCAAAAAGGTCTTAGAAGCAAACGTTTTAGCATAAATTAAACGAGTGAAATAAAGTCTGGAAAATATTTCATGTGAATGAAAACGATTGGAATAGCAATTATTGGTTGTATTTTATAAGTTGTAATTAGTTGATATAATTTGTGTATGTATATTTTATACATTACTTGATGTATATGTGTGGTGTTATGATTAAAGAAGTGGTCAGCTTGCTATTGCGTTGTGTGCCATGGGTTCGAAAAACACAAAAATAGCCTTTGCGTAACCTATCAATTTTATTGTTGTTTTGAAGCCGCTATATATTGTACCATGTGCTACAGAAGATTTTTATCTTCCGTAGGAGATGTCACACTACTTTCTGCGTGAGAACGGATTAGGAAACAAAATATCACTACACCATTTCATTTTGTGTGTGTCGTTAGAGGTAACTTAAGAAAATATTATAAATGCCGGTTTTCTTTGGGAAGGAACGGAAAACGGATAAAAGGCAGTACGAAGGGTAGTAGAGCATCATGCTAGATGCCACTTATTTTACCTGTAAATATGATATGTTTTACACGAGAACGATTGGTAGCCTCTTTATTTAGCTACAGGTAAAAATATTATATTTTATACAAAAGCTAGTAGTAGCCTCTATATTCAGCGCCTTGAAAAGCTAACGATAGCCTTTACTAATAGCACAAGCATACACGTATTTTAGTTAAATGTACAACCATCTACAACATCGATAAATTTCGCCTACTAAGAATTGAGCTACAAAGTTGTGATCGGAAATAGCAGATTTGTCCGAGGATGAGCAAGATGTTGCGGGGTCTACATCTGAACTTTCGGATTATTCACCTAATAATAATGCTCATGATTCGGCTAGTGAAATTGAAGATTCTGAAGATTTCCTAAACCATTGGAGGTTCATGACATTCAGGAAGTTGTGCATCAATCGAATGCTAAGAGTGGGCGCTGTTCTGCATGTTCAAGAAAGAATGACAAGAAAGTGCCTAATAAATGTCACAAATGTGGCAAATTTGTTTGTCAGCAAGATGTCAAGACATAGTGCCTTGGATGCAAAAAGGTGAATCTGATAATGAGTCTGAATCATATATATTTTTTAATTTGATCTCAGCTATACGCAAATTTTAAAGATTTAAGACAGAACAGAAGTTGTTTTATTTTTTTTGATAACTGAAGCCAAAATTATATTTTTGTTTTGTAAGTTTAATTATAATAAAGTATTTTAATATTCTTGATAATACTTACTGTGTTTTATTTATTTATTTTATTCCTTTTTATTTTTTGTTTGGGGTCGGTATAGACCCCATGCACCTAGTTACGGGATTTAACTATTGCGCCTAATTAAGGGTTAAATATCTTACGTAAGGCGATCAACGTAGGTAGGTGATACAAAGACAGCGATAAAAATACAAATACAAGTTTATTAAATATAACAAAAACCGGCAAAGTGCATGTGAAGCCATAACAAGCTAACGGCCTGGTCACGAGATCGGTCTAAGCGGTGAGCGGCGCGGCAGGGGCGATGTACATGGCGCGTTTACTCTGAGGCGGCCGCGCGCCGCGTCACAATAAACGCGCCATGTACATCGAAAACGCTCGCCGCTGCCGCCCGCCGCTGTAGGCCGTGGCCGGGCCGTAATAATGACCGACGAATTGTAGAGTAATTTAGTCGTACCAGTTGTTCCAAGTACTACGTTATAGTTCAGTTAGATACAGATTTTATTTTATTTATCCTTTTAGCTGTGCCCCACGCTTTCACTCGTTATATCTCATCTATTGAACATTTATATTTAATTGAAAATTTACTGGTATTTATAGAGGTTAGCGCATCCAAAACTATAGCTTTATTAGAGAAAATTAATATGTTAATTAAGGTGAGTATAGGCCAGTCTTATCATTGGATAGCCTAGAGATCCTAGTGTCAAATTCTGCTAATACTCGGCAAGACTTTGCCATAAGTCTTGCCGACTGAATAGTCGGCGAGACGGCAAAACTTATGGTAAGGCAAATGCCTTTGTTATTTGTTGAAAATATAATTCAATAGTTTCCAAAGTTTCATTCGTTTCATTTGTCTCTTACCAGCTAGTAAAAACGAGCAACGAATATAGAAATGCCTAGTCGTACAATCTAGCAATTGGTTGTGCTTAGTACGCCAGTAAAATTTTGCCTTTGATAAGCCATCAATTAGAGCCACTCGTTTGGAATTTCGTTAGTATTTTCACAAGCATTTAAATTGTGGATTTAAAATACTAAAAGCTCGGTTTGTTTTACTATTTTATTATTAATTTAAGTTTTACTTACTTCCATAATATTTAACTTAACTGAACTTAACCCTTAACTGTCTTATAGTATAAATAGTATCTATGCCCGGCGGTTCAGTTTGTAAATAGGTGTAATATTATTACTTACTCTATTGGCGGTGGTCGCTTTCTGAAAATTATTTTATACAGCGAAGTCACCATCCTCCTAGAGTTATCTCAATTGCAGCCAGTGAGACTGCTGCAACCCGAAGAGATAGCGATATTCCATGGTAGACTAGTATCAGTTTATTAAGAGATTTGTATGTACTGACTCCCTATAACACCTATTAAAGATCTTCGGAGTGACGACGGGGACGGCTTAACACTAGAAGCGCGGAGGATCATGGCACCCCTAGAAGCGCGGATGGGTCAATTTTGTCCATTATATTTTCGGTAAAGTAATGTAAAGTTATGTATACAAATAAAACTTTTACTTAGGATACAAATGATTTTATTACGTATTACACATATTTTTGATGCATTTTGGCTTAAATAAAATAGAAATCACAATCACAAATGATCAGAGTTAAAATGATGAGTGAGATTAGAGTTCGGACTCGCAAAATGAGCAGTTGGAACACTCATTCGATGTGCACTTTCTGTAAACTGTTATTTTACTAGCTTGGCATTTGACACGAGACTTGTTACCGTCACAAAGAGACTTTACCTGCCAACGAGTATGTTTCTGTTGACGTCCAGGTTTTTAATTTTCATTTGGTAAATTGATGTGAGTTTTAGACCTTTTCATGCAATTTGCATAAAAAGCAAACATGTATGGCTCAGCTAGTTCTTCTCCTAACTGTTAGATAAAATCCCGACTAATGATTCTTTTCCCACTTAGGTCACAAAACAATATCTCATATTATAAAAGTGTGGAGTGGCGAACGCCTAGATGGGCTAGACTGGCTGACAGATGGGATTTGACAGAATACCTACGAGTAATTTCATCCACAACATCTACCCTATACTTTGAACTATTGTAAAATTATAGTTCATCAGGTTTTTCCTTGTATGTACCAATTTCTATTTGAATACCTGGGTGCATAGTGCTAAAGAGAACATTTTTATTATGCTCTCCTAGATATACTGTCAAAGTGATATTGTCTTTTAGTACAATTGTACTTTACAAACTACTGTACTCTTATTTTGCTTGGTTTTCGCAAGCAGGTATTGCCGACGAGCTTTATTTATTGTACCAACAGTACTTGTTCCGTTTAATTTTAGATTTTCAGCAAGGATAGACGTGAAAATGTTACTTACAAGTGATATGTTTTCCTTTCTTTAGGCCATATCTAAATGGCCATACCCTGCATAATTATTTTTAGGGTGCGATGGCACCCGTCCATTCCTACACCCACGCTTCTCTTCATTATAGCACATAAGTACCATATTGACCAATCAACGACATTTTTTTATTAACTTAGGAGAAATATAAAGTCAAACTCTGATATCCATGACTGGGTCAAAATTGGCACAGTCGTGCTTAGAGGTAAAATTGGGATGAAAAAATATTTATTTTGCATTTACGTGCTTGAGGTCTCACATAAATAATAATCATCAAATTTCATGAAAAGTCATAAAAAGTTACGATTATACGCACAATAAAATATTAGTAAGAGTAGAAAGAAAATCGAAATGGGTCAAATTTGGAACGCCCGCACTTCTAGTGTTAACATGCTCTTCAAGGAACGGACAAGCGATGATAATTATCAATTCCATACGCACATAACTTTGAAAAGTATTGACTATTGTTTCGCGCCGTAAACTTGAACCTGATACCCTCTGCATGATATTCTGGTGGTATCTCCAACAACGAAATCTACCTGCAAGAAAAGTACCAAAATCCATACAATGACACCTAACAATAAAAATTAGGCAATGCCGGCAATAAGCCCGGATTCATTGATTGTACACGTACTGAATAAGCTATAATTAAGCTGTCATGAAACAGTTTGAAATGAAGATTCAAAATAGTACATTGAAAAGTTACATTTAGGGTTGCATTTGTCAAAGGACGCAATATTATTTTACAGAAGTGTAGGGAGGGCTAGTGTTAACGCTTCGTCCAAATTCGTGGGGTCGGGTGGGGTCGTACCTCTTGTCCCTCGGCCACCATCTTGGAAAGAGTGCAGGCGCTGATGGTTTTTCTTATTTATCTGGTAAGCTATTGATCCTACAGAGATCTTGTTCAAACATTTTTTGCTGCAAATTAAATTCTCTACAACTTTGGTTCTGATACTTTTTGTCGTAAAACTATAAATAAAAACGTTTTTCTATGATATTTTTATCTTTAGGTTATTATAACGTTTCTTCATGATAACAGTCAGTAACGTCTTAAGTCTATTTATGAGCCAGGATGCGGCTTATGATCTAATAGAGCTTCGGTTTTCAATGATTGATGAAGAACTATAGAAAAAAAAGCATTTTGTCGGTAAATCATAATTGCCATTGATTTTCCAATTATTTTGCTGCATCTCTCCCATGAACATCCTTGAGCTGGAGAGAGCCCAGTGGTCACTTATAAGAGTGATGTACTTTCTACCCTATAGACACTCTACATACAATTTATATAAAATTAGTGGTTTGCTGACAGTGCGTAAGCTTTACTATTTAAATATGACGCTGTATCTACACAAATCCATACCGTTCAATCCGGCTCTACATAAGAAAAGGCGAAAAGATACGGTGGCTCAATCACATAGAGTACGCTCTGCATTTGCAAAACGGCAATATGCAACTCAGTCGGCCTTTGTTTATAACAAAATTAATGAAAAACTAAAGTTTCATCCTATGATTTTGCGTAAATGTAAAAAAGTAATCAGGGAATGGCTTAAAAATCTAGACTACGAGGAAACAGAACAATTGCTGGTAAGATTTACTTAAAATATTACATAATACCATACACAAATGAGCACATTAGCACACAACACACACACACACACACATACACATTATACACTCTACAATATACACTCCACAATCATCAGTCATATCATATATGCTATACACATCATTTTTTTAACATGATACTGCTTATGCTATAAATAGAAATATAAAAAATACATATGTAATACTATGAACAAAACTAATAACAAAAAGAAATTTTAAAATATACCAGTTAGTATGTCTAGTGCAATGTTTATCATTATTTACAATCCTTAATTAAAAGAATTTTGATGGTACACATTTTGTCATCAAAAATATCGAATCTAGATCATACGGCATTATATGGGTTGCATATTCGCGCTATTGGGTTGTTCTATGACACCTTATTGTTGCTAATTGGTGCACTAAACAGCTGTGGGATGCGCACGGATCACGTGGGTATCTTAAAGTTTAACTGGTTGAAAAGTTGACTATCCAGTGAGCCATTTACAATTTGGTGTAGTGTGGACATGTCACTCATCCACCTTCTTTTATCCAGGCTGATAATTTCAAATCTTCGAAGTCGGCTATCATAATCTGGTAATTTTCGCCTTAAACCCATCTTAGACGAAAGTGCTCTAACAAAGCGTCTTTGAACTGCTTCAATCCTATCTATATGGATCTTGTAATTTCCTTTGTATGGGTGGAACATCAACTTAAGAAGCCCACAGAGTGCCGTAGTTTTAGAGTTTTGTCCATATTTTGCCAACCCCTGTTCTCATGGTGGTTGTAATTAAAATAAAAATTGGAACTTATGTATACTCTTGGAGGCCGCGGAGTTTCAAGTTAGAGTACTGACTCTTGTTTTGGAGACATTAAAGACAAATGAAATGTATTTTTAACCGACTTCAAAAAAAGGATGAGGTTCTCAATTCGTACGATATTTTTGGCACTGTCTGTAACCTATTAGTAAACAGCACATATAAATAATAGGTAATATTTAATCTTTATTATTTTTTACTTTTTACTTTTTGATGTCGGTTTTTCTTAACGTAGTTATTTTTATTTATTATTGAGGACGAAAAATTTATAACATATTGAAAATAACATTTGTTGCAAATTGCATTCAATTTTCGTTTGTAACTTTGTTATTTTTTATTTTACGACTAAATGCTACGGGACTGTTTTGTTTTTTTATGTGCAGCCAATAGTTAGCCAGATATACTACAAAACCCATTTGTACCACTCTTTTCAAGATGGCAGCCGTAGGACAAGGGCTGCAACCCCATAAACTTGAATTTAACTTCACACTAACCCCCTCTTGGCATCTATGAAATAAAATTGCGTCCTCTAACATTTCAATTGAGTAAAACGCCATTTGTATATTTATCTTTCTCTGACATTAGATATAAATCATATTAAGTCAAAGTGAAGTAAATATATTGGGTTTAACTGCCATTGTAGCATGGTTTCTATGTATTTTCTATGTTCTAAGGCTCGCCAGAATGTTCGTAAGAATGCCCGCTAAAACACACTCATTTGTTTTTCTGTTTTGTGACATTCACACGAATGCTTATTACAGGTGAATGCTCAAGTGTATCAGTGCCACAACAAAACCGAAGCTAAGCCATGTCCGTAAACCAGGGTCTACAGAAGACTTTCGTAGCGTATAGACAAGCGCCCTAACAGTGGCGTTTTTCTATTCCTAGAAGTTGAACAAAGGCTGACCGTTGCTTACAGCAGTGATTTAAAAGCTATCTTATAATATATTTCACAGAAAGAAAGGCATTTTCGTATTTTTACTATAGTATCGCAGAATATGATGATGCTTACTGTTCTGGTCTCCCGTCTTAGATTTGCTAAATATTGCCCTGTTTTATGTAAGCTAACCACATTAACGATTGGTACTATTATATATTCGACACTGTATACAAATATTTATTATTTATTGAATAAAAGCAAAAGTAAATGCCTTATATACAGCAGATATACGCCCTACTTCGCTATAAACACTAGGGCCTCCCAAGAGGCCCATAAAACGTTACTTATTTTACATCTTTACGACGTTATGCCAAAGTACACATATCGATAGATTTTATAACCTCCCTGTTGTAACTACTAAAAATTTATTGAAATTCGCCGATACCCATATTTTACATCTTATCAAAAAGGCATAATAAAATGGCTGACTCTATTGAGTAAAGGGTACTAGGATATTAGAAAGAGAGGTGTATTGCTATCACGCGCAAAACACCATCGATGCTTTGCGTTTTCAGAATAGTAAACACATTTACCGATAAGCAGTAAAATAGTAAGTGTAGTTTTACCATTTGCTCGTAATGTAACAGTGTAATATTGAACGACATCTAAATATTGTGAGATTCGGCAAATATTTATTGAGTTATCATAATCACACAATCATAGTTGCTTGATTTGTTTATATATTTCGCTAAATTGCCGTTCTTAATGTCTCTTCGTGATTATTTTACGTAGTGTGAGTGTTGCAGTCTCTGTCACCACTTACGCCATATCCTCGTATATTCCCTTCTTCCAGAAGGCTGTGGCCTGGTTGTGTTGTATTTTATTGCATAAATAATTATTCGTCTAACCATAGCTACTAGCTGCTAAGTGATGGCAACAAGATATCTCTCAAGCATTGGTATAACTCAAGCTCGGAAAAATATATGTCCTTCTCGTTCAATTTCCTCCTTCCAAATAGATAAAGAAGAAGAAAAAAAAGTGAATTAAGACTTTTAGCGCTCCCATTATCACTGACCTAAACGCAGCAGTAGGGCTTCTGCAACTTAATGTCCATCCTTGGTCAAGATAAAGCACTTAGCTGGCTATCCAACATCCAGCTGACTATCAACATGGCGTAAAAAGAACAGGCCCGATCAATAAGAAATATCCTACGCAACCTGATCAAACAATATAATACTTTTAATTAATAGGCAAAACAGTACAAAAACATGATACTAAAAATCAGCAACACAAAACATAAATTTACAAAACAGAGCACGAACCAGAAATATAAATTTATCTAGAATTCTAGAAATTTGTAATTTCGAAGCATATTGCTATTGAATACGTAGTGCATATTAATTGAGACGGCTAAGCCAAATGCGCTTACCAGGAATAGTTACTAAGATATTTCAATATGCTGCTTCAGTTTACCAACTATTGAATTTATAGAGAGCCTGCGACTAAACGGCATGTTGAGTTTGTTTTTACTTAGCATAATTTGGGCAGCGATAGCCGAGTGGATATACCAACAGACTGCCATGCAGAGGGTATCGGGTTCGAATCCACGGCACGCACCAATGACTTTTCGGAGTTATGTGCATATTGAATTGTTAATTATCGCTTGTCCCGTGCCTCGGAGAGCACGTTAAGCCCTCGGTCCCAGTTGTCATGAAGATCTTTGACAGTCGTTACAGGGCGTCAGTACCTTCTAAATAAACTGACACTAGTCTAAACCATGGAATATTGCTATCCCTTCGGGTTGCGGAGGTCAGACAGGCAGTCGCTCCGTGGAAAAGCTAATATTCAGCCAAATCCGGTTAGACTAGAAAGCGGACCCCAGATTAAAAACTGGGATAACGCTAAGAGGATGATGAATTTGGGCGTATATTTTCTTTTATTTGGTTCCACATTTTAATTTCATAATTTTGCTATAAACAAGTTCATAAGAAAAGAATCGTTCGGGGCATCACTAATATTGTTCGTGTTCTTCATTCGTTGATCAAGCCTGGATGTTAAAAGAATTATGTAGTGGTGGACTGGTGCTATTATTTATCGACCAGTCTACTCCAATACAGTGCATAATATTTTTAGCAGGTGCTTTATATGGTTGTAAGGGTGCTAATGCAGCAACAGTGGAAATAACATTACATTATTATCGCTTCACTTTGGCTAGCGAAGGTTAGACGGTAGTCGTTCTGTAGAAAAGGTAATATTCTGTCGTCTAAAAAACGGATCTCTTGCTACGTGACTATGCTTGCTATTATGCTATGACGTTAGGATGATGATCATAATATTACTACTAAGTCTAACAACTCTTTTTAAGGAGACTAAGCATAAAGTGGTTATTTGTTTAAATTCTACCGTCCAACTTCTCTTTCCGCCGTAAGTCTAGGCTACTATACTTACGGCGAGCTAAAATGTTTTTTTATATTAATTTGTTGTTGTTTTTCGGAATGAATACCGTATTGTTTCGAGAAGACGGTTTTTGATTCAATTGCTAAGAAAGTTTAAATTTATTTGTATTATTTATTTCAATTCAATTATTTTACAACTAATTACTTTTTTACTAACTATTACATAATTACTATTTACAGCTAAAACTATACTTATAAACATATAACTAAATTAAAAAGAAAATAAAATAATATATTCTTACAAAACGCAAGGCACGAGGCGTTTAGGCGTCGTAGTATACCTCCGCATCAATGTCATGGGGTAACGTGCCCAGAAGGCTGGCAGCATTGCCACGCTGGATGGCAATGCTGATTCTTTGAGCAAAGAATAAACCAGCCTTCTGGTCACGTGAGACGACGATCAAGCGTTTCGAAATTTCTCGGTACAAAATACGAGCGCTCGGACCCCATGGGCCCAACGTTTCTACCTCAAACGGCTCAAATATGTAATTGCCGACTAAATTTCCGTATTTGCGCCGTTTGAGGGTTTCCGCCGTTGCAGCAGCAGCGCCGGCATGACCTGCTGTGCTTGGAATATGTGATGGCGCAAGGGTATCTACGCACGTTGCGTCCCACAGCAAAGGCCTACCCATTTTCCATGGCAACAATGACATACCGTCCGGTCTCTTCCCGTCGTCTCGTACCAAAACATTTGGTTCGAGTACAGCTGGTACGCCAGACGCGGCAAGAGTACGACGAATTATGTCATTCAAATTAGCATGTCGTGAAATTCTACCTGCGCTTCTGCTGCAAGAAAGCCCATGATGTCCGAGGCTATCGACGTCTTCTCCACAATGGCACCGATGCGGAGAAACACAAGGAGCACCCAAACGTTGCCTACGTACGAGTGGCAATACGGAACGTCTCATCGTCCAACATGGTTCCTGTGTTGGAAGATGGTAGTGCTTGTAGCCAAAGACTGGACTCCCATTCCCCCACAGCCAGCAAGCGAGCACGCTCTGCAACATTAGAAGCTGTTGACAAAATATTTTTTCTTACTAAGTTACAGAGCGGCAAGTCCCACTGTCTCTGGGAGAAAAGGTTGGTAGGCAATTTAGTGTTTGGGCAAGCCATTTTCCAGGCATTTAAAGCCTCGGTTTTGCACAGCACTTCCGAATCAACTAGTGTAGGTGTTAAAATTTTCCTAGTTAACTCTTCCGTGCTGTGAACCGAAGACAAAAACGCCGGTAAACTGACACTGGAAATTTTGCGAACGCCGAGCCCACCCAGACGTATAGGTAATGACGCTTGTAGCCAGGCTCGGTCGTCCATGTCCACATTTAATATCTTTCTTAAGGTTGTTTGAATAATTTGATCAATTTTTCTTAAAAGTGCATTTTGACGTGACAACGTCTTATAAATTGGTTTGCCGGGTGACACTTCAAGAAACTGCGTTACGCTCCGCTCACGTCATGCGCTCACAATGAGAGCGAGTGAGAGGCACGCGTCCCGCCTAAGAGCGAGAGAGACAGACATAAAAAGTGAAAGGCACGCGTCTTTCATCCTTCTTCCTACTATACGAATGAATATTCACATTAAAATTATTTTACCACTCAAAGTCGTTGTCACGTAAAACTTTCGCCCGTATACCGACTTTACAGGCAACCAATTTTTTCTCCCAAAGTTCTTCCAAATTTATTTTGATTTCCAATATATCTTATTTGCTCATTTGAAATAATAAAACGAGAGCTACGAACTACAAAATCCAAAACCATATTTTTCGGTCAGATTCAGACATGGAATGAAACAGACAGTAATTTACTACCAATATAAAATTATATTACGGACCACCAAATAACGTCTAATCCAATTCATTATACTAAAAATACAAGCTTCAATATAAACCTTCTACTTTTTTATTAGCAACATAAAATATTTCCCGAAGAACTTAAACCAAAGATTACAACGAAATGTTACTTTTTTAATTATTTTTTTAATAAACACTTCCACAGCATACTGTTTTACTATCGCGCCCGAGTGAAACGATATCAAAAGGATTAGCCGTTCCTTCTACAGCGGAGAAAATTTCGGACCGAGATTTTGGTTGTGTCTTTGATTTCAGATTACTAGATTTTGTTAGGCTTGGAATTGCTATAGATAATGTCACAAAGAGAAAATCTTTTGTTGGTATTACAAACTAGGTTATTTACATATATTATATAGATGGGTAAAACAAAACTTGGTCAAACGGTTAGTTAAACGGTTAGTTGCTGAGCTAGACTGGTTGCGATGAGTACTGTTATTTGTTCTGTGCCTAGGTGTAACTGATCCATTAATATGTTGAGTTTTTAGAATGTATAGATATGTTTATAAGTTAACTGAAATTAAGAAAGTTTATTGCAACTAAACAACACACAATATTACATTATTTAAAATTTACGAGAGAGAGAAAATAATCGTGTGTAGTTCTCATAAAACAAGTTCTGATTAGTTTGTGATCAGATGACCGCGTAGGGGCTATCCTCGGATATATTTTTATACTTATATCTTGCATTATTCTTGCTCTCATAGTCCCATGGACCGGCAATTTTGACACGACCAGAGAGAGATTCAATGTAAAACGTGCTTTCGGAGGCACGGTGTTAGGATAACGCCAACTGCTTCATTGCATGTTTCTTAGATGATTCATAACTTAGATTTTGCTGGTCATAAGAATCGAACCTAAGACCTCATGATTCAGCAGTGCTTAAAGTTAGTAGATACTATGGTATCTACAAGGCAGTATGATAACAAAATGATATGGTTACACTCAAAAAGGGGGACTTGGTTTCAATTTTGAATCAAAGTAGTCATAGTTGGTCCCATCTTTCTTTCATAACAAATAACCCTTTGAGTGTCCTATGGTCACGGTGTGCCCGTAAGAGAAATAGGCCGGTAGTGTCCTACGGGCACGGTGTGCCCATAAGGATTTGTGTGAACTTCACTCCGGTGTTGTGTGATTGGTTACAACAATAAAAACGTACATCGACTAGTTACAGATTAACCAACATAATACCATAAATTTTTACCATATTTCCAAGCTTGTAACTGAAAAAAATAATAAAATTGCTGATTTCGGTGTTCAGTTTTCTCAGTGCCGCCATATTGCGCTGTGGCGATCAACTAAGTTGAATTTGTGATTTTTCAAAAATGTATTCTCAACGCAAACGCTAGGTGGTTGTATGTGTATTATATATCAAATTATTGACAATTTAGTGAAGTATGTGTTTTAAATATTTTTTTTTGCCAGGTATAAAAACATTTACAAAAAAAGTGTTAGTAATTTTTGTGATGCAAGTTTTGGGCGTTGGCCGCTAGCCGTCCTCCATATTTTAAATGATTATATGTAAGTATTTATTAATTACTTTACTAAATAAAGATAAATTTCTCACAAAGTTGTCTTAGAATCCATTGTTAACTAGACATTTCGTATTGTATTTGCAATAAATAGGTATAAATATGTTTTGTGAGTGAGAAATGTTTTCCGTCGGATCGTCAAAATGGCGCAAATTTTTCGCTGCTATGAATAAATGGTTATTGTGAAGTGATATCGGTCACCTGTGCTAAATTAATGTATATAACCGTCGCGTCGTCTACCCGTGTCAATATTAGTGCAGTGAGAAAGTGAATTTCGTGTATAATTTATGTGTATTTTGGAAAAATGTTTCACATGGTGTAAGAAAAAACAAAGTGACCTGCATTTATAATTTTTTTTCGACATGAAAAGGTTAAAGGTAAGCTATTTTAATATAATTCTCATATAGAGTAACATCTGAACTTTAAACGGTTTGAAATTTACGTCACATAATTACACCAAACGCGAGAAAATTAAAGTTTTATTACGTAGGATCTTATAAAAATTACATCCTCAAAATGGCTGGACACTACCGGAGAAAATGGATTTTTGAGCGGGGCATGCGAAGGGATAAATAAAATTACATTTTGTGTCCGGCATCTGACATTTTACTCTAGCAAGATTCGTACGAAATTCTATAGCCATTATTTTCATAACTTAATCCGCCTTTACGCAAAAGTCTAGACGGATAATTGCATAAAAATATGCCCGAGCGCTTTTAAGTAGGTTAATTAAATTTTCCACGACTCAAAACGTTTCACGATATTTAAAGAATGCAGATAAAGAATAAAATGAACAAAGAATTAAACGTTCTGAAATATTCAAGTCGCTTGAAACTTACTTATTTTTTTACTAGCTGTGCCTTGAAGCGTGGTGAATCTTTGGACAGCAATGTACGAGTCTATTTCATTACATTGAATATTCTCTCATTCTATAGCTCCGAATTTACTAGTGTTGCGACAATCTGTAAGCTGTTTAATTTGATTCTAGTATGGTGAAAATTATAGGCTTTGCCATTTACACATTCGACATTCGTGGTGAAATTATATGACTGCGTAATCAGCGTCAGCACTCAAATATTATTTGTTGAACATCCTTTATAACTGGTATGGATTTACATTTTTACTGTTATTAAAACGTAATGTAACGGATAAGCTTTTACTCAGAACACTTACTCTGTACAATTCAAGTGCAGAACGGGATGGTATCGAATATTAGAACTTACCAAGAAGTTTTATTTACTAGAACTAAGACTGCAGTAATTAAAATATGTTTATTGGAAATATAAGAGTAATTCTAGAATATATCATCATCATCGGAGGATGATGATATATCTTCTCATCTTAGCTCTAACCCAGTTACAATCTGGGGTCCGCTTTCTATAATATATGTGTTTTCAATCTTTAAAACATCACAAAAATACAAGTAAAACAGCCGTAGAGCTGGAGGGCTATATTAATAAAATTAGAACCACTAAACATCGAAAAACATTTTTTATGCCAAATAATCAGACATGTAACGAAACGAATGCGCATCAATACGTGGATATCTTTTACGACATGTGTGGAATTCGTTTCAAATAATTTTCAATAAAACATTGGATATGTTTATTATCAAACAACCAGCATAAAAAGGAGCCCCTACCATTGGCCAGTTTTGCCTCTCCCGCACTGGTCCGCGTGTTGTCCTGCTAAGCGCGCCATGCGTGCGTGAGTCACGTGATATCGTGCAGTCGTACTACGCAACATTGCGGGATGTAATAATTGGTGGTTTAAGTATTAAGTAATCGTGTATGGTAGTTGCAGACAACCTATGACCCACATGGGTGGAACAAGCAAGGACAGCTTTGAGGAACTATTGTGTGTACTGTATTTGATTATGTCTCGTATAGCTGTAGTAGTAAATGAAAATGTAATATTGAAATATTTTTTTTTATTTAACGTTCATAAGCGTCATATTGTGATCTAAATGAATAAAGGATTATACTAATATACGTGCGTGTCAAAACCACACATGAGCGTTTTACTAAAAGATCATCCTCGGAAAATTATTTCACGCAGACATACTTATGTACCTACACATAACATGTTTTATTTACGTTAAATAATACTTTTGGCACGTGACCGAGCCGAAGACAACCTTCACTAGTGGAGGAGTGAAAAATAAAAAAAATGTCTCAATTTAGTCAGAGGACTGATAGGGGTGAAGTCTTTTAATATAAGGCTTATATTTATCTTTAACCTGACTGGATGGAAATACATGAATTTAAGTCTAGAAAAAAATTGCAGACTGGTAGTATGGATCGGCAATTTGTTTTTAAGTATTTATAGGTTTTATTTTTAAAAGGAGCGTCTCATGTTCAGTCTGTAGATTTTACAGTGAGACTTTGTAAAATGGTAATAAAACAAACACAATTTTAGTTGATTTTAGTAGCAATACGGAAATGAGTATATGTTAGGATTAGAAATGTGGTGTTAACATAAATTTGATCTACTCATATTCGTGAAAACAATCTGTAGGAAAACGTAAGCTGTTGAATGGTTGCTGATGAAATAAATTGAGATTGAGATTATAACTTGATTGGATAGTTGTTAGTTGTTTTTTGCAAAATTTTATTTTAAAATACTCATTTACTCAAGTTTTTGCATTCGAAAACGCATAGTAAGAACCAGGGTTGTAGAAACAAATACGATCGTAAAAACCAGTAACGCACTTTTTATGAGAGCAAAGGATAATTTGGTATAATTCACTCCGAGTGGCTTCGTGTAATTTGGTGTCAAAATGAGCTCCATAGTGAGAACAGACATGATATTTAGAAGAAAATGTACCGAAGATGTTTGCAGTCTATGAAATCAAATACGGGCACAACTTTCAGTACCAAAGAAACAAAGTATGGAAATGTATTTTAGTATTTATTGGCAATCATGAGGAGTAATTATGTTTATTCAACTGGTCTAAATTGTGTAATTTACTAAAATTTATTTTTTGTAAATTATAAAAAAAAGATAGGTAAAATGCCTCTTATCTGGCCCGACATCTCGGCGTGCGTTACTGTTCATTCATGGTCTTGGCAAAAAGCTCAGATATTTACATAGAGGCGCATTTCATATGGGCGCTCTGAAGACAAACTTTTTGCGACCCAAATTGCCGCTTGGGGTGGCAGTCCCGCTACGGCAGCCGTCTCTCTCTCCTCCAGTGTATCTTAACTATAAGAGCAAGAAAAACGGAAAACGACGCCAGCGCCGCCAACGGCGCCATCTACGAACTAAACTGGAGCCAGACCCCAGTTGGAATCAGCACACGAAATCCCTACGGACTGCGGTTCTATGTATAAATCTGCAGGGGCGTCGCCAGCCGAGTGTCTAGGGGGGGGGGGGGGGACAAGTATGCCAGCCGATGGCCTAGGAGGGGGGGCAAGTTGATATGGAATATAAGAAATTTATTGAGAAAAGTATAATCGGGTTTTTTGAATCACTAGGGGGGCATCGCCCCCCCCCCCCCCCCCCTGCCCCCACCAGGCGACGCCCATATAAATCTGTATTCATTGGTCTCGGGTTGACTGCAGTCCATCAGTCAAGGTTAATATTCTGTCCAATCTGTTACACTCTGACGCTATTATGATGATGTTGACTTTCAATTATAAAAATACATTATTTATATAGAATGGTTACTGCAATAATTGAGGTGAACGATCCACTTATTGGCATTTAAAGGCCTGTTGCTAGGAGTTTGTGAACCCTTACTTGCGGGCATTAAACATAATTTACAATTAGTTTGTACTTTATTAAATGTTCGGTACCAACAATTGGGTAGGTGCCAAAGTCTAGTGAGGTTACTCTATCTACAATATAATAAAGAACATTCAGACTTGCTGAATTATTTTTTAACTTACGTTATACTACTTTATTATTTATCTGTAGATAAGATAAATGGGATGTGGAAAATGGCAGGGATTTGCGAAAATAGGCTTACAAATGTTGTCTAAATTTAAATATATATTTACTAAATCAGCATTTCACTTCTTCGTCGCAATTTGATGCGACTACTAAAGCTAAGACTTTACTCGATCTTGCCACGCTTCCAACTCCAAATTATCCACATTTTGTCTTTAATCAAGTTTCTGCGTGTGATGTTAAAAGGTGCGTATTATCGATTTCTTCCAATGCTGTCGGTAATGATTGCGTCAGTCGTAAGATGATTCTTCCTATCCTAGACGAAATCCTTCCCATCCTTTGTCATATACTTAATTATTCCTTATCCTGTGGCGCATTTCCAACTGCTTGGAAAGATGCCCAAATTATTCCTTTGCCCAAAAAATCGAAACCTACTTCCTATTCTGACTATCGTCCTATTTCCGTGTTACTTTTCCTTTCTAAAGTGCTCGAGCGCCTAGTCCATGTCCAACTCACTACTTTTCTTAACAAGAACCTCCTATTCAATCCTTTACAATCCGGATTCCGGCCTGGTCACAGCACCGTTACGGCACTGACCAACATTACCGACGACATTTGGTTCGGTATGGAGAAAGGCAATTTAACGGTACTTTGTTTACTGGACTTTAGTAACGCCTTTAATACCGTTGATTTCCACACTCTACTCGGTATATTACGCTCTATTAACATATCTCCACCAGTGATTGATTGGTTTCATAGTTACCTGTTTGGTCGTCGGCAGCGTATACGGGTCGAAGATTCTTTCTCTTCGTGGTGTAATACGACAGCCGGCGTTCCACTAGCGTTCTCTCTCCATTACTCTTCATCATTTTCATAAATTCCATCTCCTATCAACTTCAGTCATCCTACCACCTTTATGCAGATGATCTTCAAATTTACACACAGGCACCCGCAAATGAGCTGTTTGAAGCATTTCGCATCATGAACTCCGATTTAGAACGGATATCTGCTTGGAGCCTGAGATTTGGTTTGCAGATCAACCCTTTAAAAACACAGATTATCGTTGTTGGTAGTCCCAGGATGATTTCTCGCATTGACTGGAATCTGCTACCCCAAATTACTTTTGGTGGTATCCCAATACCTATAAGTGATTGCGTGAAGGACTTAGGTGTTTATATTGACAAAACTCTATCTTGGGGACCACAAATCACCGAAGTTATTCGCAAATTGTTTGCTGCGGCGGGGACTTTGCGAAAACTGCGGAACTTTCTGTCGATTGCCACTAAGATTGCTCTTGCAAACTCTCTTCTATTACCTATCCTGGACTATGCCGATGTCAGCTATCTAGATCTCACTGAGGAGCAATTTGATATGCTTGAGCGTCTTCAAAACTTGTGTATTAGGTTCATATTTGGATTACGTACATATGATCACGTTTCTAATTTCCGCAATAAGCTTAAGTGGCTGCCAATTCGCCTTCGGCGGAATACTCACATTCTTTCCTTACTCTATAATATTCTCTTCAATCCTTCTTCTCCATCTTATTTGAAAGAACGCTTCAAGTTCCTAAGTGACTCTCATTCAAGATCGGATCTTAGGTCATCGGTAAATTTGAGATTGGAAATTCCAATGCATTCCACTACCTTTTAAGATAAATCCTTTACTGTTCAAGCGGCACGGTTGTGGAATGCATTGCCTGTTTCCATCAAACTGGCTCAAAATATCACATCTTTTAAAAATTTAGTGAAAACCACTACTTATCTCTTTAACTTTCCATAACATTGTCAAACTCACACTTTCTTTTTCTGCCTTTTTTACTATTGTCTACTCCCATTACTTAATTCATTATATTATTGTATGTATGTATGTATTTATATTAAAGTATATTTATTCGTTTATTTGTATAGTATAGTGTGTATTCGTATTTTGTTTCATTAGTATCCTACTACGCCAAAACTGCCCTATGTCTGGCTCCTTACTTCTCTTTTCCATAAGGGTTGCCTGTAAGGATTGCTTTTTAGCGATAAGGCCGCCATTTGTGCAACATGTATTAATCTGCTGTAATTTCTGTGTAAAATTAATTTGGTGTACAATAAAGATTATTATTATTATTATTATATCATAGTCGAAATTCTGAGTAGCCCGGGAAATCGTTAGGTAGTCCCAGTTCCCAGAGAGTAAACAGTTTTAGTAAAATGCTCTATTCCATAATAATTCATTAGGTTTTGTAACCGATGAATATATTTTATTAGACTCATCTTGTTTAAGAACTTAGCACAGTGCTCTGGCTAATGCCAGAGCACTGTGCTAAGTTCTTAAACAAAAAAGCCATCATAATAATAATTTTATTAATCAATAATTGGTTCATTCATTTATGAGCTACTATGTGACAAACAGACATACTGACCCACAGATACACAACACAGACATTCCAAACTAGCTACACACTTGTTTTTGCATCGGGGATTGAAAAGAAGCTTGTGACCAGTCATACTCAACCGCAAACGTCACTCAATACATTAACAATTCATTACATTAGGCATGTCTAGTACAAAATTAATCCACTATTCTAATCGCTTAGTAATTCTGGCCGAGATATGCCCATCAACCAAACTCGTTAACGTTAAATCATTAACGCAAACGTCACACCTGATCTAATTTTGCTGCCGTCAACGAATAACATATATGAATCTAGCGACGGACAGACGGTAACCTATATGAATTTACTAACGGACAGCCTTTGTGCCTGCATTTGGATGACTGAACAGTATTGATTGATATTATTGTTATGTAGTGCTAGAGTTTATATTCATTTGCTGATTCCGGATTAGTAGATCAATGATCTTAAACGCGGTGTTATGTGCAATTAAATTATCTATTATTTAGCTATTATTTAGATAATTCTCATTAATACGAATAATTAAGTGATTCGAATATGTTCAAGTCAGCAAGTTACTGTGATGGTTTTATCATTTACATAAGGCTAAATCTAATAATTATATCTAAGTATATGTACATAAAAGTAAAATTAAAAATTTCAAATACATTCTAGACCTAGACTATGTGATCTATAAACTGTTGACCTAAGTCAGGTGTTTTAAGAATCTATTATGTTAGTGCCATCTCACTCACATGTAATAAAACGTATTCGATTACACTGTTTAATCGACACCACCGCAATTCCAATTTTCTTTAGATATAAAGTACCGTGATAGTTAAACACAATATAAATACTTCACGTAAAAGTCGCCTCAGTAGCGACAAGATCGTCCACACCGTACCGACGACCCATACAAGAACCGAAAAAGCCTCTTAAATTAGACGAATCCACGCCTTTCATAGCCACACGAGCCACTTAAACAGCCTATTACAATTTCACCTGAGGCGAAAACGTTTCACAATTTACTACCTTCTACGTATTTAGCATCTTTTGCTTGGCCGCTCTCACTCGAAACTTGTTCGCTTTTTCCTTCATTTTTACATCGTTTTTTACTAGTCTTTACTGCTACTACTTTTGTTTCGCAATTTACCGATAGCAGCTACTGCCGCTATTTTGTAGTGAGCTATATGCATATATTTTTTAATCACATTTTACCCCGTCAGGCCGCAGTCATTCGTCCGGTCGCGCTCTGTTGTAACCCAATGTAGGAATACAGGTAATGGAATGTAATTTTATTATTTCTACTTTTTTCGAGATTCGTAGCGCTGAATAAACGAAGGCCGAATATAGGATTACTTTTGCGTTTGTACGATGGTCGGTGAATTTTTTTATTTTGGAATTTTGTATCGTTGTGCTAAGCTTTCACATGTGTTCAATGTTGTACCGATGTATTTATCTACATTTTTCCATTCTGTAAATATATTTGTCCATGAAACGGACTATTAGCAAGTAAGTTTATAATCGTGTACAAACTCCTGTCACAGCAATGCAGTATTTTTTTGATATCGGCATATCTATAATAATAATTATAAAAAAAAAACTGATGCCAAAACCGCTTATACGTGCTAGAATTAGTACTTCAAATTATTGTGAAAACTAACATGTTTGCAGAACATCATACCAATTATATCATCTTGCGTCTTCTTTTATCATAATAAATAAACAGGTAAGTACCTCTCTTTTTTTATTTTGTTTAACAGTTGATATTAATCATTTACAACATTTCAGGTTTAAATAAGTCTATCTGAATACGCTATTACACACGGCAACTTTAGAGATGATACTGAGCATATAACATTGCAGACGAACAATGATGTTCATCCAGCTTGTTCTCAGTGCTGATTTTATTGTCTGCTGTATGTCCGATATTGATCTAATATTGCACTTAAAACCTACTACTATTAAAATAAGGCAAGCGGATCCCGAGCTCCAAGGCGTGCATCTTGGAGAGTAACCAGGACAGCGCTAGGATGTTGATAATGACTATAAGAATACGGAAGAGTTCACAAACGTCAGTCACGGAAATGAAATCACTGTGGTAAATGTAAATACCTTTGAAGTAAATAATTATCACTTCTAATCTATTTATCTTACAAAGCCATTTGCTTTTGCCCGCTTTTTACTCCATTTTATATTAGCCCATGTGCTTAGACTCTTCAGTGTACTTGGCGTTGTATACGAGATTAAATCCATTTGGTATCTTCCTATTTTTATAAAAATATCATAAATATATAGTTAAAGTAATGCTCAACCACTTTATTTACAATTTATTTTTTAACAATATAATTTCATAAATTAAACGGCCTATCCATTTAGCGCTAGTTATGATCAACAAAAATTTGCACATCCATGTTATTCTGAATGTTATTTGAATGTGCGTTCCATTTGGCCATTTCGCCGGTGTGAATACCAAAAATGCCACTGCAATCGTTCCTGGTCATGTACTGTCCATGTGTTACTGTGGCTTTTGTCACAAAAAGGGTTAACGCAGATTTTTGAATATGGCTTTTCGAATGGCGACTGTTGTAACGGAGGCTTTATGTCGATTTAAAACTTTTGACGCTGTTTGAATGTTGAACTGTGTTTGATGGATTTCAATTTATGTAAATGTAAAAGAAGCATTGTTCTTATTATGTATGATGTTATTTTGTAGAGGAGCTTTAGTTTAAAAATGCCTCTTATATCTTCTTTCTCTTAGCGTTATCCCAGTTTCAGTCTGGGGTCCGCTTTCTAGTCTAACCGGATTTGGCAGAATATTAGCTTTTTATGGAGCGACTGCCTGTCTGACCTCCGCAACCTAAAGGGATAGCGATATTCCATGGTTTAGACTAGTGTCAGTTTATTTAGAAGGTACTGACGCCCTGTAACGACTGTCAAAAATTTTCATGACAACCGGGACCGACGGCTTAACGTGCTCTCCGAGGCACGGGACAAGCGATAATTAACAATTCAATACGCACATAACTCCGAAAAGTCATTGGTGCGCGCCGTGGATTCGAACCTGATACCTTCTGCATGGCACTCCGTTGGTATATCCACTCGGCTATCGCTGCCTAAAAATGGCTCTTATATGAGCCATATAAAATATGTAATCCTTTATTATATATGCCATTACTTTGTTCCGGTAGTTTGTAAGAAGTTTTTAATGTATGCTATGAATAAGATTCAGCATATTAGAGTGTAGAGTTCATATACACAAGATTGTATTCTCTACCTAAAAGTGTTTTGCAATAGCTTTCTATAAAAGTGTTGGTAGCAAATGTTTATTACAATAAGGGAAATATAAAAAGAGCGAATAAAAAAGAAACTAAGCGACTGATGATGAGATACTATTTTAATAACTTGAGCGGCATGAATTTGAGTAAGCGAAAAATTAACTAAAGTAACGACGAATATCGATTAATAATAAAATCTAGAACAAGCGTACTAAAAGCGGGTTGTGATTAATCCATTTCAGAAATTAAAATTGTAACCGTGCGACTTAATAACTAGGTGAGCGACTAGAAATACAGAAAAGGCGACTTCAATACTGGCGGCCTTCATTTCGAAAATCACAATCTATTTATTTATGAAAATAATCTTGTCCACTCGGGCAAATTAATAGGTGACCCTGTACTCAAAAATAGGAGCCCTATTAAGAAGCTTCTCATTTTATATTTTAAACAACTAAAATTAATGTTTGTAAGTTGGTGTTCTGTTGATTTCTCATTACTCGCAGTCTGTCGCTAACTTAGTAATTCTATAACCGCTGCGTCGTTTCGCGTAGGTACCTAAAAAAATCCCAAGTGCTTACGGCTCAACGCGCTGCCTAGCACTTGACGGGCGAGCTCAATAAATCAGTCATTGTTTATTCGTTTGTAGCGTGAGGGTGCTGAAGTGATGTTTTTGTTCAATTTAATGAATGATTATTTCATATGATCCCAAATACACTACGTTTGAATGAAGTGTTTAATTTATGCGAGGAGCCGAACCGGATGCTATGTAAACAATTACGACTTTTAACGACTTAGTCGAAACAATTGCTTATCCTGATAACAATACGAGTTGAACCTTGGTTCCTTTTACTTTGTTATATACCTGGTGATATTATCTTAACAAATATATAAAATTATAGCAATACTTGCTTGGAAAGTTATTTAGATATTAGCATGTGAAAAAAATATTATTTCGCTGACTTTGCATTTTGCGCGCGGGGCGTAATTATGGATTAAAAACAACATTGTAATCAAATTGGTAGCGCCATCTACCTTCCTATCTATAACTAATCGCATCAAGATCAATCGTTCCACGTACAAGTGTGAGCGATACCATATTTCCGTCTCCCTCTACCCCACTCCCTGGAAGAGGCACTGCCTTTCGCCTGATTCGTCGCCGCGATCGTGGACGCGAGTGACAGTCCAGAACATTCCGCTCGCTGAGAACGCCGTCTCGTTCGTATCGCGCCGCATCGCTGTATGTGATTTATTACCGCATATATAAACCGCTCGCAAGTGGGAGTGACGGTGAATTGAAGTGAAAACAAGCAGCTGCATCACGAAACCACCAGGAGACTGCCCTACGGAAACGAAGAAGGTTGTATAAGGTAACTGCCCTCCATCCTTGAAATATCCTATACCCACTCAATTACCCCTTCCCGTAACCATCTCCTAGGCGGCGAAGAACCGCTATCCTCTGTATACAGTACATTTCCTTCTCCAAGTCACCTAGAACCCTACGGTTTCGGTGTAACGCCGAACCATTTTTTTTTTATCCATACGAGTCGGATTCATTTACGTTTTTATACGTTATATCGCTATACCTAGGCAGTTATAGCACCTAGCTATACTCCTAATATATTCACATAACCGTCAAATGGTTATTTCCGCCCGCATCAGTAGGTAAACTTTTATGTAGCTACCTACTTATTAAATTATTATTTCTACAACTATCATAGTTGTCTTATAAATCTCATATTTCAAGCAACTTTTAAGTCCTCAGCTCTAAAGTGTTGCCTACTTAGCCTACTTAGGTAAAATAATAGAAACATTAGATATTCTTATTTTGTTTCGTTCTCATTAGCTTATACTTACGTAAGCATGTCACAACAAAAGAAGTCACGCGTGTCGGAAGACAAAGAGATGACAATCTTAGAAGCAAAACGCAATATTTTATTTGAGGGCATTCAAAACATCTATGAACGATCAAAAACCGCATCTATGTCTGACAGTAATAGCGAAGCATTTCTCAGTTATTGTATAACAGTAGATAGTATTCGAACAGATTTTCATAAGTTGTTAGACGATTATAACGCAAGATTACTTTCTATCAATCCTGATGAAAAACCGAACTATCAGGCGTATATCTCATTCGAAAATCTTTATTGTATTATTAAGCGTATACAATCGCAATTGGAGGGTAAATGTTCAGCAGAGCCTGTTGCCCGCAAACCGAGATTACCGCCAATCGAGATTATGTCGTTTGACGGAGATATACGAAATTGGCCGTTATTCTATGCGAGTTTTAAGTCTACAGTGCACGATAATGGTTCTCTGACAGATGCTGACAGGTTGTACTATTTAATAGGTAAACTGTCACCGAAGGCCCAGTCCGTATTTGCAGGTGTCACACCCAGTGCTGAGAATTATCAGGTCATATTTCAGTCACTACTTGACAGATATCAGGACACGCGCGTCCTAGCGTCTACGTACTTTGACCAAGCTTTAAATCTCAAACTGTCCGGCAACGCGTCTGTCTCGAATTTCCAGCTGTTTATTGATAACTTCGTAATCGTGGTTAATTCTCTTAGGAATTTAAAATAAGAAGATCTTTCCGTTTTAATGTTGCTTCAATTCGCTTTAAAAAAGTTTGACACTGATACAATTCGCGCATTCGAGATGACGGAACGCAATAATAAAATACCTACACTAGATAGTTTTATTTCGTTCATCAAAGATCAGTGTCGAATATTTCAAATTACGCAGTCTGGTTCACCTGGCCCGTCTAACACTAACAGCAACAAACAAAGGTTGAATAAATCGCGAAATAGTAATAATAACTCGGTCCCTAATCCACAATCTTACGTAACATGTTCGGAATCTAATAGTTATAATTCACAGAAGTGTCTGTGCAGTAATATAGTGCACGGCCACTTATACAAGTGTCCCGCCTTCGATAATCAGAACGCAACCGCTCGTTTTAAATGCGTAAAAGATAACAAAGCTTGCATTAATTGCTTAAGCATAAAACATAAAACGAGTAATTGTTCCAGTAGAACGAGATGTCGCTCATGTAATCAAAGACATCATACACTGTTACATTTCGATAAAGATAACCCGTTGTCAAGCCAAGCCGCTAACCTTGACACACTTGCGCCGCAGGTGCAGACCACGGTAGATGCGCCTTCCGCGTCTGAGGGTGAAGTATCGTTGTGTATGACATCCATTGCGCGGGCGACGCGCACGCGAGAACGGCACTCGCGCATCTATAATGATCCACGCAGGGCCAAAACGCAGTGTACGGCGTCTAAGACGGTACTGTTAGCGACAGCGCAAGTTATCGTATATGATGATAATGGGTCGCCGCACATGGTACGTTGTCTGCTAGATAGCGCATCTCAGACCAATCTAATAACATCGGAATGCTTCAAACGCCTCGGATTATGGAATAACTTTAAAAATACTAACTCAACCGTCAAAGGGATAGGCGAATCAGAAAGGCATTGCAGGGGTTCCGTAGATATTAAAATACATTCGCGTTTTGATAGGAATATTAATTTTAACATTTCTTCGCTTATCGTGGAGCGTATCACAGATGCATTGCCGAACGCTAATGTAGACGTAGCATCACTCACTCATCTCGAGTCATTGCCGCTAGCCGACGCGGAGTTTGTGAATTCGGCAGGCATTGATCTTTTGATCGGAGCTTCAATATTTCCGCACTTGCTACTAACTAAAATAATACGTAGTGAGCGATATGATTTACCGCCCGCTATTGAGACGGTACTTGGGTATGTGATTATGGGTACCGTACCTACGTTACATACTTCTCATTGTATTACGTCTTGTTGTTGTTCTGCTCTTCAAGAGATCAAGGTGGGTGCTAAAACTGTGTGTAAGATAAAGCACTAATTAGCTATGCTATGCTATGCTATGCTATGCTATGCTATGCTATGCTATGCTACGCCATGCTATGCTACGCTATGCTACGTTATGCTATGCTATGCTACGCCATGCTATGCTACGCTATGCTACGTTATGCTATGCTATGCTACGCTATGCTATGCTATGCTATGCTATGCTACGCTATGTTATGCTAAGCTACGCTACGCTACACTATACTATACTACACATCCACTTTGTATATAGATGACATTGCCTGTAATGTCATACCCGCTCCGCTAGCAATTTCGCTTTGTGAAGAGCTTATTCAGCTTTTCAAGCGAGGCCAGTATGATCTTGTCAAATGGACAAGCAACTCTAAGGAGGTTCTCGCACGCATACCAGATTCTCATAAAGCTTCTCCAGACATTGAGTTTGAGAAGTCTGTACCGCATACGGTTCTCGGTTTACACTGGGACAAATCCTGTGATAGTTTTCGGTTTGACGTCTCACCACCAGATGATAAGTGCACCAAACGCACTATGCTGTCCACAGTGGCTCGACTATGGGACATAATGGGTTTGTGGCTCCCACAATTTTGTACGCCAAGCTCTTGATCAAGGAGCTTTGGCTATCAAAGTGTGAGTGGGATGAAACACCCCTTGACTATATTGTTGCCGCTTGGGGCCAGTTTTGTATTGAGCTTACCGCACTCAATCAAATTACTAATTCGCGTCATCTTGGGTTGGTAGATGGATGTACCATCGACTTAACAGGTTTCGCTGACGCCAGCGAGCGTGCTTACGGCGGAGTCGTATATCTGCAAGTCCGCATTGGTTCTAACTACTCGTTGCAGTTAGTTTGTGCCAAGTCTAAGGTCTCGCCTGTTAAAACCATTTCGGTTGCGAGACTGGAGTTGTGCGCGGCCCTTCTGCTGTCTCCGTTGCTCCACAAGGTTCAAGACACAGTTTTGCCCCACTACTCTATTAATAAATATACGCATTTTCCGACTCCAAGGTAGTGCTCGCTTAGATTCGTTTTTCTCTTCACCGCTAGCAAACTTTTGTCGCCAACCGCGTTAGTAAATTGATTGAACTTGTTCCCGCTACTTGTTTCAATCACATCGCGGGTTATCGTACTCGTCTTCAGGAAGAACTTTCCATAGATCATATTGACTGGAAGTTTATTCCACCAGCATCACCACATTTCGGTGGATGTTGGGCAGGCATGGTCAAAGTAATTAAAACGCATCTCTTCAAAGTTATAGGTCAACAGATCCTCTCTTACGAAGAGCCTTTAACTGTCCTTGCACAAGTCGAGGCACTGATCAACTCGCGTCCGCTTCCAACTCAGTGAGATCTAGCCTGAAGTTGGACCTACCTCTTAGTTTAAGTATTTAGTTAGTAGTTTTCGCTATTATTGCGTTTGTAGCTTTCGCTAAAGTTAATTTAGATTAATTTTATTGTCATATCGCTGTCATAGCCTATTGAGGGGTTATGCGGTAGTACACCCAACATAGCTAAGTTCAATTCTATTTTTTTTAAAGGCAACCCTTTAGGGCCGGGCGGATATGGTAGCGCCATCTACCTTCCTATCTATAACTAATCGCATCAAGATCAATCGTTCCACGTACAAGTGTGAGCGATACCATATTTCCGTCTCCCTCTACCCCACTCCCTGGAAGAGGCACTGCCTTTCGCCTGATTCGTCGCTGCGATCGTGGACGCGAGTGACAGTCCAGAACATTCCGCTCGCTGAGAACGCCGTCTCGTTCGTATCGCGCCGCATCGCTGTATGTGATTTATTACCGCATATATAAACCGCTCGCAAGTGGGAGTGACGGTGAATTGAAGTGAAAACAAGCAGCTGCATCACGAAACCACCAGGAGACTGCCCTACGGAAACGAAGAAGGTTGTATAAGGTAAGTGCCCTCCATCCTTGAAATATCCTATACCCACTCAATCACCCCTTCCCGTAACCATCTCCTAGGCGGCGAAAAACCGCTATCCTCTGTATACAGTCCATTTCCTTCTCCAAGTCGCCTAGAACCCTACGGTTTCGGTGTAACGCTGAAGCACAAATATTATAATTATATATGATACTTTTATGTTTCTATTGTGAATAAACTAATTAATTACGAAGTTACAGCAAAATTAAATAATACATATTGTGTATTACTTTAATTAAAGAGATTTTTACAAGCAATTATCGTAAAAACGGCATTTCTTTTTTATTGAATGTAAATACATATGTATGTTGATAAGGTTACATTTGCTCTGTGTTATTTTTTATTATGAGAATATAAAATAAACTTATCATAATATGATATATAATACTCATATTATTCATGAGATATTGATTATCGAAAAAATTTGCGGATCTTCAGGTTACTTTTGGCGGGAAAAAGTAAACAACTGTGCACATTCCAGTAAGAGTATTTCTCATCGGATTCGTATCGGAAATGGTTCTTTTGCTTGGAAATCTAATTGGTAAGAAACTTATGTAGGTTTGAATCAGATTTATAACATAAAAAGGTATTTAAAAAAATACGGAAATTGGCGGCAATTAACAATCAATTCTTTGTTTTATTTTTTTATGTTTAAAATTAAAATGTTTCTTTTAATTATATTTAGTTCATCTAAAAGTAAATTAAATAACCTTTCTAACTGTGTATAATACCTATATACCTCCCTTAATAAAAAACGACGAGAAAAAAGAATATGTCAGAAGTATAAAATCGCGCTCAAAAATGGCGGGAAAATATTTCTAATTTTCACTTTATACTGCCCTTGCGTGGACTACATGTATATTATTTGGTGTTAATTGAAATCATTCAAAAGCTCATATTAATATAGCGCAATCCGTTAAGTTTTAATAAAAGGGACATTAGTTACTTGTGCGCAGTCTACGGCTTCAAAAAACAAAGGGACATTTGTCCTTTGGAGCAATCAACGGATTTGGAAAAAAGGGAGTTTTGTCCCTTGAAACAATCGACAAGATAACACAAATTCATTATTTTTGTCACTCATAAGTTTAATTTACAGTCACTCGTTTAGATACTACCCTTACAATAATTAATAGTAACAAAAGGCAAGACATGTTTTATGCTCAAAATTTTACATTATACTACGTATCAAAACAGTCTTCACTAAAATGATTTTAATTGTTAAAAGACTGACAGAAACCTTAAAGACAAAAATAAAAAAAGCACTGTGTTTTCTTAATCTGGAGGTGTTTTAAAGCACACGTCTTATTAAGAACAAGCATACGGTTGGAAAATTAAATAATTTCAACTAATAACTTTAGATTGAAAGTCATTCTACATTGTACACAAATAAGCAAAGTACACGAAAATTAAAAATATGCTAATATTACATGTCGTTTTATGTACAAGGGAAAGAAAGAAAGAAAAGAAAAAAGCGTTTATTTCTACCAGACGAAAGACATGAACAAACAAGACAATATGAACAAAAAGAGATTACAATAATCTGTACACGCCTGTCGCCTGCATAAAAATAGGAGGCCAGGAGGCGCTGGTTTTCAACTGGGTCCTCAGTAGACGCGGACGTCAAAACCAATAAGCAATTTAACAACTAAATTATAACATGTAACATGAATAACATTTTAAAAATAATTTATACAATGAGCAAAAAGCCCAGGATTACATTTTTTTTCTTTTTTCTTCACTCTATTTATAACAACATTCGTGAATGCACATTCCGGTTAATTTCTGACATTGACTCATATTATACTACAGTAATGTCAAGCTCTTCTACGAGAAAACTTTTGAAAGGTGGAAATGTTATTTGAACGATAAGGGTAAAATACAGTGCAGAAATAATACAATTGAAATATATATAAAAACTAGCTTTTGCCCGCGGCTTCGCTCGCGTAAGTTCGGGGTTCTCTAATTATAGTATCTTCATTATCTATGTTAGGGTTAACACAAAGCTCCTTTATTGGGTGGATACTTCTATAATTGTCGTTTTAACTGTTTAAGCAATATAACTGCAAAAAGTATTTACGCATACAAACTACTTAGTACTAAGACTTAGTAGTATTTTCTCACTAGTAGTAGTTTCGCTAGAGTGGCCAATATGGCGATTGTGATTTGTCTGTCAGAACCATTAGAATTTAACAAAATACTCGACAATTCGAATTTTGCGGATAGATGTTGTCGACCCGAAATCTTTATTTTTTAATGTTTTATTATTCAGGTAAGGTTTCGATGTACTCCTTGACGAACTTATTAATATAAGATTTGACACTGCGATAGCAGTGCAGTCCGTCGGTTTCAATGTGAAACATTCCAAAATCCACAAATACTTACAAATTAAAAATTAAGTAAAAAAACATTTTCCAGTGGACTAAATTTTGAATCTAAACCATTCTCAAGTCCCCTTGAACACACACAAAAAAGTTCATCAAGATCGGTGCAGTCGTTTAGGAGGAGTTCAGTGGCATACACACGCACACAAGAAATATATATATTAAAATATAATATATGACGAAACTACTTACCTACATAAAGATGGTAAGGTAAAAAGTATAAGTGTTTTAAGTCATAAAAGTGTTTTGATGAGTCAAAGACTTATTGCTGAAATCCGTGACAGCTATGACAACGTTTTAATATGCGCCAGCGTTTCATCTTGACATGTAAATTTTTTCTGAAACATGTTCTGAAATGCCCTCGCTTTTGTAAATCACAAAATTGTGACAATTGTTCGATATAAAGAGAAGGCTTTGTAACAAATACAGCTTGTAATATACAATTCAACAACCACAATAAATCGTCAAAAATTTGAAGATATTTGTATACATAATAATTTTTTTTTTTTTTTTTATTTGATAAGATATGCCAACATTTGTTTTCACTGTTACATGCAATAAAAATACAATATACATAATTCAATAAAAAACAAAGTGTAACAAATAATTATAGGCACGTACAGCATGCTTAGTTCAACATTGTGCCTTATAAACTAAGAATAATATATGTACTTACATTTTAAAAATTATAACATATAAATTAAAACAAATTACAAACAAGGTTATAATACTGAATTGAGGGCATTATCCTACCGACCCTTGACTGACTTATCCCTATAGTAACGTAGCAGTGTGGATCGAAACCTGCTGAGCGAATCCGCGAATATATCAGTTAGGTCACTAATCAGAAAGTCGCGAGATAGGTGAGTTTGCTCCAAAAACTGTCCTACGTAGTGGCGCGTGGAATGGAGTGATGCGATTACGAGGGTATCTTGCTGGCACACGGATATTGATTTTAGCAAGTAAGTAGGGACAATCAAATATGTGATGTAAAATTTTATACATGAAGACATTATCAATGAGGTCCCTACGATCTGTCAAGGAGATCATTTCAAATAGCCCGAGCTTTTCGACGTATGATGTCCTTTTTTTATTTTTCGGTTATTACGGGATAGGTGCCACATAAATCTTTTTTGAATACGCTCCAAGCGAAGCGAGTGGACTGCAAAATAAGGTCTCCAGACCACGCTGCAGTACTCTAATACACTACGTACCAGGCTATTATATAAGAGTATCTTAGGCTTACTACTGCGAAATACTAATGCGAAATACTATAATAATGTTCATGTAATGGCTCTAAATCACAATTTTATGAAAAGTAAAAGCCAAATTTCCATTTTTTGCTCCGATAACGTAACAGTCGCTCGATCAACACAACTCATCATCGCCCGGGGTCCACTTACTAGTCTTAGCAGATATGACAGAATATCGGCTACCTACCTCCGCAACCCAAGGGGAAAGCGATATTCCATGGTTTATTCCAGTATCAGTTTATATAAGGGTACTGACTTCCCGTAACGACTGTCAAAGATCTTCATGACAGACGGGACCGACGCTTTAACGTGCTCGCCGAAGCACGGGGCAACCGATAATTCACAATTTAATATGAAAAGTCACAAACTTCGAAAAGTCAGTGAAGCGCGCCGTGGGTTCGAACCTGATACTCTATGCATGACAGTCCGTTGGTTACTCCGCCTTAAAAAAGGGCCGCTGTTCACGTCGGACTTGAATATATAGTCGACGGCGTGCGTGGATGTGTGCGTTCAAGGGGTGGGGTAGTGCTGTGGTGTGCATCGCTCGATGCGACGTCACACACTATCCCCTTTAGGCCGGATTTTTTTCTTGGGAAAAATTCCCTGGCTCCGCAGCCGCCGACAGCATCTGGAACAGAGAAGGGAAAGTGGTGGGTAGTTTGATGGCGTTTACCGGTGGTTGAGCGTTAAAGTTTTTATTAGAATAATTATAATAATTTTTCGGTTTGCTATTAGAAAAATTTGGCTTTTGAGGTTGGTGAACAAACTCCGGCAACAAGGTTTTTTATGAGATAGGGGGCTAACGAGCAGACGGATCGCCTGATGTTAAGCGATTACCGCCGCCCTTGGACACCCGCGACACCAGAGGAGTCACAAATGCGTTGCCAGCCTTTTAAAAAGGAATACGCTCTTTTCTTGAAGGTTTGAAGGTCGTATTGGTTCGGAAAAACCGGCATTCCACAGATTAGATGTGCGAGGCAGAATGTTTCTAGAGAAACGCACCATTGTGGATTGCCAGCCATCTAACTGATGGGGATGGAAATGCTGTCACGCAGAAAGATGGCGGAAAGAGGTGGCAGGGATTAATCTGAACAACTCCTCGGAGCACTCCCTCATAGTAGTAGCGATAAAAGATGCATAGCGTGGCTACATCTCTACGTAGCGCCAAGGGGTCTAACCGATTGCAAATATCTTGGCAGTCGACAATTCGAGCGGCTCTCCGTTGGATGCGGTCCAGAGGGAGAAGCTGGAACTGGGGTGCCCCTGCCCTAAGATGAGAACAGTATTCCATATGCGGCCGGACCTGCGCCTTATAAAGGAGCAAGCGGTGGGCCGCAGTGAAATACCGTCTCGATCTATTGAGCACGCCAAGCTTCTTCGAGGCTAACTTAGCCTTACCCTCTAAGTGACCGCGGAACTGGACTTCGCTCGATATGTCTATACCAAGTATTCCAATACTGGAGGAGGCAGTTAAGCAGTTTTTTAGCGGTGAACACGCAAACTTGTGTCTTTGTGGGGTTAAATTGGATCAAATTAAGTCTTCCCCAATCTGAGACCATCTCCAAGGAGGTCTCAATTTCAGACACAAGATTATTTCGGCTCTCGATGACTTTTTCGCGAGAAATGTTGGCCGGTATATAAAGCATCGCCGGTGCTGTCATCTGCATAATAATGAATGCCGCTGTCTAGCAACATATCATTGATATGCAGGAGGAACAAAGTAGGTGATAGCACGTAGCCTAGAGGGACACTAGCATTTACAAACAAGGCGTCAGAGCATTCACCGTCGACTACGACCTTTATGCTTATGTCTGTGAGAAAGCTGGTGACCCATTCCCATAATTTCTCGGGCAGCCCATAGGAAGGGAGCTCCGAAAGAAGCGCTTTGTGCCAGACCCGATCGAACGCCTTCGCTATATCCAAACTGACCGCCAAAGTCCCCCCTTTGTCTCGATCGCCTGTGCCCAACGATGTGTCAGGTATACTAGAAGATCACCAGCCGACCGACCCTTACGAAAGCCGTATTGTTGATCACTAAGCAGCTGATTATCCTCCAGAAACCGAAGGAGCCGGCAGTTAATAATTAACTGCATTATCTTCGAAAAGAGGGAGGTTATGGCTATCGGTCTGTAGTTGGACGGGTTAGAGCGATCGCCTTTTTAGGGATTGGGTGGACCAATGCCTTCCACGATGTTGGGACTACGCCAAAAGAGTAAGAGAGCCGAAAAAGACGTGTTAAAACTGGTGCCAACTCTGAAGCGCACATCTTCAACACAATAGGAGGAATTCCATCAGGCCGACTCAACTTATGGATATCGAGGGACAGAAGTGGCATATGGACTGCGCGTTGGTGGAACTGAATATCCGGCATACAGCCCTTGAACAGCGGTATAGTAGGTGGTTCCTGTCCCCCGTCATCCAAGGTCAAGTTGGACTCAAAGAGTTTGCCCAAAAGATCGGCTTTCTCCTTTGCGTCGTGGGCCAAGGAGTAATTTCCCATGTGTAGCGGTGGAAAGGATGGCTTACAGAAATTCCCTTCGATAGCTTTGGCAAGAGACCAGAATGCACGAGATCCCGAAGCTTCCTTAACGCTCAAGCCTCTCACCAATTCTACCGACGTGCTTCGACTTCGCACTAGCAATGTCTTCGCACTAGCAAGGTATTGGGTGTGGCTTTAGAGGATTCCCGATTGTCTTTAGTTCTGACAGGTCTCAAATTCTCGACAGACACTAACGAGACTAGGGATATCGGCTACCTTAGCCGTTAAGGCTTGGGTTGGCTATCGCTGCCTTTCAATCAACACAACTGTTACTTGATTATTTTTAAGAATAATTTACCTTCATACAAAGTGAGCCTGCACCTACGCTAGCACATTTTATTTTAATTAAAACCTTTCAGCTTCTTACGCCCAATAGTTTTGACTTTGCGACTGACAGATTTATCAGATACAGATTTTGCTTATATTTATAAGTGCAGGTAAAATAGTGCAAAGTTTTAATAGCATCTTTCTTACAAGACTGATCTATAGAACGCAATAGTCCTTAATTATGTCCAGTTTTACTACCTCAACATAGTTAATCTTTATTCGGAATAGGAACTGAATTGATTTCGTATTGTAAGCTGATTATAATAATGGTTCTTACCCAATCATAATAAAGCTCATTGGAAGGACTTACGTAGATTTATTGCTAATATATCCTTTTTATTTGAAGTTTACTGTTAACCTGGCTTTTGCACTGGTTTAATTAATAAATCTCAACGAACTGAGGTAAACAGGACTATGTCTAGAGATTGTTTCTTAGATAAAGTAGTAAAACATACAGCAATCAAAAAATTTGCTTCAAATACTTAAATTTTTATACTTTTACAGACATAAAAAGACTGGCGACGTATCTAACGAATTCTGAAATCGATTTTATTCTAAATAATTTTATTTTATTATAATTTTTTTTCGATCATTTGGTTTAATCATGGCTACTTAAAATACCCAAGCACAATATGATATCGCTTTATACTTCCTTAATGCAGTAATTCACTAGTTTTAATAAAATAGGCCCATACCTGCTCATACATACTATTCTCATCTGCGAATTCATTATTACTCACAAAGCAATACTGAGAATAAACCGGGAAAATTCCAAACCTCGTTTGGTTATTTGCTCATATTATAACTTCTATTACCGGCGTAAACCATCCGTAGTAAGACAGTTACAGATAGTTACAGACAGTTACAGATAGTTTCATTATTAAGCACAAAAAAATTATAAGGAATGAAAACTGAATGGCTTCGTGATCCAATGAATAGCGTTTGCGTCTGCTACTCCGGGTTCGATTACCGGATCGGGCAAGTGTAACTGAGTTTTTCTGAATTCTCAGTAGCAGCAAAGGAGTCTGGTGATGTGCCCGATAACGTCAATAGGCTCGCACCCTATTACGTGAGACCTAAAAATTTGTGGCGAAATGTGGGTGCAATATTACGCCTCTGCCTACACTTTATGGGATACAGGCGTGGGTATATAAAAAAAAATTATCTAGCTCTACCACGTAAATAACATTACATCCCACATTTAAAACTCCAAACTAACAGGCACCTGCATCAATCTATTCGCCACCATTATTTTAATCCGGAATACTAAAAGCCCGTTGAAACACAACTGGTGCATTCACGCACTCAGGCTTACCTTTGACAGGTTAACGTTTCATACCTCAGATTGCATGGCCGTGGTCACATGGTGACTGACGCTGTGTCATGACCCCGTTAGCTACACGTTCGTTCATTCAACCCCAATTTTTGATTTTTTTGTCCTACTGCCACAAACTACGGTAACTGCATCCGTTTTGCTCTGCACTGCGTTTTATAGAATGATTAATGATTTGAGGGATTAATCTAAAAATGATGACTAAAAGTAAATCTAGAAACATTTAAATATACTTTTCTATACGTTCTTCTAGAAATTGGAGATTTATGCTACAATTAAACGGATGTAAGCCGGCGCCATGTAATGCGTAATTTTATCTTCAGATGCCGTCATTATAGGTATTCATATTCTAATTAGTGCTACGTTAAACACCTTAACACCCATATGGGTTCATATATTACTTTGATTTTTCTTTCTTTTCTCTTTCGCCTCAATTTTCTTTCGCCGATAAAGTCACCAAGATATTATTCTAGGCACATATTATCTGCTCAAAATTACAAATATAATGCTGGTGCGCTTGTGAGCGTGTGTGTCCAAGTGAATTAATTAATTTTAGCTTTGGTTTTAGGGTCGTTCACCTCAAAATCAAAGCCTCGGACGCTGGAGCTTTATAGCACTTGACCATCAAAGTAAAATTCACATTATTTTACTTTCACCAAAAAGCTGGCATTTACCTTTTAAGAATTTAGTATAGCCACCGACATTGGGTAGAGCAGTATATGCTTAACAATGTTAACATTACCATAGACGCTAAAGTATTCCGAAAATGGACGAATATTCTAGCCAAAAAACTTACAAAATGCTGCTAAATAGAGTATAACGTTGAGCACAGAATTGAATTTAAAATTCCACTTGTTGTTACTGTGCTCCCGGTTTTATCTCACTAATCTGCCACGAGAGTAGCAACTAAACCGGATTTGTAACCGCGTAGCCTCCGTTCGTCCTGATTGGAACTACGGTCGCTTAACTGTACTCTAGTTCAACGCAATTCTTTTTCTTGATCTTTTATCTTATAGTACTTAATAATGACTGAGGATCATACGGTGGAAGTAGTCCTTAATGTACATTAGAGTCTGAAATTATTATGAGAGATCTGAGTAGATAGAGTTCATTGTGAATAAGCATTTCATAAAGCAAACCTTTAAAGCAAGTTAGTAACCTTGACTACTAATTCTAAAGCTCCTCTCAGGGTTATATGGATGTGTGATAGACACGGCGATTATGTATTGAAGAATATATTAGTAAGTTATGGTTACTATAAATAAAATAAATAAAATAAAATAAAAAAATAAAAATAAAAATCATTTATTATCAGACAGAGTCCATAGCACATAATATTACCTCACAATAACATAGAGAGTACATATTGTTACAATTTATTAAGTGGAAATTGAATTAAATTATTAAATTATTGTTGTAAGTATTTCATTTTCAAATATATTAAAATAGCTGAATTGTCTATTATTATCTACTATATTTTTTATTTACATAATTATTTAATTTATGACAGTAGCACTGGATCCCAACACATGCAGCTCTGTAAATCTACTTAGCAATATCGTGTCAGTTCTATTACCAATCATTTTCAGCACACTGTTTCGACTGCCTCGAACACGCTTCATCACTGACGCAATTTTCTTGCGCATAATTGCGTAGAAATCCTCGACACTAGCATCAGCAAACATGCCGGAAGCGCTGCAATATCGAGGGAGTCGGAACAGTGCCCTGAACACATTATTGTATTGGATTCGCAAGGCACTGTAGGCCCGCTTCGTAAAGTTCGCCCACAGGCCACTGGTGTAGAATGTCTGGCAAAAAGCTTTAAATAATGTTATTTTAACTTGAGCTGTACACCGAGCGAACCTGTGTGCCAACATATTACCACGCACCGACAGTGCCCTGCGCTCCCTTTCAATATCCATATCATCGTGTAACGTCTCAGTCACTATGTGACCAAGATATTTAAACTGTGATACACGGCCCAAAGGCACCCCGTTCAGTAGTAATGGTGGTATAAAGTTGGGTTCCTTCTTATTCCATTTAAATAACATAAACTCACTTTTCTTCTCGTTATATTTGAGACCGTGTTCCACAGCATACTGTTCACATATCCTCAACAATTGCCTTAACCCCCCAATTGAGGGGCTCAGCAACACCATATCATCAGCATAACTTAAATTATTTACACACACATTGTCAATATGGCATCCGACATGCGTGCTACTGAGCTCCTCAATCAGGTGGTTAACATATATATTAAATAGCCGCGGAGACGTCAGCCCCCCTTGTCGTACTCCGCATTCCAATGAGTATTCATCAGAAAACACTCCTCCCCACCGTACTAGATTCAGTTGGTTGCGGTACCAGTAGGTGAACATGTTTACTATGTCATTTGGGATACCCATGCCTCTTAGCTTCGTCCAGAGCTTGTCGTATGACACTAGATCAAAAGCCCTGGACAAGTCCAAGAAACATGCGTATACAGGTGTCTTTCTATTTACATAGTAATTTACAGTGTGCTTTAAGGCAAGTATTGCGCTCTCGGTGGACAACCCCGGTCTAAACCCGAACTGTGTATCGTGTAGTCTCACATAGCTATCAAGCTGTTTATCCAGTAACCCGTCAAAAACTTTTGCTATTACAGTTGCCAAGGAAATTGGCCTGTAATTGCCCCTATCAGATGTATCAGCCATAGTATTCTTAATAATAGGTACTACAATTGTTTTCATAAGAGCAGAGGGTAAATATGTATGCCGAATGCAGAAAGTAAACAGCATGGCCAAGACCCTATACAGATGAACCCCTGCATGCTGCAGGTGTTCGATGCTGAGCCCGTCGTGACCAGGCGACTTTCCCTTTTTCATGTTTTTTATAATTTCTTCAACATCCTCACTAGCAAAACGTACGGGCTGCTGTACTGACGTATGCTCAGATTCCAACACCTGCAGCAAGCCGGAACTCATCCGAAATTGCCTCATAAATGAGTTTGCAATCAATTTAGGATCACTAGTACCATCCACACTCACAGGCAAGCTGACCCGACCATTTAGTTGTTTAGTCCCTTTCCAGAACTTGCGGAACTGTTTTGAGGAATGTTGTGAAGCAAGTGTATCCATTCTGATTTGCTCCTGGTTATTATGACAGTATTTTAGCTTTGATTTAAAAATCTTGCGGCTTTCACACATTCTCTGATACACAGGGCCACTTGCAGGCTTGCCCTCCGAAACATACAATAAATAGTCCTGTCTAGCCTGCCCATGCGCTTCTTTCACATACTTATTCCACCCATAAACACATTTGACATTATTTCTGCTCTTTGGTATGTAACGTCGGCTGTCTAGCGATGCCCGACAAAGTATGTTAACAATATTATTATATAACTTGTCAATAACATATCTATGATTTACATTTTGACACATGAAATCGGCGCATTCGTGGAATTCCTGCGGAAAATGAATGTTTTTAAGTAGGCTATTGCACATTTCATGGTACTGATTTATTTCATCCAAATTTCTAACCCCCCACTGTACTTTGTTACACAGGCTTCGATTACTAACTACTATTTTTGATTTAATTACATCAAAGTTACATGTTATCTCTATTGGAAAATGGTCAGACCAGTACACGTCATTACGGACGGTGACATTCACAACTGACTTTACAGCTGACTTAGATACTAAACAGTGGTCAAGCCAACGCTTGCACCCATGTACCTCACTTTGAAAAGTATATGTATCCGATGATATCCCAAGTTTATCGAGGTCTACACATACCCATTCATTTTCCGCACAAAATTCAAGAAGCTCATTACAAAAAGGCGTACCAGGATGAGAGTTGTAGTCTCCAAGAACATATACTTCCTCAGCGCTGGTGTCTTGAGCAATTGCATTCAAGTCACCCAAACATTGTGTAAACACCGGTAGGTTCTCAGCCTGGTCCGTTGGCATATAAACACACATAATGAGCACTTCACGATTATCACCTATCTTTGCTTTTATAGCTACAATGCGATCATTTTGACACTTCACCACCGTAACACAGCTAAACACACTTTTTCGCCATAGGAGCGCAACCCCACCATGAGGTCTGCCGCGCAGAATTCCAGTGCTCAGGTCTACTGCTGACTTTGCCGTGTAGTTAAAGTTGTCATCAATGCTGCCGACTATATTATGTAAATCATGTGACAAGAGCCACGTTTCTTGCAGGCCAACTACATCGGCTGTTTTACACAACTTCCTCACACAATCCATGCTCCGCTTTATATTTTTACAATTATAACTCAATAACACAGTGTGATCCATATTTATTTATATAATACTATTCATGGAGCCCTTCTTGTATCCACAAAGCGACGAAAAGTAATTCCATCCGGCCACAGTTTGTTGTCCAGATACAAATGCAGCCTGTATTGCGACACAAACAACTTGAAGGAGTTGTACCCTTTATCGCGTTTCATATTTATTTTTGTTAGGCTAACACTTTCTTGAGTTTTTGATTGTATGTACTCAACAATATCATTCTCTGAAGTGTCTTTATGAACATTTGAGATGAACAAGGGTATTTTAGTATCCGCTGCCTTGAATTTACTCAATGGTTCTGTATTTGCTTTGCCTAACTGCCCAATAAAACGATTGCGCAACCTCCTCTTTTGCACAAGAATCCAGTTTTCATCCGGTTTTTGCTGTTGAAATTCTCCATTTCCACGTAATGCATCTGCCATAGTTTGTTTTTTCCACAGTTTCGTTCTTGTATCAACTAGCGGCACCTTTGGTGAGGTTATGTTATGTGCACCTCCGTCAGTTGTTTGTGATACCGGTACTATATCACAGGCTTTATTTTTAGGACCGCGGTGGAGACTTTTTACCGTCTTGACTTAGCCACTCTAAGGTATGTGTGCAATTAACTGAGCTGAGCCTGGCGGCGGCAGAGAATCAGACTCTTGTCTAAAGTTGTTCGGGGACCACTCGCTACCACCGAGGTGTCCTCAATGATCAGTTAGTGGTGCCAAAGAAGCAAATCGAGGTTGGTATAACTACTTTATCGTGACCTATCTGGGAACCGTAGGACAGGCTTGCTTAGCTGGCATGAGATAACATGACCGTGTCTGGGTTTAGGAATGGTAATATTCTGGACATTGCCATTTCCTATCGGAATGAATAGAATTCTGATATCGTATCCCAATTTTAAACAGTTATTGAGCAGTATCTCACAGGACCCAGATACATATAATTAACTGTACATGACGTACTCAGTATGTCCTTCCAGATGATACACACGTCTATGTGCTTGTTCTCAGTCTCTATTTTGCCGAACTGTTTTGCCACTTAATTGATTACATGATATACGAGGTGAGCCATCGCTCATTCATTGCCAAACTGTCCTGAGAATGTCTCGTGTAGGCACAAATGTGTAAGAGAAAATTACTTATTTTCAAGGCACAGTAATTTTATTGAACAGAACCGGACGTCATTATAAAAGCCTTGGAAATGTTTTGCAAGTCTAACGTCTTGCTAATTTCGGAATGAAAATGGCTGGAAAAGTTATACCATTAGAGAACATCGTGGAAAAGTCGGGGTAGATATACTGTTGCGATTCGTTCGAATAGTATATAAGAAGTAAGTTTGTTTATTTCTTTCTAGGGAGAGCGGTAAGGTGATTGGAAAGGATTGTAACTTATTTCCCCTTTCAATCATTACCAACCAAATCGTTCTGCTTTTTTAGGGTTAAGGTGATTTTTTAATGGTACTGAAATTAGGTTTTTGTTATGGCCTGGGATGTTCGTGTACTTAAAATATTATAAAACACCAATATATATATTTACCTAAACCTCAATTTTATTTCAATCTAAAATCCTCTACAATACATAACTTATACTTGGCGCGGCAAATGCCATATAAAAGTATATACTTCTGATTTCATCACATTTCTTTGTTTAATTTCGTATGCCTGTTGCCACCGCTACGTAAAACATCTTACGCAACCTCTTACCCACTCATTTGTTAATATTTCTTTGCCAAATAATATTTTTTCCAGAGCCATTTTACAGGTTTTAATCAGGTTCATGTGACTGAGGAAGTAATTGGATTTGCAAAGGCTTTGCTCCGTTCTTTTAAACGTCTGCTATTCTTCTGCTCTTTTTTCCTCCAACGTTTTAAGAAAGACATTTTGTTGAATTTAATTAGTATTTTAATAAATACGATTGTTATATTTGCATTCTTTTGTAGTGAATGGACTTAATGTAGTATATAAAACAGTTTCATAGGTAAATGTTATTTGAGTTATTATATCAACGGAGATTTTTTGACTCAGGCTGCGTGACAAGGTACAATCTAGTATTAATATAACTAAGTGTGGTAAGTTGTTGGAAAAGCCCTTTACATCTACGTTATGACCATAGTTCTAAAGAAAATCTTCTACTCTTGTACTGCGATGGGTTAGGACTTAGGTATCACTACATAGTATTAAACAAAGTCTGTCTTCTGTCTGTCTGTCCCTATGTATGCTTAAATCTTAAAAACTACGCAACGGATTTTAATGCGGTTTTTTTAATATATAGAATGATTCAAAGGGAAAGTTTATATGTATAATTGATACGTATGAAGCCGCTGGTGGCGTCTAGTTGTATATAAATTTGAGCATGATTATTTCTAATTCTTGGATTGGGCCAGAAACGCTTGTAGTAATTGATTGGAAAATATTTTTTAAGAAGCCATCAGTCCACCCTAAGTGTGAATTCAATCCCCGCATGGGGAGACGCCTAGTGCAATACATACATTGTTGAAAGCCTGTAATTTTGTGCCCACCACGACAGTGGTTTTAAAATCCCTTGAAAAATAGGATTTAACCCTAGATCACTAACCTTATTTTTCGGCGCTTATTACGAACCTTCGTACTTTCGACTATGGTATTTAATTAAGGGGATAATGGTTCTTTTTAAATTAAACATGCATGTTTTTTATTTTTATTATAAATGAATTATATTCTTCTTATATGTATGTATAACTAGTAATGATTTATTTTCCAAACACAATCAACTATTACATAAAAAGCAACTTAATTATGTCTTAAAATTAAAATAAGCCTATTTACAATATACAAGACGAAAAAGAAATTAAAATTAAATTTTGAAGGTGTCATGAAAGTCATCCGCATCGCAGTCAATCGGAAGCATGCCCAGAAGACTGGCGGCATTGCCTCATTGTATAGCAATGCTTATCTTTTGTGCTAAATACGTGCCAGCTCGTAGGTCACCCGAGGCGTCGATCAGTCTCTTTGAATCAGATCCCTAAAAAAGGATCTCGCACTTGGACCCCATGGCCCCAAGGTTTCGACCCCAAACGGCTAAAATACATAATCTCCTACAAGATTTACGTATTTGCGCCGTTTGAGGGTCTCTGCTGAAGCAGCAGCAGCGCCCGCACAACCTGCTGTGCTGGAAATAGAGATGGCGCAAGGGTATCGACACATGTCGCGTCCCATACCAAAGGCCTACCCAGCTTCCACGGCAGTAAAGACATCCCGTCCGGTCTCTTGCCATCGTCGCGTGCCAAGCCCTGAGGTTCAAGTTGGGCTGGAACGCCAGCGGTGACAAGAGCACGGCGCAGAATGTAGTTGAGGTTAGCGTGTCGTGAAATACGAGCTGCGCTCCTGCTGCATGACAGACCATGGTGACCAAGGCTATCGACAGCCTCTCCGCAGTGACAGCGATGCGGAGAGACACATGACGCGCCTAAACGGAGGCAAATAGCGGAGCGGAAGTTTGTATCGTCCAACATGGTACCTATATTGGACGATGGCAGTGCCTGAAGCCAGAAGTTCTTCTTATTATTTAATAAGTTAACATAAACCAAAACAGCATATTTATTAAACAATAAGCCTTATAAAAGAGACCGTGGTTTTCAGGGTAAATAAGCAATGTTAACATTTTTAAGTTTTTTAATAAGTATTATTAAACGTAAATGTGGAAAATAATCTACAAATATTAGAAATAACGAATGAAATAAAGTAATGAAATGAAAATTTCGGTAAAAATCTATAATGTTATACATTTGTGACAAACGTCAAGTTGTGCTCCCCGCACAACGATTTATTGCATGTGGTGCAACAACTTTTAGTCATCCTTCCATTTGCGGAGGGACATTAGGTACATACTTTCCGCTTTTTTGATCAGGAGGTACATCAGTCGCATTATTTTCGTCAGTCTCAATTGTAGAATTCAAAGTACTACTTCCTGGCATGTTTAATATCTGTCTAATTTAGTCCCGCAGACTAGTTTGAAGAGTTGGTATTGTCAATCATTTTTGCATGTGCGATACGATTAGCTTGTGATGCAGAGCTTTTAGGTATTCACGCCTTGATAAAGGTTTTTTATTTGCCTCTATATTATTAGTTACATATGTATATAACGTAACTATCTATATATGCAATGTTGAGCATTCCATAAAAAAGGTACAACGGCCAGCCCGTGCTTTTCTACTGCTAGAAGCAAGGGAATACATCTGGTCAAAAGTCTACTCCTCCTTTGGTTTGGTTGTTAAATTCAACCATTGTGGGCTTTTTGGTATATTCATTAATCGCTTCTCGAAACTTCATCTTCACCATCAGTCTCATAAGCAGGGTCAGCCTCAATGTGATCTTCTCTCTCGCTCTCTGATGAATTTTCTATATCGCAGTATAATAACTGACGAGGAATATCTAAAACAACGAATGATATAGCATTAAAAGTAAACAAAATAAATAAACAAAGCAAAAAATTAACGCAGAAATTCACCAACTAAATAATACAAAATGATACGTTATTACTAACCTTCGGCGATCCGACGAGCCATGGTTGCTGGAACGGTGCTCACGGGCCCTTCCACTAAAAACACTACTGTCCGTCGCGGGGTCAACCGAGATTAGCTAAAGTGTGGAAACAGTAAGATCGCGCGCGCAAAAGTAAGCGCAATTTAAACAAACCCGCGTAGTCGAATCGACGAAGGTTCGTAATCTAGGGTTAATCTCAGTGCGGGCGTTACCATTGTAAAGAAAAATAACTGCAACTTATCTGAAGCTATTGGAGATACTTCAAAATTAAAGGCGGCGTCTTAAAATATTGTCTGTCCTTTTCCATCATCAATGACAGGAAAAGGGAAACAATATATCATATACGTCGTACCCGTAACGTCATACCCGCCATGGTACAGCGCAAGTTTAAAAAAGATCCTCAGGGAAAAGTTCTTTAGAAAACACCGTACGTACGGTAACACAAGCGATTATATCACCTTTAGTTTATTGCGGAAAAGAGCAAAACGCGTTGAGGACGAGTGTTACCGGACGTATATTGACAAAACAGAGGAAGCTATAACTGTGAATCCCAAAACGTTCTGGAGTTTTGTAAAATCAAATAAAAAGGGACCCAACTCCCTACCGTCTAGCCTTACTTATGAAGACGTAACAGCCGACACTAACGAGGAAATTTGTAACATCCTCGCTTCCTATTTTCAGTCTACGTTCGTCTCCCAATCCTCTCACCAACACCACACTTCACAACTAGATGGTAATAGCGAATCGCTACAGTGCCCATACACGATATGTAACATAGACATACAGTCTGACAAGGTACACGACTTGCTGAAGTCAGTAGATCTTGCAAAAGGCGCCGGGCCCGATCACATATCACCTACATTTATTGTAAACTGTGCCAAAGAACTGACTAATCCGCTTACTATTATTACTTACTAAAATTTGGAAGTCGCATTAAAAATCGAAGCATTTATTACACCTGTCTATAAAACCGGTGACAGAAAGGACGTAAAGAGCTACAGACCTATTTCCAAATTATGTATATTCGCAAAAATATTGGAACGAATAGTCTATACACAGGTGTTCAACTCGTTCCATGGTTTTTTTATCCCGGAACAGCATGGATTCATCAAAAATAAATCGACAACAACAAACCTACTAACCTTTATAGACTTCACGACCACTAATATGACAGGGTGTGGCCAAGTAGATGCTATTTTTACCGATTACAGCAAGGCATTTGATCGTATAGACCATAAAATACTTTTTCAAAAACTTCTAAGTGCTGGTATTCACGGGAACCTGTTCAGATGGTTTTGCTCTTACATCGAAAACAGATCTCAGGCAGTTGTACTCAATGCATCGATCTCAATATGGCATAATGTCCCTTCCGGTGTTGCACAAGGCTCATTAATCGGGCCATTGTTATTTAATATATTCATAAATGATGTCAAATCTTGTTTCCTTCATTCACATTTTTTGATGTACGCCGATGACATGAAAATATTCAAAAAGATTGAACAACCATCTGACTGCGTTTTATTACAACAAGCCCTAATTAGATTTGAAGCGTATTGTCAACTTAACGGCTTAGATTTAAATACCTCTAAGTGTTACTCAATAACCTTTTCTCGCAAGCCTAAGCAATACAAATTTAATTATGTTTTAAAAGGAGTGCAACTTAAGCGAGTCAATGAAATCCACGACCTGGGTGTAACTCATGACGCCAAATTAACGTATGAAAAACACATTGACGATATTGTTAATAAGGCTAATAAAGCGTTAGGTTTTGTCATGAGATCATGTTCCCAATTTTCAAGCATAAAAGCTGTCAAAGTTTTGTATTGCTCATACGTTCGCAGCATCCTCGAATATTGCTCTCAAATTTGGAATCCATAGTACGATGTGCATATACGGAGACTGGAGGCCGTACAGCGCAAATTCACTAAATACTTGCAGTATAAGTGTAAGGTAAATAACGACGAAACTTATTAAGTAAGGTGTAAGCGACAGCACTTACTACCACTCTACGAAAGGAGGAAAATCGCGGATATAACACTGCTAGTAAAAATAGCGCAATCAAAAATTTATTCTCCCCATCTGCTCGGCAACTTGCATTTGAGGGTCCCTAGTAGGTTTGTAAGGTTACCGTATCTTCTGCACGTCCCTCATTGCGCTACCAACTTTAGAAAAGGTACGTTCTTTATAAGAACTCCAAGTTACATCAACGATTTAGCATACCTAGACAGTTTGGACCTATTCAATGCAAGTGCCTCCACCTATAGACGTGCTCTTGCCAACCAGTGGTTTGAATCGGTTCTTAGATTTTGACTTTGATTTTGATTTTGTTTTAATATTTTTGTGTTGTGTTCGTGTTTTATCTTTATATATATATATATTTTTATGTGTTTTTAATTATATCCAAGACTTAAATATTTAAATGTGAAAACGTGTAAATGGTTAATAGTTCTAAAAATATGAACTCAATTAGTTATAAGGAACTGTTTGTTTTCCAAATAAAATAAAATAAAATATTTCGAACAAATTGTATCAAAACTTGTACGTGATTAGGCGCAAACATTTATTTGTAATTCAATCAATCTTTATTCTAATTTTAACATTTCTCTGAATTATTTGTGTATGTTATTATCAATTTAAATTGGGAGTTTGTTATAAAACATATATCTCCTTGTCATTGTTACAAAGTTTTGTATTAAGATTAAAATTAGGTTCGAATCGGGCAATAAGTTTTGTTTTGGTTGTTTTACGTGATTGACAAGAGTAGCAAAATGTTACCAAGACTTTCGATTGGACTATAAGTTTGAAGTATTTTTTAAACGAGATCATTGTTAAATAATATACTCAGTTAACGTTAAATGTTGTTCGGAATAAAGTCTAAAGATTGACTCTTTCGAAGTATTATCGTATTCCTAACGTAAGTAGTTTTAAGCAATTTAAATCTGATACTTACCGACTATGACTCACCTGTAATAAAAGGCAAGGAAGCTTTTAAAATTCGTTACAAAAACAAGGATACTGCCTCATCATCATCATTAACCCTGTATATATACTGTACCACTTCCGGGTACGAGCCTCTTCTCACTTTGTGAAGAGTAAGGCCATAATACACCACCCTGACTGAATGCGTGTTGGCAGAGTTCAGGACGCTCAGACGTTCAGGGTTCCTCACGACGTTTTCCTGCACCGGTAAGTAAGCTAAATACTTATTTTCTGTAAGTAACTCTGAAAAAGTGAACGCATACTTTCGTAATGAACAGTAGGTATAGAATTTAAAAGTAAAAAGGTTAAAAAATATCAAACACACATTTGCATTTACATTCCGTTGCCGTTGTATGCTTAGATTAAGGATCTATTTATACACCGTTGCAGAATTGAAAGTGCTTATTTGTATTGCTAGCCGTACATCTGAGTTTACTCTATCGACTATTATGTATTCTGGTTTATATTATGGACAGGGGTCGCGACGAACGGATTACAGGGATAATCCATCAGCTAAAGTGTTGATTGGCGACCAAATTGGTAGTAGGTAATACAGAATCAAATCAGATCGGGATCTGTCCGAACTATTGTAGGTTACTCGACCTATGATGTTTATGTTGTATACAGGACTTGTTTTGATCTATAAATTACTAATATTATATTTTACACGGTAAAAAAGGAGTGAACCTCGATGTACAACTTAGTTTATGTTTTACAATAAGTTGGCTACAGTTTTTATGTTTTTGAGGCCGCAACTCTGATTTTTTCTTTATTTTATCTGATTTATACTTTACTCGATCAGACTGATAATACAAAATAACAGCATTGCTATCCTCGCTATTGATACATTATTGTGTAGGCCATAAAACATACAACTAGGAATACAAACTTTTGTAACTATTAATGTAAGGACTAACATTATATTATAAAGCAGGGTTTCTTAAATTATTCGCAATTATGGACCACTAACAGGATTTAAAATTTTCCATGGTCTTGTACTAACAAATAACATAGTGTAAAAGAAACAAGCCTTATTTATATTGAAAATCACTTTTGCTGCTGACACTTGTCGCTGCGAGTGTAAAGTATGGATTGCAACACGTGTTTAAGGTTTAAATGATTGAGCTATATTGCATCAACTTACATACTAACATTACAATATATAAGGAGGTTAGGCTGGCTAAACACTACACCTCCCCCTTTATAAAAAAAGAAAAAATAATACATTTTACGGTTACAAAGACGAAAATTGGTTAAGTAAACATTTCTTAAACTATAGAAAAACAAAAACAAAAGTCAAGTAATAATAATGCACTGTTGACAATTAAATACAAATACTCAAATAATATTATTATATAACCTTTATAAAAATAAATTAGTTATATTACATGTTATTTAAACATTTTTACGGATTTAGATTATTATTAAAACAATAAATTGGACACAAAACAAATTCACTTTTTTTATCGTTATCACTTCCAATTTTAAATAATACATAACAATCATATTCAAAAACAATCAGTGGAAAGATCATAATTATTTTTATTCATAATAATTTGCACATTCAACCAAATATAACCATAATATGTAGGTATTTCATTTTCATAACCACATCTCGCCATTCCAACATAATTCGTAATTTTCTAACAATATCCATCATTATTCCGTAGGTACACCATAATATAACATTTTATCTCATTTCATAACAATAGTCGATTTTATTTATTCATCGTAATCATATTCTAGTCGAATTTCTTTTTAGTTAAATATCATCATATTCATCAGTTGTCGACATTTATTTTTAATTATTATTATAATAAGAAGGTCATTATTTAAGGCTCCTTTGGCCACCAACAATTCTCACAGAGAAAATTCATTTACACCATGATCAAATTGAAGGAACAGAACACTTCATCTTATCTTTATAGTGTGTACCTACATTATCTTTTAATATAATATTCAACATCTATCCATTTCACAACTATTATGCTCATACATTCAAATGAATACTTCGATTTATAACAATTTAACTACGCATTTGGGTAATCAATCCAAATTGCTGTCAAAAATTATCTACCTAATTATTCCATTCCACTTTACACATTTATTTTACGCACCAAAACCAATAAACTTAGATACTCACTTAAATACCACCATCACATAACTAGTAATAAAACGAATGACTCTGTTTTGAGTTGCCGTAGGCAGGCAGGAAATTGTTCAGAGTGCGCAGTGGAAGTTTGTATTACATCCACCTGACCACGACAAGGCAAAGGGTCTAAACTATTATACTGTGATTGCACAGTGCATTACAATAACATCCAAATTTAATTTACTTACCAAACCTTCACTGATGTCAGGCTCGAGCTAAATTAGACACATCATACAAATATATTGGCCAAAATAGATGAATGAAGTATCTTATAGCTACCGCAGGGTCTAGTTCGGCGAATTCCTCGGGCACCAAACACGCGCACGGATTCACACAAGTTTTACAATGTTCAATATGTTACAAGTTTATCTTTTATCACAAAACGATTCGCGAAGCTACTAGGACGAGCTTTCCAAAAAGCGATCAATATAATTCAATTTTCAAAACGCGAAGATACAAGAGCGCGCGGACACACCAAATTCAACGTGTCGTCGAAGCGAATCTTCCAGAACAAGAGCGAGAGTGACAGTTCATAGTGTGACCATAGTCAAAATTTACACTAGACTAAACAAAACGTTACTAAACCGATATAATCGATTTGTCTTGTCATAAATAATATTTCTATTTCAAACATCCACCCGCCCCGGACCGGCCTTCCGGTCCGCTAATCAGTTGGTAGACGTGACAACGTTGCAACCGCTCTCCTCAGAATCGAACCGTCCACCAAGACCTCAGCAAATCGGGGAACTCCATCAGCCCCAGTTACCAAACGAAGAATGCGCCCCTTGCGCCATCTGAGTGGCGGAAGGTTAGCCTCCTTGATCAAAACGAGGTCTCCAATCTTGGGTGGATCGGTCTTGTCGGTCCACTTAACGCGTTGCTGTAGTATGTGCAAATATTCCAAATTTCAGCGTTTCCGTAATCTGGCGTACCAATTCAAAACGCGAGAGACGATTAGGTCACGTATCAATATAGGGGTACTCAGGCAAGGTGACAAGTGGGCGACCAATCAAAAAATGGCCCGGCGTAAGGGCCTCCAAATCATTCGGATCTGTGGAGATCGGGCACAATGGCCTAGAGTTCAAAAGGGCCTCAATCTTACAAAACTCAGTTGCAAGTTCCTCAAAGGTAAGGACTGATTCACTGATTGTCCTGCGCAAGTGTGTTTTGGCCGATTTTACAGCGGCCTCAAAAATACCACCCCAGTGTGGACAATTTGGTGGGGAAAACAACCAATTCATCCCACGTTGGGCAAGCCTATTGCCTATATCAGCCTTGTTGGTTTCAAGGAAATTAACAACATCATTCAAATAATTATAAGTGCCCTTGAAGTTAGTGCCGCAGTCAGAACGGATCAAGGAAGGCAGCCCTCTGCGGGATACAAATCTGTTAAATGTGGCTACAAACGCCTCGGTCGTAAGAGAGGAGAGTTCTAAGTGTACGGCCTTTGTGGAGAGACAAACAAAAACGCACAAGTAGGCCTTAACAGTCTTGCTGTTCGAAGTGTCGATGTTTTCACCAAACAGGGACCAGCAAAGTCCATGCCAACACCGTCATACGTCCTGCTCTCAGTTACGCGATCTGCCGGTAAGTCTCCCATCAAGGGCTGCATGGTAGAAGCCTTGAGCTTATAGCAAGGGATGCAGCGAAAGACTACACTCCAAATAATTCTTCAGGCAGACAAAATCCAAAACTCGCGCTGCAGAATGGCCAACAGACCATTACAACCAGCATGCGAATTTTTGAGGTGACGGTCAGTTACCAACAAGCGTACCAAGTGACCGTCCTTGGGTAACAACAGGGGGTGACGTGCCCCGTAAGGTAGTTTGGCGTTCTTGAGACGCCCTCCAACGCGCAAGAGACCCGTTTCGTCCAAAAAGGGGTTCAATTTAGATACAGCTCTCGAATATTTCGATTTCCCTGACTTAAGGATAGCAATCTTTTTCTCAAAATGCGCCAATTGCACAGAACGAATCCAAAAGTTGAGGGACTCCTGTCGTTCCTGTGATGAAAGAAACGGTGTCAGACGTTTCTGTTGTCGGTGCCTAAAACTAAAAACAAAACGCTTTATCATAGCAATAACACCTAACAACTTGTCGAGGGAGCTGTAACGATTCAACAAAAAATCGGGGTCGAAGGTGCATTCTACCTTCTCAAGAGCGAGTGTTCGTAGACCCGGCAAATTGGAAGTATTCAAAACTGGCGTTCGAGGCCAATCAATTTCTGGTCGACTCAACCATTCCGGACCCCACCACAGCGAATGGCCTATCAAACTAGGCGTCAAGCATCCGCGCGAGGCACAATCAGCGGGGTTAAGCTAACCTGGCACGTGTCTCCGAACAAGCTTGAGTTCGGATTTTTGGATTTGAGAAACGCAATTAGCGACATATACCTCCAAGGTGTGGACAGAAGCCTACAACCAACAAAGAACAATTTGGCTGTCTGTCCAGGCGTTGTGTATATATATGTTGAAGGGCAAGTTAAGGTTTTGTTCGGCCCTGTTGAATCTTCACACCCGAGGATTAAAACCTCGGCTATTGTGCTGAAGAATATTTTGGGTATGCATCCACAGAAACAGCTACCCGCTGCTGTGGTAAATTTGACATCGGGATTGGAACTGGCAGACCCCAAATTTGACACACCAGGACAAATCGACTTGTTGATTGGCTCTGATGTCCTCGGTGGAATTTTGATTGTTGGGAAACGGGTCTTGGTGCCAAATGGTTTGACTGCTATCCTGACCATATTTGGATTTGCTTTGATGGGACCTGTACCTAGGGACCCCCCTCCACCTGAACTTGATAATTTGTTGGCTGTAGGCTCTGCTCTCTCTGATGAGGTTCAGAGGTTTTGGGAAGTAGAAGAGCCCCCTCAAGCTGCCCGTTTGAATCCAGAACATGAGGAGTGCGAGCTGTTCTTTCAGAACAACACTGGTCGACTCCGTTCTGGTAGGATTATTACGAGGCTACCCTTCCTGTCTGTTCGGCCTCCGCTTGGTGAGTCACGACCTTTAGCCGGAAAGAGATTGTTGGCTATGGAGCGTCGCATGGGTCGTGATCCGGAGCTCAGACAGAAGTACATTGAGTTCATGAGAGAATATGAACAATTGGGACACATGTCTGTATCAAATTTGGATTTGCGTTTGGTGGAGCACTACTTTCTCCCGCATCATGCGGTATTGAAGCCATCGACTGGCAAGCTGCGCACAGTGTTTGATGGTTCTGCGCAGACTTCTACGGGCGTATCCTTGAACCAGTGCTTGCATTCTGGTCCCAAGTTGGTCAAGGACCTTTGTGACGTCATCACCAGCTTCCGACGACATCAGGTTGTCTTTGTGGCCGACATAAAATTAAGTTTACGCAGACGATTATCCACCCTGATGACCGTCGCTTCCAGCTGATCCTTTGGAGAGAGACTCCTCGCGATCCCATGGTCGTCTACGAGCTCAATACTAATACGTACGGGTTAAGGTCAAGCCCCTACTTGGCAATACGTTCTCTTTGGGAGCTCGCAGACCGCGAAGGCTTACGTTTCCCACGAGCCTCTGCCATCTTGAAAGACGATATTTACGTGGATGACATTTGCTCGGGCGCCTCCACAGGGGACGAGGCGATCCTCCTGCGGGACGAATAGATAGGTATTTTGGCCTCCGCTGGTTATGAGTTGCGCAAATGGATTTCCAACTCACCGGCGCTTTTGGAGGGCTTACCGGAGGATCATCAGCAAGATCCCCATTTGTTTGAGATTATTGACAATCCCTCCATGATGGCTGTTCTTGGCGTTCAGTATAGACCAGTCCAAGACATTTTTACGTATAACGTAGACTTGAAATTTCCTTGTTCTTGGACTAAACGTCTCGTATTGTCTACTGTCGCCAGAACCTTTGATCCAAACGGTTGGATTTGTCCTGTCATATTTTGGGCAAAATGCTTCTTGCAGAAGCTGTGGACAGCAGGATTGACTTGGGACGAAACTCTACGCGGTACTCTTGTTGAGGAATGGACCTCTTTTGTATCTTCACTTCCTGCCGTCAACGAGATCTCCTTGTCTCGTCCCATCCTTCCTCCCGGGAAGTACAAGGCCACCCTTCACGGGTTTTGTGATGCTTCGGAAAGTGTTCACGCGGCCGTGGTGTACTTCCGTACAGTCCGTGCCTCAGGTCAGGTGAGGGTTTCCCTGATCATGGCGAAGAGCAAGGTTGCACCCCTTCGGACATCTCTGACCATCCCTAAATTGGAGCTCTTGGGAGCAGCCCTACTTGTACGCTTATTGAATCACGTGTCTAACACTTTGGGTAAATCAATTTGTATTAATGGGACCTACGCCTGGACAGACAGCCAAATTGTTCATTGTTGGTTGAAGGCCAGACGCCTTCAATCAACAATGAACAATTTGGCTGTCTGTCCACACTTTGGAGGTATTTGTCGCAAATCGCGTTTCCCAAATCCAAAAATCCGAAATCAAACTTGTTTGGAGATACGTGCCAGGTGAGCTCAACCCCGCTGATTGTGCCTCGCGCGGATGCTTGACGCCTAGTTTGATAGGTCATTCGCTGTGGTGGGGTCCGGAATGGTTGAGTTGACCAGAAATTGATTGGCCTCGAACGCCAGTTTTGAATACTTCTAATTTGCCATGTCTACGAACACTCGCTCTTGAGAAGGTATAATGCGCCTTCGACCCCGATTTCTTGCTGAATCGCTACAGCTCCCTTGACAAGTTGTTAGGTGTTACTGCTTGGATAAAGCGTTTTGTTTTTAACTTTAGGCACCCACAACAGAAACGTCTGACACCGTTTCTTTCACCACAGGAGCGCCAGGAGTCCCCTACCTTTTGGATTCGTTCTGTGCAATTGGCGCATTTTGAGAAGGAGATTGTTGTGAACTCCGCCTGAAGCGGAACTGAAGCTAAGAACGCCAACCTCCCTTCCGGGGCACGTTATCCCCTTTTATTACCCAAGGACTGTCATTTGGTACGCTTGTTGGTAACAGACCGTCACTTTAAAAATTCGCATGTTGGTTGTTATGCCCTGTTGGCCATTTTGCAACGCGAGTTTTGGATTTTGTCTTCCCGAAGAATTATTCGGAGTGTAGTCTTTCGCTGCATCCCTTGCTATAAGCTCAAGGCTTCTACCATGCAGCCCTTGATGGGAGACTTACCGGCAGATCGCGTAACTGAGAGCAGGAAGTTTGACGGTGTAGGCACGGACTTTGCTGGTCCCTTTTTGGTGAAAACGTCGACACTTCGAAACAGCAAGACTGTTAAGGCTTCCTTGTGCGTTTTTGTTTGTCTCTCCACAAAGGCCTTACATTTAGAACTGGTCTCCACGCTTACGACCGAGGCGTTTGTAGCCACATTTGACAGATTTGTATCCCACAGAGGGCTGCCTTCCTTGATCCGTTCTGATTGCGGCACTAACTTCAAGGGCACCTATAATTATTTGAATGATGTTGTTAATTTCCTTGAAACCAACAAGGCTGATATAGGTAATAGGCTTGCCCAACGTGGGATGAATTGGTTGTTTTCCCCACCAAATTGTCCACACTGGGGTGGTATTTTTGAGGGCGCTGTAAAATCGGCCAAATCACACTTGCGCAGGACAATCGGTGAGTCGGTCCTTACATTTGAGGAACTCGCAACTGAGTTTTGTAAGATTGAGGCCGTTTTGAACTCTAGGCCATTGTGCTCGATCTCCTCAGATCCGAATGATTTGGAGGCCCTTACGCCGGGTCATTTTTCGATTGGTCGCCCACTTGTCGCCTTGCCTGAGTACCCCTATATTGATACGAGACCTGGTCGTCTCTCGCGTTTTGAATTGGTACGCCAGATTACTCTGAGCTTTTGGAAACGCTGGAATTTGGAATATTTGCACATACTCCAGCAAAGCGTTAAGTGGACCGACAAGACCGATCCACCCAAGATTGGCGACCTCGTTTTGATCAAGGAGGCTAACCTTCCGCCACTCAGATGGCGCAGGGCGCCATCTGAGTGGCGCATTCTTCGCTTGGTAACTGGGGCTGATGGAGTTCCCCGATTTGCTGAGGTCTTGGTGGACGGTTCGATTCTGAGGAGAGCGGTTGCAACGTTGTCACGTCTACCAACTGATTAGCGGACCGGTAGGCCGGTCCGGGGCGGGTGGATGTTTGAAATAGAAATATTATTTATGATAGGTAAAGTCAATTACATCGATTTAGTAACGTTTAGTTTAGTCTATTGTAAATTTTGACTATGGTCACACTATGAACTGTCATTCACTCACTTTCGTTCATGGTCGTTTCCCGCGGTCAGCGAAAAAACCTCTCCCTGTTTGCTCTGGAAGATTCCGTTTTGTGAGCATGTTTTTGATCTTGTATTTGGTTGTAAAACTAAAAACCCTAGTGTATTGCCGCTAATTGATCAGCCGGCATCGGTTTATTTGTGATAAAAGATAAGTTGTATCATATTGAACATTTGTGAAAATTGTGTTAACCCGGTTTCGATGTCCACGTCCCATCGTGTCTTGAAAACGTCGCGTTTGCAGACTAATAGCTAAGTATTTAGATAATTCACCTGCTAATATTGGCCAATTTTAGATCTGTGTGTATTTTTAACTTAGCTCCAAGTCTGACATCCAGTGATGATTTGGTAAGACATTTTATTAATATTGATAGTTGTAACTTACTGTGCAATCACAGTAATATATGTTTAAACCTTTGCCCTGGGCTAAGACTGGATGAATTAATCGCTTCTACTGCAATACTACCCAATTTTAGCCCGGACTCTAAACATTATAACAACCAAAGGTTTATCAATGTAAGGTCAAGTTTGGTTGTTATAATGTTTCAAACTCAATATATGCAATTAACTAAATTAACTAAATTAATTGATACATATAACTGTTATGTATCCAAACAAACTAACTTATTCATGCTAATAACAACAAATTTAAGCTAGATTTCAACAATTCAAGTCAAACAATTACTGATTTGAGGTTATGTATGACATGTGTTTCAAGTTATGTAGGTCAACCAATACAAATAAATATTATGTATTTTAGACAAAACTGACCTGCGAACACCACAACACTGTTAAAAAATGATATATATAGCTCAAATACAAGCTTATACAATACCAATCTGAGTTTAGATACAATCAACGGCTAGATACCAACCACGCTCTGCTACCAAAAATGTTTAGAGTTGCCGTAGGCAGGTAGGAATTTGTTAAGAGTGCACAGTGGAAGTTTGTATTACATCCACCTGACCACGACAAGGCAAAAGGTCTAAACTATTATACTGTGATTGCACAGTGAATTACAATAACATGCAAATTTAATTTACTTACCAAATCTTCACTGTTGTCAGGCTTGAGCTAAATTGGACACATCATACAAATATATTGGCCAAAATAGATGAATGAAGTATCATATCCGCTTGCTTGCTCCGCGCCTCAACCCACGCCGGCCCCTCTGCCCGGCCACTTGAAAGCGATAACGATCAAATGCCCGCGCGTTTTTATCGCCTCGGCGCGCGGGTCGGGTTCCACACAATCGGTCCTTGTGACTTAATTTGTTTTGAAAGGTTGTCAAGTGTTGTATTATTTAGGTTTGTTATGAAACTAACTATACAATATTATCTTTGTTTATTTAGATTACGATTCTGGTGTCGAGTGATGCTCGTTTGAAATTGAGATAGCGCGTTTTAGAGTTCGTTTTGTATTTATAAGTTCATACCTCAAAACTTAAATCGGTGACATATCGTTTTTAATATTTAATTACGTTACTTATATATTAGATAATAAGATAAAAATAAAAAAGTACACTTGTTTATACATATTTATGAATTACAGGCCTCTGATTCCAAACCATTATCTGGCGCCGCGCGGCGTAATTTATGTTAAATTTGATAAGGCCATATAATGCACAAATAACAGTATTAAACATACAAATAAATAAACACTAAAGAAGTTGTCTCATATTCTTTTAAAACAAAAAGAAATCATACGGATAGCATTCACCACTTCTGAGTAATATGAACATTTCTGAAACAGTTCCCATGCTCTCAGTAAAATCACTGTTCCGCGCCAAAATCTACTTAAGGTCTCGAAAATAGTCAAATCTTATATTTCATGCTGGAATTATTATATATACATGTTAGTTATTTACATACCTTGATAAACACAATAGATCTTAAAGAATAAAACTAAATTTTACAGAAAAAACAGCACAAATACACTCACACATTCCGCACATTCCGCACCGACTCAACACTCAATGACAACATTGACAACGAACGATTTTTTTTTTAAATTCTCTATGGAGTCGAAACTCGACTGGGATTAGTATGACGGGAAATTTAACGTAGAAACGAGATACATAATACAAACTAAGCCCTAGAGCGACAGAGACGAGTATATTTCACTCTTTCGACCGCGGGAGCCATGTCATATACAGTATGACACGGGCAAAGTAGACTGAGATGCGATGTTATATGCCATATAACACGGGCAATTTAGTGTTTGAATTTTGTTATATGCCATATAACACGGGCAAGCAAGCGGTTATAGCTACCGCAAGGTCCAGTACGGCGAAGTCCTCGGGCACCAAACACGTGCACGGATTCACACAAGTTTTACAATGTTCAATATGTTACAAATTTATCTTTTATCACAAAACGATTCGCGAAGCTACTAGGACGAGCTTTCCAAAAGGCGATCAATATAATTCAATTTTCAAAACGCGAAGATACAAGAGCGCGCGGACACACCAAATTCAACGTGTCGTCGAAGCGAATCTTCCAGAACAAGAGCGAGAATGACAGTTCATAGTGTGACCATAGTCAAAATTTACAATAGACTAAACAAAACGTTACTAAACCGTTATAATCAATTTGACTTATCATAAATAATATTTCTATTTCAAACAGACTCCATAACAAAACTAATAGATACTTATTTATGAAATCTTTTATAAAATATTGTTACATATTGAATAGATAATTTAATTTACTTTAGACGTATTTATTTGACATACTTATTATAACTTTATATAATTATATCTAAAGAAAATGTTGAACCATATTCGTAATAATATCGAATCATTCGTAAATTGTTACATTGAAGATGCCTGTAGTACTCATTGCAAGTTCGCATCGCATTACTTGTCCAAAAATAGGTGTAAAATTTTAAAACAATGATGCCATGTTTTTGCTTTGAACTCACTTTAGAACATTATATTTAACTTATGTATTCTACTATAATTGAACAATAATATCAAACCAAGTTATTAAAAATATCCAAAATAAAGTCTTTTATATAATGATCTAACTTAGAATTTCATGAAAACAGTTTTGTTCCAAACCCTTAAATGCATGAAGTATCGAAAACGTAACATCGATTTCACACCGATTTTTACGATAAAATTTTTAATCTATGGTTTGGCAGTCGTTGTGTGATCGCTCTTTGCTTATTTTTGAACCGAAAAACAAGAAAATTTTAGACATCAGTCCAACCATCTTGGATTTATTTCACTGTCAATGTCGGCTGGAGTTGACAATTATCTATAGTGAGTTTTAGAATGTTCATTCCGTTGGAATATTTGCAAAACATAGGTATTACGCTTTGAAAAAAAATACGCTTCCATTGCGTATTTTTTTTCGGTCCGAATGATTAACTTAAATCAACTTGATTGTAATATTCGTATTTTTTCATTTTATTTGCATTAACATTTTGGAAACTAACTTTTTGCACTTGTATTGAAATCGATACATCATGCAATAACGGTCCTTTTTGTGACTTATACTGATTTGTTTCCTATTAGGTTTTGATGTTGTTTGGTTGGCTGATTTTGAGGTTTTTTGTTGGCAACTGAATTTCGGAGGATGATATGGAATCTGATGAGGATGACATCCCATATTATCCTTCTCGTGAAGAGAAGTATCCTTCTAGAGAATCAAGTAGAAGAGGATATTATTGAAGCAGGTGTTGATGCCGTACCTTGGTCAGATCTTCCGCTGGTACAAAATGAAACTGAACTCGACGTTGCACTGCCAATACAAAGTGCAAGTTCGCCGATACCAAGTACAAGCTCACAACTGCCGGTTTTGAGACCAAATGCCACCAGATATTTAGTTTGGAAAAAGCAATTTCTCCAATTTGATGAAAATATCATCAAATTTGAATGCAAAGAAGAACTTTCTTCAGAAATGATGGAACTTCAAAGTCTGTATCAGTTCTTTACACTCTTATTTACCAACGATTTCATGGAAAACATTGTGACCGAGTGAACCCGATATGCTTTCCAAAAACAGCCTGAAAGGCAAGAATCTATTACGACATCAGACTTGCGAAATATTTGGGTATTCTGACTTTATGTCTGTTTACCACTATCCCAGCACAAGATCCTACTGGTCTACTAAATTTGGCTTCAATCCTATCAAAGACGCAATGCCCGTCAACAAATTTGAAAAGATCCGGCAGATCCTCCATTTTAATAATAATGTCAACCATCTATCTGTTAGCCACCCACAGCACGATAAATTGCACAAACTACGACCTGTTATTGACCACCTTAACTAAAAATTTTCGAGCGTTACCATAGAACAGCGGTTGTCGGTCGACGAGCAAATGCGCGCAACTAAGATTGGGCATTTCTTCAAGCAGTATATGCCCAACAAACCACATAAATGGGGGTTCAAATTATTTGTGCTCAGCAGCTTGAAAGGATATGCGTACAGATTTAAAATTTATGCAGGGAAAGAGGCAGATGATACAGTACCAAATGAACAAATTGGCGTAGTGGGGCAAACCGTATTGAAGCACATGAATGTAGTTCCAAGACGACACAATCATATTGTGTACTTCGACAATTACTACACCTCTTTACCATAATGTACAAATTGGCTCAAGAAGGGATTCATTCTTTGGGAACCATTCAGAGAAACCGCCTGAGCAAAACATGCAAGTTGCCGTCTAAACAAGATTTGATGAAGAATTCTGTACCCAGAGGCGTGTTTGAAGAATTCATCACCAATTTGAAGGCGTGGATATAACTACTGTCAGTTGGAAGGACAACAAACAAGTTATCCTAGCCCCTACATACCTGGATGCTCAGCCTGTTGAAACTATTGACAGATTTGACAAAAAAGAAAAAAGCAGGATATCTATTGCGTGCCCAAAGTTGATCAAAGAATATAATGCTCACATGGGTGCTGGGACCTAATGGACTCCTTCTTAGGAAGATACAGAATTAGGATGAGAAGCCGGAAATGGTACATGCGAATATTTTACCACCTTGTAGATTTGAGCATAATAAATGCTTGGATCCTGTATAAAAAGGTATCCGATCGAAAAGGAGTTCCAGCCAAAAAAATCATGGGCCTTACAGAGTTTCAAGCTGAATTAGCTGATACTTTGTGTATGTACACCCCCAAAATTTCCAGAGGCCACCCCAGTACCAGCAGCACACCCAGCACATCATAAGATGATCCACCAGCGAAACTTAGAAAAGGCAAACCATGCCAGGTATTACCTCCTCGTAAGGTCAGGCTAGATAGTGTAGAGCACAACCTAATAAGGACCGACACTTGTGGCCGATGCATGATGCCTTTATGCAAATTACTGAGCATTATAAAATGTCACAAATGCAATGTTCATTTGTGCTCAAAAAAATCTAAGGACTGCTTTACAGTCATCCACAACTCCAACAATATCTAGGCATACACCGGCTTGTTTTAGTCTTGAATGCATATAATATCGAAAACGATACATATGTTTTTTTTAATAAAATATATGATATATTATAATTATTCCGATTTTTTTATTATTTTTCCATTTATCTAGACCCAATATCCCAACACATATATTTTTTCCGAGCAAAAACACGATGTTATTGAGTATTTACTAAATATATACAAAATATTATTTTAACGGAATTAAACAAATGTAAAAGTATAGCATTAAAAATATTTAAGGCTAAGTCAAGCACGTGGGATAGTATGCATAACGGATCAGATATCGTGTTCAAGAGAAAGCTATTGGACACCATAAGCGTCATACTCATGGTATGCTTGCAATTATAAAAAAATCATAACGTGATAATATAACATGCTTATAACAATTTAACACAACTCAATACCCAAAATAACATCTTAATACGAGTATATATAAATCTCCTGTCACGATGTTTGTCCGCGATGGATTCCTAAACTACCTAACCGATTTTAAATTAAATTGGCACACCGTGAGCAGTCTGGTCCAACTTGAGAGATAGGATAGCTTAGATCTTTAATTATAGTCGCAATTTTATTTTATTGCAAATTATTAATTTAATTTGTAAGTAGTTGTGGATTTTGGAATGTTTCACATTGGAACCGACGGTCTGCGCTGCTATCGCAGTGTCAAATCTTATAATAATTATTTCGTCAAGGAGTACATCGAAACCTTACCTGAATAATAAAACATTAAAAAATAAATATATCGAGTCGACAACATACATCCGCAAAATTTGGATTGTCGAGTATTTTGTTAAATTGTTATGGTTCTGACAGAAAAATCACAGTCGCCATATTGGCCGATCTAGCGAAACGTCACAGATACCGGATAACACAGTCTTTACTAAGTAGTTTGTATGTGTAAATACATTTTGCAGTTATATTTCTTTAACAGTTAAAACGACAACTATGGAAGTATCCGCCCAATAAAGGAGATTTGTATCAAATATAAAAAAAAAATATCTTTATCTTTACTAATATAATAAAGCGGAAGAATTTGTTTGTTTGTTTTTTTGTTTGTTTGTTTGTTTGAACGCGCTAATCTCAGAAACTACCGGTCGGATCTGAAAAATTATTTTTGTATACGATAGCCCAGTTATTCCGGAAGGCTATAGGCTGTATAACATAACTCTTCGACCCTTTGGGGCCGGGCAAAAGGCTAAAAAGGCCTTTTGGCCTTTTTAGCAAAAGCCGACATTATCAAAAGACATTATCTTTTGATAATGTCGGCTAATCTCAGGAACTAGCAGTCGGATTTTAAAAATTGTTATTGCCTATGATAGACCAATTATTCCGAAAGGCTATAGGCTATTATAAAATTAAGCCACAACTTTTAGGGGCCAGACAAAAATAATAAAATGGTCAAACGAGAAGGTGGATTTTAAAGGAAGGTTGGGTAAAAGGCAAAAAAGGCTAAACGAATAGGATACAATCTATAAGGGTATCGTTTTCGAGATTTTCGGGACGCTGATTAATAATATGAAATTTATTTAGTGATCCAAGATGGCGGACGGGAAATCAAAGATAGCGGATGAGAAAATTTTAAAAATCAATCCATATTGATTGCGATACCCATGTATCGCCTTCGATATTTTAAGGGGTGGGGAATCGAAATACAACATCTATTTCGCGATCAAAGATGGCTGATGGAAATCAAAGATGGCGGATGGGAATTTTTTTTAAAAGTCAATGGTATCGTCTGCGATGTTAAAAGGGATGGGGAATCCAAATACAACATCTGTTTCGTGATTCAAGATGGTGTATGGGAAATCAAAGATGTCGGATGGGAAAATTTTAAAAATTAATATGGGTATCGTCTCTGATGATTTAAGGGATGGAAAATCCAAATACAACATCTATTACGTGATCAAAGATGGCGGACGGGATTTTTTTTTAAAGTCGATATGGGTATCGTCTCCGATATTTTAAGGAATGGAGAATTCAATATTATATAAAAATCTGTGTTTGTTTGTTCAGCATTTATAGACTCTGAAATGATAAGAGATTAAGCGCTAAGTCAATGGTAACTTTGGAAAAGGGGCTTGAAAAAAACGGAATTGAATAAAAACTCTTAAAAAGGCGAAACGGAGTTCGCTGGGTCAGCTAGTATTTTATAAAATTATATTTATTGTCAACAGGCAATTGTCTAAGCTCTAATATAATTCATGGTTACATTATTTTGATATTATGATTAAATGTTTGGGCAATAATTAAACAACATAATAGAATAATAGTGCGTGGCTAAAATAAGAAAAACAAAATTGACCTTACATAATTACTGACGCCTTGGAATAGCCTAATGTCCTTCATCTTCTTCTCCTTTGATGGCATCACGCTCGTAGATTGCCTGTGACCAGGACGGCGGAACTGGCATAAGGTCAGGCCAAACCATTCAATCTTATCATTGCGTCATCCACGGAATACTGGAGTACTCAACAACGGTAATACGGTACAACGTATCTCAGTGGCACTGGAGTCATCCTCGTCAATATAATGTCAAAGGGCCGGCGCAGACGCGGCGCGCAACGACATTCAGAAACGATTTATAAGCCGTATAATAGTCCAACGATATCACATATTTCGCGCTTCATAGTTCATAGCACTTTATAAAAGAAAGTCCAAAAAGAAAATGCTAGTTAGGGTTCCGTAGTCGACAAGGAACCCTTATAGTTTCATCATGTCCGTCCGTCTATCCGTCCGCAGCCTAGCTCAAAGACGCCTGGTGCTAGAAAGTTGATATTTGACATGAATATAGACATACAATATTGCAACAAAACTGTAGAATAAAATTTAGGAAAATATTTTTTTTAAGGGTATCTCCCCTACATATATAGTGGGGTTGAATTTTTCTTTTGGTTGATTACCCCATTGTGTGGGGTATCATTGGATAGGTTTTAAAAAAATATTATTAGTTTGCTCAAATCATATTTCGATCAAGTGATTGGTTTGTCAAATATCAAGCTTTGAAGTGAAAAAAATTGTTAGACTCCAGTGTCACCCCCCTCTGCCGGCTAAACTATTAATTTGGAAGAGGTGAAAAAAATCACAAATGTAGTACATATAACAAATTCAAAAGGAAAACTATCACGGCTAAGTAGACATCACTAGTTTACGAGTAATCGTCGGTTAACTTACAAATACCTATTTCTGTGAGTTTACATTGGGAGCGCTGGCTTAATCTTAAAGATGCCCGTTTTTAGTCCCATGTGAAACAGAAGTTAATATCAATAATAGCCATTATGGGCAACTACGGAACCCTACATTGCGCGTGGCCCGACACGCACTTGGCTGGTTTTTTTATACACGGGCAGCTCTGCACTGCCCAAGGGCAGCACTGGCAGGATCGTCATGTAAAGGATGGATTGAAACACGTGTTTAAGGTTCAAATGATTGAGCTATATTGCATCAACTTACATACTAACATTACAATAAATATTATAAGGAGGTTAGGCTGGCTACACACTACACGAGTTTGATCGAGGCGTGAGTTTAATGCATACTAGACTTCGCCAGCGGCTTCGTACCCGTCAATTATACATATAAACCTTCCTCTTGAATCATTCTATCTATTAAAAAAACCGCCGCAACCGAAAAATTAAAATCTGTTGCGTAGTTTTTAAGATTTAAGCATACATAGGGACATACAGATAGAAGACAGACTTTATTTATACTATTTAGTGAAGTTCCAAATGAATAATTTGAGTGTCAACTGTGCCACTGTAGACCCCTGTTACTATTGCTACGGACCCCTAAGGGGTCCATGGACCCCACTTTAAGAAAGCCTGCTATAACGTAAATTTCTAGAAGAATCAAATAGAGCATAAATTCCGTAAATCGATAGTACAGCTTCATTTATTAAGCTTGTAACTACAACTTATTTATATTCCAGTCATCGGCCCCAGTAGGGACTGCGACTCGACGAATATCAGCAATTAGACAGTCGCAGGACCGTCAGCAGAAAAACAAGAAGACAATAAGTTAGAGTTACAACTAGAATTATCTGCTTTACGTTACTTTAAGCATTTAAACTTAAGTACCAGCTATGACTAATAATTTATACATGTCGGAGATTGGAGAACGGAACGTCAAATCTTAATAGATTTGGCCGTATTCGGATACGATGGTTGGCAACACTGAGGTCAGCAGTTGACAGCTGTCAATGTCATTAAATGTTTTATAAGCGAACGTGGAGCTGTCAACGGGCACTTTCTGGCGACAGACACAGCGGAGGAAACAAGTGTGGCCTACCTACGTCCGACTTCGCCGCGTTTCCAAAAGAAATCCATTTTCATCCGAGCTACGTGAGCATATTTAGTTTGTGAAGAGAACTAATTAGTTTGAGTAAAACCTATTGAGTGTATACCGATTCTTATTTTCCTGAAATGTACAATGGAGGAAGACCTGAGAGACGAAGAACACCCACATTCTCCTACGTTACCTACGTTATACGTTATCAGAAGTTGGATACGAGCACAACGACCCACGTGTTCAAAATCAAGACGCTAATAACGAAAAATAGTTGGAACTACAAAATCGCAATTCTGACGCTGATCCAAGCCATGAAAATACCTACTACATCGTCGCATGGCCTTTGTTTACCGGACTTCGATCTTGAGCAACAAGATGTAGATGGACGTGCTTTGGTGACTGCAGACATGTGATTGGATGATCGAGATCCGCACTGCGCCCCGCTAATGGTCGCATTAAGCCGGCCTTGAAGGGAGGAGCTTCGACCTGGCTATCTACCGTGCCGTATGCCGTTTCCTGGGATGGACCTGTTCAATGAAGTGTGCCAACAAGGCGCGAGCGAAGGCGGCTGCTAAAGCTACTATAATGGTGAATCAGCTGGGTTTTCAACTGCAAACCGTGGTGAGCGTATTTTGTCTTTTTTTAGTTACGGTAGTTGTAAAACATTCTTGGTTAGCACAATATCAATACTGCTACGCGTTTAACCTTGAAAATGTCATAATTGTTGTGGTGATGTCGCCACCACATCGTACCGAGTGTTGTGGGTTCGATTCCTGCACGTAACACTTGTGGAACCGTTTGACTTTTACGGTGTCGTGTTTCTCATGGCATGATCTCATGAATAACCTTCGATTTAATAGCTTAAAGAAGAAAAAGACAAAAGAAAATGTGGGTAGAACTGAACGATTTCATTGCTACTTGCTTACTTGCTGAGTACCACTGTGATTTAGCTATAGCGTAGATATCGAACGGTTTTGAGTTTGATACGCCGGTTAAAAAGAAAGCGATTGTCTCTGTCTTACTTTATGGACTGTAATAGTAACAAGAGTGAGCGTACAGGCCGACTTGCATTGTTTGACAAGCAAGTGCGTTTGAGTGAAACGTGCTAGTTTTTGTTCTAGTGCAGTTGTAATATTGGTTTTAGAATCAACATGGGTGTTGATTGTTGCTTTGGTTGGTTTTCTGCTAAATCTAGAACGATAACACCGGTCTAGACTGTCCTTTGCAGGGCAGCGGCGCTGGGGTTGTTGGATTAATAGAATCGTGCGTACTGGGATCATAGTGTAAGACTGTGCTGTGATTGCGGCTGACCGTGCTGATTTTGTGTAGAAACAGCTCGTAGCTTTCTCTTAAATATACGTGAACTGCAGTGCTGTTTAGACATGTGCAGTTGGTTGGTCAATGTAACCTGACCATAGTCGAAGGATATTACTAGCGCCATTATTTTACCGACTCGTGGTGTTGGTAATCCCTAATGGTTTTCGTTTAAACGTCATCAGAGCCTAAGTAAAAAGCGACTCTTTTACTCGTTGTAGTTCTGAGTTGTACAGACAATCTCGGTGTTGCAATTATATACACCTGCTTCTTTGTGCATAAATTTTTAACACGGCACATTGAAATGTTTCTTACTCATGATTATTAGATGGCACCACTAGTAAAATTTAATTAAATTTTAAGATTTTACGCGCGAAAATTACCTACGGTGTGTTTTTGAAATTCATGTGATACACTGAAAATTTTTATCAAGTGTCCCGAGTTCTCTGGCCAATTCCAAGTTACACTTAGGACGTTTAGGAATGAAAGTGTTTCTAGTAGAAGCTGTTAAATTCGATTATCAGACGTAGAAGAAAATGATTGAGTGATCATGGTAGTGCGTTATGATAATCAGTTTCAGAGATTTTAATTTTCGTTGTAGGTAGAACTAGGTTAGTGATCGTTAGTGATGATTGTATGTTAACCTTATTATCATTAAATGGATACTTTTTTTTAGTCGTTGTTGTGATAAGTTTGTGGTACCCGCGTTTGCGTTGGTGTAAATTTGCATAAACTGGATAAGCCGTTTGTGCGGCTGCATGTGTAGCCATGCGTTGCCGTTAGTTGGACCGACAAATTGCCTTTCTGGTCAGCATAGTTTACCCATGAGCTTTTGTGTTAGTCATAGTCTCCATATTTAGACTTCGTATTTAGACTATCCATGACAAAGTTATAACGCTGAAAAGACTGCTTGGATACTTGGTAGTAAACTTAACATCTAGAGCATCTGCCTAGTAAGATTTTCTTATACTCTATGTGATAAGGAAAACCAAAGCAACATGTGGAATAAACCTAGTTTAAGATTACTTTGTTTAACGCTCGAAATGATTATCCGGGTGGTATTGTGTAACCGGATGGAGGTTGAATAGCGTGATGTTGAAGACCCGATGGATGTCAGAGTATGAGCAATGCAATATTTTAATGAGTTTCCTATTATTTTAACGAGTATGTGTGTTGTTCAACAAGTCAGCTTCGAGAGAAAGAGTTAGTTGTGATTTTCATTAAAACCTGTAATGATTTTGATCAGAGTACCTTTATTCCCACTGATTTGGGTCAGGAATAGCTGAATGACTAGATTGAGTGCTGTGTGATAATGTTCTTTTATTCCTAGAGTGAAGTGCATTAAGTAGTGGTTGATGATCGCAATCATGTATACCCTGCTACTCAAATAGCTCTCATTTGATTTTGATCGCTTAAATCATCTACCTCTGATTTCTGTGTCGTATGACAAGAGCGTGTTGCGAGAATCTGAAAGTGCTCATAGACTGCCGATTGGTTATCTGTAGTCGTTTCCTCTATGTAGCCAAAGGACTAGACCTAAAGTGCTCGTGAAGGCCCGGCAAGGTGTTGTTTTTTTTAATCTATTATATAAACCAGACGGCTAATTATGTGGTTAACCTCGCAGTCCCATAGATTTGGGTCGTCACCATTTTGAAACTTTGTCCTCTTTAAGGCGCTTCTCTTTTTACAGTAATTTTTCGGCTATGCACTTCTTTTGAAATCACAAAAAAAAATTACCGTCCCATAAATTCTGACCATTTGTCAACTTAAGAAATGAACATCATATTTCTGGTATATGTAAAGTCAGAAAATATCTATCCAGTAATTACTACTAGGAACCACAAAGCGATCATGCCGAAACACAAACAAAATTTACAAAATAAAATTTTCTAAAAGTCGGATCTCGTAATTAACTCTGGACACAGATGTGGGGTTTGCAAGCTAAGGGTTCAAACCCCCTGTTTTGAGACACACAACTGAATTATGTAAAACTTTTAATTGTCCTTTCGCCTCACCTTCGTTAAAATTCGACGTGTTTTGTTTGAGCACAAAAACTTAGCTGTTCCCATTTTTGTCTTGTTTAGAGATGTTTGAAAGTAATTATGACAGTTAAGCCAACATTCTGATTAATTATTAATTAAACTGAGAGTAATGTTTCTGAATGAATCAATTAAAACTTGACGCGGTTTGATTATGCTATATCAGACTTAAAATGGAAAATAATTATCCTAAAAACATTAATTCGATATTTGTAACCTCAGACGGATGATAAAATTGGGTGTATACAAAAGATTGTATAGACCTGGTACCTGATTTGGTGTCAATTATTCAACTGATTAATTGTTATTAATATGCTTTTATTAGGTCGACATGTATGTAACTATGTAATGGAATCTAAGCTAACTAATTTAACCATCTTCTAAGGATCGTAGCGTAATGAAAATTGGCAGTTGTATGCAGTTCTGATGACAATACAATAAAGTACTGTCGAACTGATCTGATGATGGTTCCGGAAGATAAGAACTGGAACTTCATGATGGAAAATCGTATCATAGCTGTTTTGGATTTCTTAGAAAAGTGTTGTAATGAACTTTGCCCACAATTAGATTTAAGGTCTGATGATGAAGCCGGAAGATAGGGACTGGCATTCCATGATGAAGTATCGTATAATAATCGTGTTTGTACTTATGAGAAAGGCCACGTAATGGACTTTGAACAGGATCAGGTTTCAAGGTTATAACAAACTAATTATATATTGTAGACCACGCAGTGGTGTACTTAGGGTCCCGTACTTTTGCAGCTGGGCAGGCGTATGTGGCCCTAAGTAGAGTAATATCACTTAGTGGTCTCCAGATTGAAGAGATAGGTTGTTCTATGCTGACAGATAAAATACCATGCTATACAGACGCACTGGCGGAGATGGATAGGATCCGGGCTCATTCATCTGCATAAAATAAATGTATAAATGTCAAAAATATTTCGTTATCAAAGACCAAAAATTATAAAATAAATAAATAGTTTAAAAAACACTAGAAAAGCACGCTTTTATAAATGCACGTAAAAACTAAAAAAAATAATTATCGATCGTTCAAGTTATCTCTGGGCTGAAGTGTAAACTATGTGCTTTTAATATTTGATTGTAAAAGCGTGGGGCGCTGGAACAGGAAAGACTTTCATGTTAACAAATACTAATACTAACTTCCTGGCGGAAGCTGCATGAGGTCGCAGCTATATATTTATTTTAGTCTCGTACAATGATGTCATGAAAACATTTTTGAAATCTTTCTTAAGTGAAGAACTGAGTAGATAAGAACTTATCTTTCAGATGATGTAGGTGTTGACCGGCCACAACTATTTTGATCAGTTTTTGTACGGAATTGGCTAGGAAGTTAAGTCCAGCTGTCATCGTTTTGGCGACTGTCACGATATTTAAAAAGATACAGCACTGCACAGTATTGTGGCGTGATTTAATAAGGACAGCAATAGATGCGACTTGGTCGCTCTCGCTTCGGACCTTGTTACCATAGTCTAAAGTGTATAAACCTGGAACACTACCTTCTTGGCGAATCAATGGGCTCACCAGTGATTGGGCTGATATCGCTTCGATCACGGCAATGTATGCTAACTGCGGTTACCGTGGCCGCGTTGTTACGTCGACAGCAACGAATTTAATGGGTGCTGCTGCCCACCTCATGAAACCGGGGATGCGGCCGTTCTTTGGGTTCCCTACGAAAAGAAAAAAAAGAGCATGAATTAATTTACAAATACATGGCACGATGTTTACTTATGAATCATTTTTTTTTACATTAAATCCTATTATCATCATCATTATGATCAGCCCTGTATATATTGTTCCACTGCTGGGCACGGGCCTCTTCTAACTATGAGAAGGGTAAGGCCATAGAGGTAAGCTAAGTGCGGGTTGGCGGTAGACCTAGACCATATTATAAACAATTAATTTAGTATACATCGGGTTCCGAGGCTTTATGTCGTATTATAAACTGCTCATTAACATCTCACTGTAATCCATTGGTGCAAATGAGTATGGCCAAATGCAAAGTTGACAAGAAATCCGAGCGGTGAATTTAAATGGAGGTGCTTGCATAATGGCGCTGATACAACTGAGTATTCACTTGTAACAGAACAATGAGTCTTCGTCGTTTCTTGTTTTGTCGAACTGAACATAACACTCGATATAATGCTCGCTAAAACTACAGTCTTTTCCATTTAGAAGTCTTGGCATTTTCCATTAAATTCGACTTTGCTTGAAGATACGGTTTGATGGTTAGGAAGGGCAGGGAAGGGCGCGATAAATGCAACTTATGATTATTTCTTAGCTTGCGTCACTCATGAATACTTTGTTGGGTCCCTTTCATAGCACGCAATAAGGACTTTGCTATTTTGTATTTTGAATAGCTAATTTCATATTTATTTTTATGAATAAGCAATATGCCATTGTGATGCTTACTTATTCTAGTTACATTCTTAAGCAGACTTAGAAGTAATATATCATTAATTGATAAAAGTTGCATTACTTTATCCAAGAACAAGATATCTGAAGTATACACTACTATTTTTTAATTAGTACAAAAAATTTAATGTGGCGCTGGGTATCTTTAACTAATCATATATATGTATATAAAAAATAAAAATACTAAGTTCCAAAACTGTCCCAAAACTGTCCACAAAAATACGTAATGATTGGTAAATGCATAACTAAATACTATGTTGTCGTAGTAATTTTACGCGGCACTACTCCATTGATAAATTTGTGCAAACTCGAAGCTCGCCACCCCCTGTCCCTCTGCGCGCGCGCCGCAGTACTTATTTGAAGGTGATAGCGAGCGGATCTTTTTTTGGCGGCAACAATTATTATTTGTTTACGTTTGCCCAACGGGATGGCTTATTAGTTCACATCACGCGAGTGCAACTGTGCGTTTGTACAGGGAAGTGTTTGGAAGCCAGTGAATACTAAGGAAATATAGAACTTAAATATTATTGTGTAAACAACGCAGCGCTAGTGACTTTAATTTTTCATCTAGCAAAATTTAATCTTTATCTAAAAATATGTCTTAGTTGTATTAAATAACTTTAGGTCCCTACCGCAAAACATTTTTGCTTACAATAATGGTGCGAATATTGTGCTAGGATAAAATTTTAATCTCCCCGTGCTCCAATTACGCTCGAAATTTGATCCTCTCAATTTTATTAATCTATGTTCTGACTCCAAGGGGATAATAAACTAATTTAATTAGACGTGTGATATCTGTGGCCGCTAGAAAATCCACTTTCGAAGTTCAGGGATGATAAACACTTTACTGTCAAAAATGTTGTTACTAATTTTTCGGTCGAATAAAATTGTTCACGTTAATAAAGTTACCTTTAAGCTGGGTCAAAGTTGTAGAATAGTAACATTGTTTTGTTTGAATATATTATCAGCTCTATATCCTTCAAGATGCGAAATTTCATGACAAATCATCAATAGAAATCAATAATTATATCCATCTTTCAATAGTCGTAATACGCGCCCTTGACGTTGATAGAAGCACCAATAAGGTTATGATTTACAAGGAATACATGACTGCTTACTTCAGATACATATATTTAAACATGTACGTACTCGAGAGAAATGTTGCCAAAGAAAAATACAATTGAAGATGAGAGTGTTGACAAAGCGAAAAAAATAAGGACATGGTTAAAACGAAGCAGAATAAGTGCTTTCCTGTGCTCCGATTTTTTTACTTCTGATGGAGTTCGTTGCTTTTTTTAGGGCAGTTGTACGCTAATTGCCGGTGGGCGAAACGAAAAAGTATTTAAGGGCACGCTTTAGATATTGTCAAGACATCCCGGTTTTCAGTTTACAAAGCGGTCTCTGTAATTTATGTTGTTTAAATTTTAAAGTGTTTTGAATGAACAATCAAAAACATTAAAATTTATTCCAAAGAACTTCGGCAACAATACCAGTCAAAACTAAACTCCAAAGTCGAAAGACGCCACAGAAATTTAGAAGTAAAATATTTCTGCCATCAAAATTATTTGTTTAAGAATATATATTTATACGGGAATTAACGCGAACATGCATTAGGTATTTACATACCTTATTTTTGCTTGACGTTTCGAGACGGTTGAACGTCCCGTGGTCGCAAGCTGACTGGTGTAGCGATGTCACGTCTCCGAGTGCGAGGTAGAAGATTCTATTTCTACCCCCGCGTTGTTGATTTTCGAGGTGCCGGCCCAAAACACACTAACCGTATCTGTATTTTGAACATTCGCCGACTGCGCATTAAAGTAGGGTGTTGTTAACCGGATCACTGGATTCCACGCCGATGACAATTTGAAGCCCTCTTCCCGATTGAAATGTTTATGTTTTCTGATTTCGATCGCTTCACGCACAACTCTTGGGTAAAAGTGGCGTTCCGTGGAGAGGACTTGTGGACGATGAAATTCAATCGAGTGATTGGTGCCCGATTGAAGTAAATGTTCCGCAATCGCCGATTTGTTCGTTTGACGGTTCTTTACAGCTGCGATGTGCTCCTTTATACGTTCAGCGATGGTCCGCTTTGTTTGCCCTATGTAAGAGCTTCCGCAGCTGCAGTTGATTTTATAGATACCTGGGGTTTGTAGCGGTAGAACATCCTTTGGTGTGACCACCATGTTGTATACTTTGGCCCCTGGTGTAAATACGGTCGGAATGGAGTAGTTTTTTAACTTTGCTCCTATTTTATCCGTAACACCTCTAATGTAGGGCATGTAGGTAGGTTGTCTATTTACCGCCGGATGTTTATCTCGCTTGATAGGCCGCGTCATTCGACGTTGTATCTGGTATCCGTTCTTCCTAAGTACCTCCTGAACATGGTCTAGCTCTAGCTTCAAATGCTCAGGGTCACAGAGGTCGTGTGCTCTGTTTTTAAGTGACGTCACAACGGATTGCAGTTGTCAAGGATGGTGGTGCGACGTGGCGTGCAGGTATCTATCTGTTTGTATAGGCTTCCGGTATACGCAGTGTGTTAAGGACCCATCTGGTCTCACAGTCACTTTGACATCCAAGAATGACAACGATCTGTCAGTTTCCATTTCATAGGTGAATCTCATCTTCGGATGAATGGAGTTAAGGTGTTGCACATATTGATGTACTTCCTGCTTACTTCCTTTTACGATACTAATGATATCGTCCACGTATCTTTTCCAAAGCCTGATGGTCTTAGGTCCGAAGCTAAGCGACTTTTCCTCAAAGTGTTCCATCCAGATATTAGCCAGTACTAGGGCTACTGGACTCCCCATTGCGACACTATCGATCTGGAGGTAATATTGGCCTTGGAAGAGGAAGTAGTTGCCATCTAAGCAGTGTTTTAGTAGATCAATATAGTTGTGAGGCATATCGTTGTCACTCAGTCTGTCCGAACTAAACTAAAACTGAACGTATAAAGGAGCACATCGCAGCTGTAAAGAACCGTCAAACGAACAAATCGGCGATTGCGGAACATTTACTTCAATCGGGCACCAATCACTGGATTGAATTTCATCGTCCACAAGTCCTCTCCATGGAACGCCACTTTTACCCAAGAGTTGTGCGTGAAGCGATCGAAATCAGAAAACATAAACATTTCAATCGGGAAGAGGGCTTCAAATTGTCATCGGCGTGGAATCCAGTGATCCGGTTAACAACACCCTACTTTAATGCGCAGTCGGCGAATGTTCAAAATACAGATACGGTTAGTGTGTTTTGCGCCGGCACCTCGAAAATCAACAACGTGGGGGTAGAAATAGAATCTTCTACCTCGCACTCGGAGACGTGATATCGCTACACCAGCACGGTAATAATATCTAACAGTATTGTAACTCCATACAAACGCACGAAACTCGAGTTAAACTTACGCGCCTCGAGCAGAGTACCCATTAGTCTGTGCGGACTGTGCCTACAGTACCCACAGCCGCGATCGTGCCGCAACTCGCATGCGGCGCGTTTGGTAGGTATATAACTCACGAAGGCGGTCGAGTTACAATACTGTTAGATTATATTACCGTGACACCAGTCAGCTTGCGACCACGGGACGTGCAACCGTCTCGAAACGTCAAGCAAAAATAAGGTATGTAAATACCTAATGCATGTTCGCGTTAATTCCCGTATAAATATATATTCTTAAACATGCAACGCGAGTGTTTAAAAGTTTCTAAAATTATTTGTTACAAGTTAAAATCTGTCAATCCCGAATTAGCTTGGAAGTAACGGAGAACCTTACAGCGTAAAATTTCTGGATGTCAACTTCCAAAGTATTAATAAATAATATCAAATACGATAGAAAGAGCCTTTTATTCGCCTTGACTCTTTGTAGTCTACAAAGATTGTCCGAAGTTCAAAACCTTTGTGGGGAGTCTCATATTACTCTCACATTATTACAAAATCATTTGAGAAGTTCAATTTTCAATTTATTTAATGGATACATTGGTACTTCAATCGTAACTAATCAAGTGTACTTACTTTACGTTAAGCATAATGGAAGAGTTTCGAGTCAAGTAACTGGCTACATTATTAATGATGTGGGTAAGTGTGTACAGAGGGGTAAAATTAAATTTGTGTATTGCTTTGCTTTTGTACGGTTCATTAAATTTTATTTATTGGTTTCAAGCTTTGGTAATTTTATACATTTATACAACGATCCTTACGTGGTCATGTATTATATATATACGTAACCTATGGACAACAATTACACCCTGGGAACTGTACCTTGCGTTATTTTTCAATCTAAAAGGGGACATCAAGTTTTCGTGTATGACGGAAACAGGTGCATCCAAAATGTATCACAAGAAGATATAGAACGATCTGCTGTCCATGCCACTTGATAGAGTATAAAGAGCCATCTCCATTCAATTAACAGGTGTACGACTAAATAGAAGGCTACCTAGGAGTACACTATGTCAGATGAGATTGTAGTCAAACTAAAGTATATATTGACAATAAATTTAATTCTAGAAAATAATTTGATCATGCATGAGAACTATAATAATACAAAGACATCTAATCAATTTGTGTAATATCTTTAAAACATCAGTACAAACCAAGTCAAATATATTTTAAAACGTGTGCAGGGTTTAATTCTCAACGCTAAAAGAGTAACTGAAAAAGCAAAAGCCGTAGGTAGTACATGAAGTACGTTCAGACAATGAATCAGAATAGACTTGCCACGAGAGATGCACGAGATTGCCATATTCCTGTCAAGGGCTGACATTTCACAGATTCAGTTTCATCTATCGACGTGTTTTATGGTGTCCTAATATAGCTGGAGGCTGTATTTCAATGCCATGTGTCATTTTGAACGTCAGACAAAAACAAAAAAGGTCTATGACTGGGATGATGTATCTCTATGGATTTGACAAGCAAATAACAATACCGTGACAGACCGAGATAATGACATACAGAAATACATAAAAGTAAAAGAGACAAAGATAGCATTTTTTGTTTTTGTCAGAGTTTTCGTTTTTTTTGTTGGTCACAACTGAACATTGTGACCAACAAACGTTTGAGCTCTCGATAATTTCCGCGAAAAATTGTGTTATTATTGTTATTAATTGTGAATGCTTAGTGAAAATATCATTGGTTCAGATTTATTATGGTGATTTGTTACATTTTAGGCTGTAAAAGTCATAGTGAGCGGAAATTTGAGAACATAACTATTTATTCGTAAGTACGATATTTTAGTTATAATATCTATTTATACATGAAAATATTGATAGAATGATACAAATAGCGTATCATTACATAAGGAAATAATTTCTAAAGTACATCAATAAACCAAAAAATGCTATTTTACACAATCTAATTCAATAGGTCGTTGAATGTTGAGCTAGCCAAAAGTCATCGATACTTTTTAATTTTACAGCGTTAAATGTTTTTTAGGGATACCACTGAAGCGTTTGGGAAATTACCCAAATTTTGGGTAATTTGCCGTTACTTAGTTTTATATGAACCTAAGATTAATTATTTAATTTGTTTTCAGATTCTTTGTAGTAATGAAATTATTTGTTTATAGATTCCCAAAGGACTGCACGATCCAAAAATATTTGTGGATACGTGCAACAGGAGGAGAAAACTGGGATCCGAATAAATATGCAAGAGTATGCTCTAAACACTTTGAACAAAAGTGTTTTTGGAAAACTCCCCGCAATAGGTACTTATTTGGAATCATTCTCGAATGATAAAGAAGAGAAAATAAGAAATTTGTATACAAAATTAATTTTCTTCAAAGGACAGTAAAGTTGAGTGTCAAATAATATAACAAAAGATACATAACTCTGAGCCTCGTGTTTATTTGGCCAGTGAAGCCAGTCCCACATATTCGACACTTTTGTTATACATAATAATATTATGTATAAAAAATACTTATCGCACACCTTGTGGATGGATTTAAACCTCCTTGTAAGGTTAGCTATATTTTTATTTTTTTATTGGGCTGTAAATTATATTATATAGATGCTTGTTACTATTCGTTGCAAAAATACCTAAACGGATATTGATGGAATTTCTCGAGTTAGCTCATAAATTCATCGAAATACCAAATTGATTAAAAATTATAGGAGAACGCGGTCTCAGATGTCTGATAAGGTATTCAATTCCGGAACGACCGGTTGGCGCAGCGGGAGTTTAAACGACTCCTACGCCGAAGGTCGCGGGTTCGATTCCCACACACCTCAAACATTTGTGTGCATGAACATGGATGTTTGTCTTGGTCTGGGTGTTTCAATGTATAATATGTATGTATTTACAAAAAAAAAAGTATATAAGTATGTTTATCCATTATCTAGTACCCATAGTACAAGCTCTGCTTAGTTTGGGACTAGATGGTGTTGTGTGAATGTGGTAGAATATTATTATTATAATCATCATCATCAGCCTTTAACAGTCCACTGCTGGACTAGGCCTCTCCTTTGAAAGGAGGAATCGGCCTACTATACCACGCTGGCCAATCGGGTTGGTATAGGGTTTGTATCAAGTTTTCCTTCTCTTACAGTGCTGTTCTCTGCATAATATGTTCCCTCTGTCGGCTCTTACGACACCCATGGGAAGATATGGGGTGGTGACATTCCGTATTCTTAATCCGTCACCACAGGGTTATTATTATTATAATTGAGGTTTGATACAATGTTACTTAACCGCTCCGTTGTTTCAAGGGACAAAACACCCTTTTTTCCAAATCCGTTGCTTGCTCCAAGGGACAAAATTCCCTGCCGTAGACTGCGCACAAGTAACTAATGTTCATTTTATTAAAAATTAACGGATTGCGCTATATTATATATTAATAGACGCGTAATGAAATGGGCTTTCGAATAATACCAAATAACACCAAATAATATACATGTAGTCCACGCAAGGGCAGTATAAAGTGAAAATTAGAAATATTTTCCCGCCATTTTCGAGCGCGATTTTATATTTCTGACATAATCCTTTTTCTCGTCGTTTTTTATTAAGGGAGGTATATAAGTATTGTGTATAATACTTACACAGGGTGGCGCTACCATAGGGGCACTTTTTGAACAGAGGCATAGCGTACAACATTCTGAAGCCTTGTACCAAAAATCAATTAAATCGGTGCAGTAGTTTAGCCACAATATCGATTTTAAGTTCCGCAATTTTTGCACATGCTTTGAATTCCACACAGCTGATACAAAACGGTCAACGACCCTACATTGCACGCCGCGACTCACTACGATGCGGACGCCGACTCGACGCCGCGCGAGGATTCCCGCATATCTTCGAGGACGCGCGAATGTTTTTTGTCAGATTCAAGCATTTATGCACTTTATTGTAAAAAAATATAGTTTATTTTCAAGTGCGTTAATAAAATCCTCTCCGCTGCGCTCCGTTTTATCTGCGCTGAGCCTAACTTCGGATGACGTCGAGGCGTCGCGTCGGAGCGAGTCGGGGCGTGCAATGTAGGGTCGTTGACCGTTTTGTATCAGCTTTGTGGAATTCAAAGCATGTGCAAAAATTGCGGAACTTAAAATCGATATTGTGGCTAAACTACTGCACCGATTTAATTGATTTTTGGTACAAGGCTTCAGAATGTTGTACGCTATGCCTCTGTTCAAAAAGTGCCCCTATGGTAGCGCCACCCTGTATACAGAAAAGGTTAGAAAGGTTATTTAATTTACTTTTAGAGGCAATAAATCTAATAAAAATAAACATTTTAATTTTAAACATAAAAAAATAAAACAAAGAATTGATTGTTAATTGCCGCCTATTTCCGTATTTTATTTTTTTAAATACCTTTTTATGTTATATATCTGATTCAAACCTACATAAGTTTCTTCCCAATTAGATTTCCAAGCAAAAGAACCATTTCCGATAAGAATTCCTCTTACTGGAATGTGCACAGTTGTTTACTTTTTCCCGCTAAAAATAACCTGAATATTCGCAAAATTTTTCGATAATCAATATCTCATGAATAATATGAGTATTATACATCATATGATAGGTTTATTTATATACTCATAATAAAAAAATAACACAGAGCATAAATGTAACCTTATCAACATACATATGTATTTACATTCAATAAAAAAGAAATGCCGTTTTTTTCGACAATTGTTTGTAAAAATCTCTTAAATTAAAGTAATACACAATATTTATTATTTTTTTTGCTGTAACTTCATAATTAATTAGTTTATTCACAATAAAAACATAAAAGTATCTTATATAATTATAATGTTTGTTTACAATGATGTTTTTAATCCATAATTACGCCCCGCGCGCAAAATGCAAAGTCAGCGAAATAATATTTTTTTTCACATGCTAATATCTAAATAATTTTTCAAGCAAGTATTACTATAATTTTATATATTTGTTAAGATAATATTACCAGGTATATAACAAAGCAAAAGGAACCAAGGTAAAACTCGTATTGTTATCACGATAATCAATTTTTTCGACTAAGTCGTAATTGTTTACATAGCATCTGGTTCGGCACCTCGCATAAAGTAAACACTTCATTCAAACGTAGTGTATTTGGGATCATGTGAAAGAATAATTAATTTACTTGAACAAAAATATAACTTCAACACCCTCACGCAACAAACGAATAAACAATGACTGATTTATTGAGCTCGCCCGTCAAGTGCTCGCGACGCGTTGAGCCGTAAGCACTTGGGTTTTTTAGGTACCTACGCGAAAAGACGGAGCGGTTAAAAGTTAATATGTACTTCGTAGAGTTGTAGGGTAAACATTTACAACATCTGGTAACACTAACTCAGGATGTACTCTATGTCCGTCCTTTACGGGTGTACGCAAATGTCGAGTCCATTTGATTCTTGGTCCTAGGTCTATGAATATTGTAGTGTTTGTGTTTATTAGTCTATGATAAACTAGACTGTCTCGTGCTCACGGTGTGATGAGGTGCGCTACACAGTGGCACTATTACTCTGTGGTCTTAGTGTATAATCTGTGGTTGGACCGCGAGAGCCAGAGAGCGAGAGCGGACGCGTATCTGCGTGCATGGTGTGTTGTCGAGCCAGTAAATATACTTCCAACTTCTAAATACATACATAACAAGTGGCGACGAGGATGGGATAAATGGAAGCGGCCTCTAAACATTTATTTAGAAGCAACAGACATTACAACACCAGTAAAGAAAAGAGCGACATTATTATTACTTGGTGGGTCAAGCCTTCAAGAGGTATTCTATAACCTGCTAGGAGCTAATGCAGAACCATCTGAGAGCAATAATGTTTTTGAAATAGCGTTACAAAAACTAAACAATTACTTTATTCCTAAGTGGAGTAAAGTTTACGAAAGGCACGTTTTCCGCCTAATTAGACAGGAGGAGAGCGAAAAATTTGAAAAAATCCTATTCAGGTTAAGGAATCAAGCAGAAAAATGCCAATTTAATAAGCCTGAAGAGCATTTGATAGATCAAGTTACAGAGAAGTGCTTGTCAATCGATCTGAGAAAGAAAATGTTGACAATTGGTGACATTATAACACTAGATTATTACTGGAGCTAGTACACTGGAAGTTGTCAGTAGACAATGAGAAGAATATGGACAGCAAAATAAGAGGCATGACGTTAATAATATTGCTTTTGACAAAGAGAATAGAAATGTTTCAAAATTGGGTGCGGCAGATGTGGAAATTTTAGACTCACCAACATCAAGTGATAAGCATTGCCCAGCAACAGGGAAAGCTTGTTATCATTGCGATAAAGTAGGGCATTTGAGACAATATTGCAAGTCGCAATTACTTAGAAAGAGGTAAATAGAAGGAAATTATAAGCAAAAAGGAGGAAGACCAACCAAACAAATGAAAAACCGGGGAAACATTGATAATTTAACATAAGATTATGTCGATTACGTTTTTAATGTTAACAATGATCAAACAACATCAAAATAAAATATCACCCGAGCTGTCAAAAATGTCCTCCTATAAAAGTTTTCAAAGCAAAATATGCTTAATTAGTGATGATAACATTAATAATGTATTAAAACACGCAGAGAACACGTTTCCAAATTCTTATATTTGTCACTATTGTATGCCAAACGCTAGTACTGAAGACCTTTTGGAATGTATAGAAACTAAACTTAAGTCTTTTACTTTAATGGATTACTGCATAATTTTGATGGGTAAGAAAGATTTTTTAATATCTAAAGACTATGTAAGGCTTGTTGGATACATTAAATGTAAACTGGAAACATTAATGCATACAAATGTTATATTGTGTTTGCCTACTTTTAAGCTAAAAAACAATATTTTGTATAATAACAGGGTAGAAGCTTTCAACCAACTGTTGTATCATAATAATTGGACTTACCAATATACCTATATTTTTGATACAAATAGACATCTAACTAATACTTATGAGATGTTCAAACTTACTGGTGACATAAATTACAAAGCTCTAAGATGTATTTTTCAAGATTTAAAGATGTTTATACAGGCAAAAGTTAACGTATCTTATGATAGTGATCATTTTAAATCTCCAAGTACACAAAAAAATAAGGAGAAAGATAAGCTAAAACCAGGCACAATACCATATTATTTCAAACAAAAAACAATAGGAAAGGTAGGGTTTTTTCGCTAGTAAAGTTGAATCAGCTGTACTGAATCTAAGTGTTGAAGAAAATTTATATGTAAATGAGCTTAATATCTTTCACCAAAATGTATGCCGTCTTAATAATAAGCAGGATGAATTGGAACTATATTTAGAAAGTTTGTGTTATCCCTTACATTATTTATGCATTACTGAACATTTTCTTAACAACAACCTTGTATTGTTACTTAATTTTTGTAAATATCAAATTGCATCATACAACACTAGAGTAAACAAGCAAAGGGGAGGTACACTCATTTTAGCAAACAGAGACAGAGAGTATGAAGAATTAAAAATAGCTAAAACATTATACATGGTTGAAAGTTTTGAAATATGCTGCGTAAAAGATATGCAAACAAATGTGTGTATATGTTGCTGCTATCGCACTCCAAATCACTCAAATTTTGATGAATTTCTACAAAGACTTGAGAAATTATTAGAACACTTTTTTGACAAGAACTGTATGATATGTGGTGATTTTAACATTGACTTATTGACTGATAGTAAAAAGAGAAATAATTTACTTAATTTATTGACATGCTATAATTTTAGGCCTTTAATAAACACAACAACATTTATTCGTAACAACTCTCAATCATGTATAGACAATATATTTTCAAAGAAGAATGGCAAAATCAGTGTCGCTTATTTATGAAAGCGAGCATGAATGAATTTATATACATTTTATAGAATGATACCTGTAGTTTATTTTATTAGTTATTATTCTTTTTTATTCAATGAGATAAAACAAATATCTAATAAAGAAATATTTTGTTACATCTGAAATGCACATAGCAATAACTAAACGTCAAAAGCGAGATTTTAAAAGAATCATTAAATCCTCTTTTATGAAATCGTTAGAAACCTTAAAAAGAAAAACGACGAATCGCGTGAATTTCTTGTCATCTGTCATTGATACAGTTGTCACAGATCTTATGAATGAATGTCTGTATTATATTTATTTTACGCATTTTCGCATTGTTTTGTTAACTTTTCTTAGCTTAGCTTTAGTTTCTGCTTTCAGTTAAGCTTTTGCATCCTGAGTGTTGAATACCTACTTATGGTGTTACACAATTATGTTGTTGTGATTCTGGACATACCTTTGAGACAAAAATCTAATACGTATTGTTATTTTGAACAGATTTTTTATTTGTGTAGAATGGGATTTGATGTTTATACATTATGTGCATTGTATGATATCTGGGATATATTTGTCGTCAAGCTATTATTCCGTCACCAGTTCAGTTTTTCGAAGAAGTCGGAGGCATTTTAAAATGGTTCAAATGTAAATAAATGCTTTGTTACCAAACATATTTTATTTTCACTTAATTACTATTTTATGATACAAAAATAGGGCTGATGAAACGCCAAATCAGTAAAGTACCCCTAAATACTAAATAGCGCGAGAGTTTGCAAAGTATAATAATAAGTGTAAGTTTGCTGGATAGAATATAGAGCAACATAATTACAGCGAAGTGTGATATACCTATATAATTATAAAGAAAATCTTAGAAGTAAGTGTTGGTAAAGGTACTCTCAGATGATTTAACATTCCAATCACAGTTCTGTTATGCTCATGATACCTACGTATTAGGAAAGAGCTCAAATATTTACATAGGTAGCTCCTTGAAACGTCACCTCATCGTCACCTGACGTTAGTCATTAGCGTTCTGCGCAATGTACGTTTATTCACTGTACTGCACATACGTGAACTTATAACTGTGACAACTGTGTCATTAGTGACCACAGATGATATACTATAACCATATTAGTGACTAACTTCAGACCTGCCCACACTAAATGCGCGAGGTGTAACTTACAACTCTTTAACTTCATTTTCTATTAAAATCCCATAACATAAAAATATTCTGTAATTACATTTTACTTAATAGGCATTAGATCTATCGTTTTAAAGTATTTGTACTAATGCTCGCGAAGTCTTAATGCGACACTGATAATGTACGGTGGTTTGCCATTGTTCTTTGACTAACTGTGACTTTAGGAAATGCGAAGTGGATCATAACGATTTGGCAGATGGCCATGCAGGATTGTTGTGCTGCACAGTAATAAAGAATTCCGCACCAGGCTTAGGTAAACAAAATACTTTTGTAGAAGTCATGAAAAGGAAATTTACTGAGAAAAATAAATCTTTATTTCGACAATTATTGTTGGAACAAAATTGGTGTAGTATGGGCATAAATACATTTGTTAAGGTGTTTAATGAAATCTTCACACACTGTTTTAAGAAAAAGAAAATAAAAATAAATATGTCACATTCTACACAATTGCAATGGATATCAAAGGGTATAAAAGTGTCAAGCAATATGAAAAGGCTTTTGTGTGTGGGTAAAAGATATCAACAAAATGACACTATTGTAAATTACAGAAAAAGGTATCTCACGTTATACAGAAAAGTAATTAAAACTTCTAAAAAACTAATTGCACAGGCAATGATAGTTAAGTCAACAAATTTGTCAAAAGACGTCCGGAAAATTATTAATAAACATAGAAATAAGAGACATGAACATGTAACTAAATTGATATTAAAAATTGCAAATAATCTTATAACAGAACCATCTGAAGTTGCCAATATTTTTTTAAAGCAGTTTGAGATATGTTCAAAGGTTAGTTCGACAAATACAAAAGATGCTATGGATATCTTACGTAATACTGCAGACAAAGTAAAAAAGTATTCTAATTTTAGATCATTCAACTCCACGAGAAATACAGAAAATAGTACAAAAAATGAAGAGTAAAAAATCGACTGGATATGATGACGTACCTATAACAATAATAAAAGAAAATATAGATATACTAGCAGAACCACTTAGTAGTTTATTTAATAAATGTTTTGATGAAGGTATTTTTCCAGAACAATTCAAGATAGCCAAAATAATACCAGTTCACAAGAAAGGATCGAGAGTTGATCCGAATATGTATATGCCTATCTCATTGTTAACTACTACTTCAAAAATTCTGGAAAAGCTTATTAAAGACAGGTTATTGACGCATCTGAATCGAAACAAAGTGCTTAGTAGTAGACAATTTGGGTACCAAAAGTTTGTAGGGACACAAGATGCAATTTACACACTTATAACGGATGTATTGAGTAAAATGAACAATAAGAAAAAAGTAGCAGCACTATTTTTAGACTTAAGCTCAGCATTTGACACAGTTAGCCATGCGTTACTATTGGAAAAACTAGACTACTATGGGGTACAGGGTAAGTCTCTGGAACTTCTAACATCATATCTTAAGGATAGAAAAATGTTTGTAGAAATAAAATCTCGCACTAAAGAACCAGATTTTTCACATGATAATACATTTTGTGAGAAAACACACAAGTCCTATATGTCTCAAATAAATGCTGGTGTGCCCCAAGGTTCTATATTAGGACCAATATTCTTTCTAACATTCATTAATGACCTTATACAATATGTTACTAACATAATTGGCGACTCTACTCAGTTAGTTATGTTTGCTGATGACACAAATGCAGTAGTATCCGCCGATGACATAAACACTTTGAATGTTAAGGTTAATAAGACATTGGACACTTTTTACAATTGGTTTACTGTAAACAGCCTCAAAGTTAACATTAGCAAAACAAACGCAATACTGTTTCGTTCAACTGCCAAAAATAATGAAAGGTTGAATAGTAAAATTAACGGTGAACGCGTCATCCAAACCTCAGTTGTTAAGTTTCTAGGAATATACATAGACGATAGACTAAATTGGAAGTCGGAATTAACACATTTAGAAAATTCAATTAGTTTAGCCTGTTATGTACTCAGAAGTCTCAGAAATGAAATTAGTATAGAACATTTAAAAAAGGTATACTACGCGTTAATTGAGTCCAGATTAAGATATAGCATACTTTTTTGGGGAGGAAGTTATGAATACAATATTCATAAGGCGTTTGTTGCCCAGAAAAGAGCAATCAGAACGATAATAAGGATTCAGCAACTAGAATCATGCAGACCACATTTTAAAGAGCTAAGAATATTTTTTTTAATAATAATAATAATAATTTATTTATTTATCTTTTTACAATAATAGTATATGTACTTATAAGGGTTAATAAGTTCTAGATAACAATGGGTGCCTGTACTAGGGTAAACCTGTGCCACAGGCGGTAAGAGCACTATCAATATGTATTATGTTGATAACAAATTATAATTATATACCAATACTTATTATTACTGCTTATACTATTTATAAAGTTACATAACAACCTTAAATACCTTCAAGAAAAATGCGTAGCTCGATATTATTTAAATAATATAATATATAAACAATGTCAAGACAGGTCCAATTTATTTTAGCACTGCTAGCAAATCTTCGGTCTGTTTATAATTCAACGATTGCAAATACTTATAAACTAATTGCTTGCATTTGAAATAATTAACGTCATATATACAAAGTATTTTGTTTAGTTTCTTATATATAAAAGGTCCTAAGAAGGCATAAAATCTGTTCGTGAAGACGAATTTAGATTCGGAAAGTGCAGTGCATACAATATCTTTACGCCTTTTATTGACAGTCAGATTAGTGTTATAAGTAAGCGTGGTGTGCTGTTTTAGGACAATATAAAGTAGGAAAAGCTGTCGCACAGTTAGTACATTGCATAGTTCATACAGTTGGTGCGAGGGGAAGCGAAATGGCCTACGCGTTGCAACTTTTAGAAGTGCTCTTTGAGCCCGTTCAATCGGCAGCATTATGGTTTTAGGAGCCCCGCCCCATGAAGTAATACAATACTGTATAATAGACTGACACAGGGCTTGATATACACGTATAATAAGCTTATTATCTGCTATGAAACGGAGCTTCTTGAACACGAAGAAAAGTTTACGTATCCTAGCTGTTAGGGCCGTTATATGTTGCTTAAAGGAGAGGCCATCGTCGAGTATTATTCCTAAGTATTTAATGCTAGTGGTGTAATTGATAGCAGGGCAGGAGCAAAGGTTAAGCGATGGGTCATTACAGATATGGGCATATAATGTGTTATTACATGTTTGAGTTTGTGTCTTGCGCATCGAGAATTTGAGGAATTTTGTTTTGTCTGCATTTAGCGTTAAAAGATTATATTTTAGCCATTTGTTTACGATGTCAAATCCCCGTTGAGCAAGATCCTGTACCTTCTCGGCGGTGTCAGCGGCAAATAGGAGCGCAGTATCGTCTGCATATGTAATGATTTTGCCATGGTCTAGTTTTTGATCACAAAGGTCGTTAATATACACTAGAAAAAGCGTTGATGCGAGGGTGCTTCCTTGAGGGATGCCATATTGAGGTATTTTTGTTTCTGTGCTAGAGACGTCACCGATTCGAACACTTTGGTACCTGTCATTTAAATAATCAGCAAAGAAATTTAATTGAGTGCCTCTAATGCCTATGGCTTCGAGCTTGTTTATAAGTTTAGGTATAGACACCGTATCATAGGCCTTAGCTAAATCAAGAAAAATTCCAATGACGTGATTTTTTTTGCCAAGCTCTTCCGATACGTAATTTGTTAGCTGATGTACTGCGTCTGCTGTAGACAACTTAGGTCTAAAGCCGAACTGGGACGCGGATAACAGAGCGTTATTTTCTAAGTAAGTCATTAATCTATGGTTGACTATTTTCTCTAAGACCTTAGCAATTGATGGCAATAGAGAAATTGGCCTGTAGTTCGATATAACACCTTTTGCACCGCTTTTGAAAATGGGGACTACCACTGCCTTTTTAAGATATGAAGGGAAAACGCCCTCAGCAAGGCATAGACGGTAAATGTGGGTCAATGGAGGTACAAGGATGTGTTTAAAATGCTTTAAAATATTATTACTAATGTTATCCCACCCTGCTGCGCTGTTATTTTTTAAGGTTAGTATAACACGTTCCACTTCTTTTTCATCTGGATCTAGCATAACGAAAGATCTACCGTTCTTAAAATAGGTTGAGAAAGTTGAGGGTTTATTACAAAGGTCGATGCCACATTGACTTTCTATTCTTTCTGCAAGTTTGGTTCCTACGTTGATAAAGTAATTATTAACTTCGTCGGCCGACGATTGAGGCGACTCTCTTAGACTTAATAAACTCGTGTCGACTGTGTTTTCATTGGATGTATATGTAACGGTTTTAAGATACTTCCAAAGCTTTTTACTATTATTGCCAGCGACATTTATTTGTTGTTTGTCGTATTCTATTTTAATTTTCTTTAGGAGATTATTGCAAAAATTGCGATACCTTTTATATGTAATTTGCAGGATAGAGTTGTCAGGGTTCTGTTTCGCTCTTAAATGTAGTTTGTCCCTATGCCGAATACATCTAATTAAACCTGGAGTTATCCATGGTTTAATATTATAGTTTCTCTTACGAACTGAATAGATAGTAGAATTTCTAAAAATGCTAGTTTGCACTGTGTTAATCAAGTAGGCCAGTGATTTGTTCGCATCAGCACTATTAAAAACTGGGCTAAAGTCAATGTTACGCAACGCATGTTCTAAGCCACTCATGTTTATTTTAGTTTTACGTTGTGATCGTCTAATGTTTTGTGATTGTGCTAAATCCAGAATAATAAGGATAGCGCAATGGTCAGTTATGGAGGAGTTAGTGACAAGTGTTATTGATGGAAGTCTAGTTTTAAGCATGACATGATCTAAGCAGGAACCACTCTGATGTGTAGGGAAAGTATGAGAAGGAAAAAGTCCATGATATGCACACAGGTTTAGGTAGTCTTGGGTACCCGCGTCGCAGGTGTCAGCGTTTAAATTTAAATTTATGTCACCTGTTAGTAAGACGTTTTTAAAGTGAGATAGGCTTTGTAATATACAATTTAAGTCGTCATTAAAAAGATCTAGGTTTCTGAAACATGGGGGTCTGTAGAGAGCAAGGATGGCAGTATCGTCACCAATATTTATCTGTAGACAGTTATATTCTTTGACCTTTGGTTCTTTAACAGTGATAAGTAGGGACTTTTTTGCAAATATTACCACACCGTCGTTCTGATTTAAAGATACTGTGCTGTAGAATATATTGTACCCCGACATAGCTGGCAGTTTATTGTTTCTGTTAGCTAGCCAACATTCTGTAAGAATTAAGACGTCGCATTCAACTTTTAATCTATCTAAAAATATGTTTAAACTATCAATATTCTTATAGATACTGCGGATATTCTGGGTTAGTATAGTTAAAGGCTTCCTAAAGTTCGATACGTATTGACTGCAGCTTTCCGTATCACACATTTTTGAAGAATGTACAGTGATATTATCTAATTCATTAATTACTTCTTCAGTCATGATATTAACGAAAAAAACTAAGGTGTTACAAAAAAACTAAAAAAACTGCGAAAATATAAAACAAAAACGGCGCTCTTAGGCGCCCTCACTATAATCTATAGAATTTATATACCTTGTCTCTGCCATCTTTTTCGCTGGACACTCGGGGTCGCCTGTTTTGTGGTCACTCGGTTTTTTGAAGCGGAGGCACGTCGCACATTTAGGTGGACTCTCTTTCTTGGTGCATTCATTTCCTTGATGACCTACCTCGCCACAATGACCACACGTATCAACAGTCTCACGACAGGTCTTAGCAGCATGTCCATACTGCTGGCATTTAATACATCTGGTCACCAGCGTAAAATCTTTAATTGGGCAAGATGTCCAGTTGATGAAGGCTCGTCCTTGTGTCACAAGTGCTCGTCGAATAGTGGCTGAAACTTCTAGTACAAGGTTGCAAGTCGGGGCTTCTCTTTTGCCGGATTTGTGGCTGAGTTTGATAGACGATAGGAACGATTCGCGTGTCAGATTGGGCAGCTTGTCGGCTATATTTTGCTCATATATGCAGTCATAGACGTCTTGTTCTTGCAAATTAGCTGGTACTCCGATAACCACAATACGCGGTCTTCGTTTTGGTGGCTCCTCCACCTTCAGGCCCGAGCTGCTAAGTTGTGTTGCTTGTCTTAGCTTTTCAATGTCTTCCTTAGATTCTGTGCTAATAATCACACCTCCGTTTTTGGTTTTTCGTAGCCCTCGCACTTGAAGCTTCATTTGTTCTGGGCAAATGATTTTCTGGACGAGAGATTTTGTGTCGTCGCTTGTTTTCTCTTTATTGCTTGGATAAATAGCAATAGAGCTCATTGTTTTAGGGCGCATGTAGGTGTTTTTATTAGTTTTTACCATATCGGCAAAGGTCATAGGCTTTTCCGTCTCTGGTTTATTGCATCTTTCTTCTATGGATTGTTTGAAGTCTTTGAGATATTCAAAAAGGTCTTGTTTCTCTTTAAGTGATTCCAGTTTCGCATTTATCAAAATGTTATTTTCTTTTAGCGAATGATAATGGGCAGTCAAAAGTGTAGCTCCACCGCTTATTTTCCTTGCGATGTGATTTATCCTTAACTTTTGTTCTGAGTTTAGCTTCCCGTCGGCGGCAATCTGGCATATTTCATTGAGGCACTGGTCCATTGACGACTTCCAAGATTTGATTTCACCGGAGGTGAGGATTTCCAATGACTCCTCAGAAGCATGATGCTGTGGTTGTGGGGTGCTGGGAGGGCTGCGCTGTGTTATAGTACTGCGGTTAAACGGGCTATTTTGAATATTAGCCATCTCAAAAGTCATATGACAATCATAATGCACAAACACTAACTCAGCGTAATAGCATATAACGCGGCAAGTAGGTCACAGATTTGATTAATTGTTTTAACATGTAATAATTTAAATATTGGTACAAGGCACGTCTGCTTGGTTTGAAAGACTAGGCTCCAAGTTTACAGTTCCAAGTTTATACATGCTAGTATTATTCACTCATTTAAGAAAATATGTTCATGAGCATGAAAGTCGAGACGAAAAAGAAATAAGGGAGAGTACAAGAAGGAAAGACCTTCACACTAATTATATACCTAGTCTTGACATTGTAAAACATAGCGCCTTTTATAGGTCGGTTAAGCTTTTTAATAAATTGCCTGTTGATATAAAATCATTATTGTACAAAAAGGACTTTGAAACTGAGCTCAAGCGGCACCTGTTAAAAGAATGTTATTATTCCATAAATGACATGTAAACATTATAATTTATTTTTATCTTGACATATTTTTATTTCATTATTATATTAACTTACATATACACTGATTCTGACATTCTTCTTCATAAATATTTTCTTTTGACATGGGTATTAATTTATTTTTAATTTGATAATTTGTAATTTTTTATCCCAATTGAATTTGTTATTTAATTTTGATGTAAAATGTTGATTTTATTTAATTAATTATTGTGTTTATATTAGTATTGTAATTATTGTTCTATATTCACACACAATGTAAAAGTTGTTTTTGAATAAATAAATAAATAAATGACGTAGGCTGATATAGGAGGTATAAAAACAAAAGTGCTGATTGATTCGCGGTCGAAGTATAATCTTATTACTGATCAGATATGGGAAAAGTTAAAAGAAAAAGGTGTGATGAGTTTAACCAAATTAAAAAAAAACAGATAAAACGCTTTTGGCGTATGGTAGTAAAACTCCATTGGATATTGTAGGGTCTTTTGAGACAGTGATCAGAGTGAATAGCCGAGAAGAGCGTACACACATATACGTTATCGCGAATGGATCTAGAAACTTACTAGGTAAATATAGTGCCATAAATATTGGCGTTCTGAAACTGAGTATCAAAGTCAGCCAAATTAAGAACGAACCGTTCCCAAAATTTAAAGATGTCTTGGTACAGATACCCATTGATGATTCACAAAAACCTGTATCGCAACCATGTCGGCGTATACCTATACCAATTGAAATATAAGGAATTAAAATCAAGGAATTACTAGAAAGCGATATAATAGAAGAAGTTCATGGAGCATCGAAATGGATATCACCCATGGTACCTATATGAAAATATAATGGGGAGTTACGTTTATGTGTGGACATGAGACGTGCGAATATGGCCATAATGCGTGAAAATCATCCACTACCAACTATAGAACATCTTCTACCGAAGATAAGAAAAGCCGAGTATTTTACCAAGCTAAACATAAAGAACGCATTCCATCAAGTGGAATTGCATCCAGATTCCAGGCACATCACAACTTTTATTAGTTCAAAAGGTCTTTACCGATATAAGCATCTTATGTTCGGCATAACCTGTGCGCCGGAGCTATTTCAAAACATAATCGAAGAAATACTTCTGAAATGTGACGGAGCTATAAATTTCATAGACGATATTCTTGTTTATGGCCGAACAGAACAGGAACACGAGTTACGCCTTCAAAGGGTGTTGCAAGTACTCAAAGAAAATAATGTTCTTCTAAACGATGACAAATGTGTATAAAAAATCAGAAAGGTTAATTTTCTTGGACATGAGCTGACCCCTGAGGGTGTCAGGCCACTAAACAAATAATAATAATAATAATAATAATAATAATATTCTACCACATACACACATCACCATCTAGTCCCAAGCTAAGCAGAGCTTGTGTTATGGGTACTAGACAATGGATAAACATACATATATACTTTTTTTTTTGTAAATACATACATATTATACATAGAAACACCCAGACCAAGACAAACATCCATGTTCACGCACACAAATGTTTGACTTGAGCGGGAATCGAACCCGCGACCTTCGGCGTGGCAGTCGCTTGCACTCCCGCTGCGCCAACCGGTCGTCTAAAATATATAGAAAGTGTAGCTCAATTTTGGGTGCCACACACCGTCGAAGAATTACAAAGTTTTTTAGGCCTTGTAAATTATATCAATAAGTGGATACCCAATATGGATACCGTAACTGAGCCATTGAAGAAGCTATTAAGACAGAAATCTGCCAAAAATGCAAACATTGAAGAATTTTGGTCGACCGAACGAGATCGCGCTTTTTTATTGCTAAAAGAAACGTTAAAAAAGTTCCAGACACTTGGATATTACGATGTTCATGATGAAACTCAAGTCGTAGCTGATGCTAGCCCGGTTAGACTGGGTGCAGTGTTAGTTCAGATCGATGTTAAAGGTCCTAGGATAATTGCGTTTGGAAACCGAACGTTAACAGACTGCGAAAGAAGATATAGCCAAACCGAAAAAGAGGCTCTGGCTTTAGTTTGGGCTATAGAATATTTCAATGTGTTTCTGTTTGGAAAGGAGTTTGACTTGATCACTGACCATAAGCCTTTGGAGTTCTTGTTTGGAGCTAAGTCGAAACCATGCGCTCGAATAGAGCGATGGGTTTTAAGGCTGCAGGCTTATCGGTATAAAATTAAATATAAGCCTGGCAAGTCAAATATAGCAGACCCACTGTCCCGATTATGTAAGAACACAAATCAATCCAAAACCAAAGGCGACGGACATGTCTATCAAATCGTGGAAAACGCAAGACCACGCGCAGTTTCTATGGCGGAGATTAAGATGCACTCGGAACAAGACGCGGAAATATGCAAAGTAACAAAGGGCATTTACAATAATTACTGGGACGATTTCGTCAAAAGATATAAAATTTTTGAGTATGAATTATGTTTTTTTGACAACGTGCTCTTAAGAGGCAATAGATTGGTAATACCCTCTAAGCTAAGGAAAAGTGTTTTAGACGCGGCACACGGGGGACACCTAGGTATCGTGGCAATGGAGGGTCGTTTGAGGTGCAAAGTATGGTGGCCAAGGATAGATAAAGACGCCGAGACCCTAGTAAAGAGCTGTAAGGGTTGCACATTAGTTGAGTTACCAAATCCACCTACTCCTATGAAGCGTCGCGAACTGCCAGAAGGACCTTGGATCGATGTTGCCATGGACTTACTTGGCCCATTACCTAGTGGTGACTATCTTTTTGTGGTAGTAGACTATTACTGTCACTATAAAGAGATAAAAATTACGAATATTATTACCAGCACTGTAATAATTCGGTTACTGAAAGAAATATTTGGCCGATTAGGCTACCCTTCATCAATCACTGCCGATAACGGACGTCAGTTCATTAGTGACGAATTCAAGTTATTTTGTAAGCATTGTACTACTATTTAATACCATACCCTACTGGCCGCAACAAAATGGTGAGGTGGAAAGGCAAAATCGAGACATATTAAAGCGTTTAAAGATTGGAAAACTCGAGAGGAAAGACTTGCAAGAGTGTTTGAACGAATATCTAATGATGTATAATTCGACTCCCCATTCCGTGACGGGTAAAACGCCAACGGAATTATTTATCAAAATCCCTACATTAGAAGACATAAATAATAAAGACGACGACACAGAAATAAGGGACAAGGATAGAGAACAAAAGGAGAAGGGGGAAGGTTATGGAGATAACAGAAGGAAGGCACGGAATTCCGATTTGAATGTAGGTGACGAGGTGTACGTAAAGGAAATGAACAGACCAAACAAACTTACATTAAATTATAATCCAACACCGCACGTGGTAGAGATGGCAAAAGATGGTGGCGTAACGGTCAGAAACGAGGAAACGGGACAAAAGCTAAGACGGAACATATTACATTTAAAAAGAATAGAAGGACAATGGAAAGCCATAAGTGAAGAACAAGATGAAACTGAGAATCCTGAAATCAATGAAGGATAATAAATTACTTTAATTTTGTCGATTGGAATAGTACCCTATTATATTAATAATTATTAATATGGAGTGTGATTTGAAATGCTTAAGTACTTGTATTCAAATCAAAATAAAGATTTTGACAAGAAAGAGATGTAGTGTTTGTGTTTATTAGTCTATGATAAACTAGACTGTCTCGTGCTCACGGTGTGACGAGGTGCGCTACGTAGTGGCACTATTACTCTGTGGTCTTAGTGTATAATCTGTGGTTGGACCGCGAGAGCCAGAGAGCGAGAGCGGACGCGTATCTGCGTGCATGGTGTGTTGTCGAGCCAGTAAATATACTTCCAACTTCTAAATACATACATATTGGGAGCTGTTTGCAATTCTCCGCATCGCTGTCACTGCGGTGAAGCCGTCGACAGTCTTGGCACCATGGCCTATCGTGCAGCAAGAAAGCTGGGCGTATTTCCCGACATGCCCACATTAACGACATAATCCGTCGAGCTCTTGTCATCGCCGGAGTACCAGCTCATCTTGAACTGAATGATTTGGTACGCGACGATGGGAAGAGACCAGACGGTATGTCCTTATTACCTTGGAAGATGGACAGGCCTCTGGTATGGGACGCGACATGCGTCGATACCCTTGCGCCATCACATCTTCCAAGCACAGCTGGATCGGCTGGCACTGCTGCTGCATCAGCGGAGACCCTCAAACGGCGCAAATACGGAAACCTATCTGGTAATTACGTTTTTGAGCCGTTTGGGGTCGAAACGCTGGGGCCATGGGGGCTTAGTGCACGCGCTCTGTGCAAAGAAATCGCTTAAAGGCTGATCGACGCTTCCCGTGACCAGAGGGCTGGTTTATATTTTGCAGAGAGAATAAGCATTGCCATACGGCGTGGCAATGCTGCCAGCCTTCTGGGCACGCTACCAGCCGACAGCGTTGCGGAGGAATTTTTTGACGCCGCGTAGTTTGGGTTTTTTGTTTTTCCTCGTCTATTTTGTTATTTTTTTATTAATTTAGTTTTATTGGTTTAGTTTAGGATAGTTTAGTTGCATAAGCAGTTTTATTCTGTTGTATATATGTTATTTGTTACTTTAATAAAAATTTACCAATACATACATAACAAATATGAAAGCGGTGTATGATGGTTCTGTGTAGGATTTTGTGAAAAGTTTAATCTTAAATGAATTTTTAAGAATATTTCTTAATAAAAATAATAATAATCTTTATTTGCATCAAACATGGTACATAAGGTTTTACAATAGATCTTCTCATATGTTTGGCTGTAAACAGCATGCAAATGCTGTAAAAGCATCTTGCATTGTTGAAGGATATATTTTAACTAGGAATTGCATTTTTTTTCGAATTAACATAAATTTTGGTAAATATATTATAAAATTACGATAGTCCATTGGACAAACATATGACGTTGGATTTAACTTTTGTGTGTCTACAGATTACTAAAATTGTTGTACCAAACTTGAAGAGCGGTTAAAAACAGATTTATAACTTCGTTAAACATTTTTCTAGACAATTTTTATCAGTTTCAAGTTTAGCAAGAATGAAATATTGAGACTTATTTATCAAATGTCAAAAAGTTAAACCAAATTTTCAGAAATAGATAACGATTGAGCAAAAAAAGGTCTACATGATTGCTAAATTCTATACACACTTATTCCTTAACCTTACATGCCAATAAAAACGAGTCGAAGGAATGTTTAGAAATTCTAAAGATCTTCTACATATTTCTTTTTTGTGGAAACTTCAATTTCAGTCTCCTCCTCTTGGGAGAGTCAGAGGGGATGTGTAGGGTGTCCGTGGACTACAAAGTAAGCAGAGCTTAAGGTACGGCAACCAGACAACAGTTTCATACCTATACATTTATATAAGCAATGCCTAGATATTTAATATATTATAAGTTTCATAATTAGAAACGAGTACCTCTTTTGATGAAAGTATTTACAACTTATTTATAATTACAACGCCACTGCTACGTATTTATCTAGCTTAAAAGTTTAGGTATATAGCCAATTTACAGTATTTTCATAGCTGCAGTCTATATTGTAAACAAATGTATAACATTAATAAACAATTCACAACATTTAAGGCTGTTTAATCTTTATATATATTCTAAGAAAATACTCCTACCCACCAAAACGAGTCAAGTAAAAGGGAATAAAACTGAGTGGTTACAACGTCTCGAGCTCATTCCGTGTTTGGCTGTCGTACTCGACGAACGTTATTATAGTGCTTAGTTATTGTTATAGTTCTCTTAATTGCGGTATTTTCAGTTCAGTGTACATCTATCGCTGTTATTCACTATTTGTGTTAAGTAAAATAATCTGTAAGGAATAAAACTTTCTAGTTTGATCAGTGTCTTGTTTTTTTTTTTAATCAAACCACATCTGATCCCTAAGATCAGAAGTGGGATTGCCACGCGTTCTAGGCCATCTAAATTCAGTGTTTATTGTGTGTGATTCGTGAAATTACATCTCAACGAGTGCCAACTTATCGTTCGATGCGTGGGATTGGACCATAATTACCCACGTGTTCAAAATGAAGACGCTAGAAATAAAAAAATGCTGGGTCTGTTGGAACTTGAGAACCGCAATTTTCAGTCGCTGATACAAGCCATGAAAATACCTACCACATCATCACATGGCCTGTGTTTACCGGACTCCGATCCTGAGGAACAAGATGAGGATGCACGTGCTTGAGTGACGACTGCAGACATGTGATTGACCGATCAAGACCCGCAATGCGCTCTGCTTACGGTCACATTAAGCCGCGCCTTGAAGGGAGGAGCTTCGACCTGGCTATCTACCGTGTCGTTTCCTGGAATGACATTGTGCAATGAAGTGTGCACACAAGGTGCGAGCGAAGGCAACTGCTAACGCTGCTATGTTGGTGAATCAGCTGAGCTTTAAACCCTAACCGTTGTGAGCGTATTTTGTCTGATTTTTATTTGTGCTGCAAATTTTAATGACAGTAGTTGCAAAACATTCTTGGTTAGCAGAATACCGCTATACGTTTGGTAACCTTAAGAAATATCATAATGGGTGTGGTGGCGATGTCGCCATCACATCATACTGAGTTCGTGGGTTCGATTCCTACACGCGACACGTAGCTCTGGTTAAAACAGGCTTTTAATGTGTAACTGTTTGATCTTTGCGTGTTTCCCGTGACATGATCTCCAGAATAAGCTTCTTCTTAATAGCTTAAAGAAGAAAGAAATAAAGACAAAATATCTGGGTATTACTAATGACCTAATTACGACCATTGCTGTATTTTATGTTAACATACGCTTGGCTCGCTACCACCGTGTCCTAGCTATAGCGTAGATATCGAAAGGAGTTTTCGGGTTTGATACTCGGGTTAAAAGAAAGCGAATGTTTTTATTTATTTTCTTAGTAAATCATGCGTAGGTGGCTTCCGATCACGAGCCTTGTGATCATATGCTTGCCTGCAAATAGATCATCTTGTCTCGGTCTTACCTTATGGACTGTAAGACTGAGCGTACAGGTTGACTTGCATTATTCCATGCAAGTGCAAGCAAGTTTGATGGAAACGTGAAACAATAACTACATTGTTCTAGTACAGTTGTGATATTGTTTTTAGGAACAAAACCGAGCTTCAATTGTTTTTTTTTTTGTGTTAAGCGTAGAACAATAACTCCAGTCTTGACTTTCCTTCGCAGGGCACCGTTGGTAAAAAGCAGACTCGCGTCTAAAGTTGTTAGACTAATCGAATCGTACATAATAATATTAAGTTCATAATGTAAGACTGTGCTTCAGTTATTGCGACTGACCGTGCTGATTTTATGTGGAACACATTGTACCGTTTATGTCTTAAATAGACGTGTGACCTGCAGTGCTGTTTAGAACTTTAGACGTGTAGTTGGTTGGTTCGAGTGTACTCTGACCGCCCATTGTCGAAAGATATTACTAACGCCATTATTTTACCGACTCTTTAAAAAAGAACTAGCGGTTTTCATTTGAACGTGATTACAGCTTAAGAAAAATGTAACACTTTAACTCTTTATAGTTCTGTTTTGTCCAATCTCGATGTTTTTGGAACCGTTATTTCAAGTTAAACCATTAAACCTGCTTCTTATTGTGCGCAAATAGATGTTGCTCCTACATGTGTAGGAGCAACATCTATTTGCGTTTTTTCAACATGTTAACAGATGGCACTAATAAAAATGGTTGGTGCGTTACCTTACTATGGTTAATAGATGGCATCACTTGTAAAATTAAATTCGATTAAAATTACCTACTCCGTGTTTCTAAATTCATGTGATGCTCTGGGTATGTTTATTAAATACCCCCGATTTCTTTGGCCAGTTCCAAATTATGTTATGGACGTTTAGGAGTGATACAGTAAACAGAAGAGTTTCTAGAAGAAGCTGTTGAACTCAATTATCAGTGTAGAAGCAAGTGATAGAGTTATCATTGTGGTGCGTTATGATAATCAGTCTAAACGATTTTCGTTTTCATTTTAGGTAGAACCAGGTTAGTGATTTTTGTTTGCTTATCTTTATTTCCATGGAAATGGGCACATTGATGGTCTTGTAGGACCCTAGTTTGTGCAGATTTAAAGAAACAGAATGAGTCGATAATGCGACTGCATGTTTAAAACCATGCCATTGGTTGGACCAGCAACATGCTTTTATGGTTAGCGTAGTTTACGCTGGTGCTTTTGTGTAAGGCATAGCTTCGGTTAGCCGAGTGGAGAGACCGTAAGACTGCTACGCAGAAGGTCTCTGGTTCAAATCCACGGTTCGCACCAATGACTTTTCGAAGTTGAGTGCGTGTTAAATTGTAAATTGTTGCTTACTTATCGGTGAGGGAAAACAGCGTGAGGGAACCTGCATGCCTGAGAGTTCTCCATAATGATCTTGAAAGGCATGTGAAGTCTGCCAACCCGCACTTGGCCAGCGTGGTGGGCTATGGTTTTACCCTTCTCATAGTGAGAAAAGGCCCGTGCCCAGCTGTGGGACAGTAAATGGGGTTGATGATGATAGCTTCGGTTAGTGCGCAAATAAGACAATGCGTTAGTGCACTTTCATAGTATCAAAAACATTGTCCATTGTTTTTAACGGGAAAAGTCCATTGCTGATCGCTAATGATTGGGTTAGGATAAGTATTTTGTATTAAGACTAGCCATGACAAAAAAAATATAACGCTGAAAAGACTGGTTGAATACTTGTTAGTTAACATAACACTTAGAGTATCAGCCTAGTGAGATTTTCTTAGTTTGTTTCAGATTACTTTGATAAAGGCTCGAAAAGATCATCTGGGTGGTGTTGTGATCATACCGGATGGAGGTTACGCGTGGTGGTGACCAGGTGCATGTTGCCTCCGGTGTTGTGTAACCGGATGGAGATTGCGTGTGGAGGTGACTGGATCGAGGTTGCCTGTTGCGTTGTGTAACCGGATGGAGTGAGTATGTCTGTAGAGCGGCGATAGCCCAGTGGTGTACGCAGCGGACTGTCGAGGCGATGGTCTCGGGTTCGATGCCCAGGTACCCCGGGCACACACCTCTGACATTTCAAAATGGTGTACCTTACAAATTAATTATCGCTCGCTTAATGATGTGACCGGTAGATGTCAATAGGCTCACTCCATATTACATTGGGACAGAAACATAACTGTCGAAGTATGGGTGTCATACACCTCCGCCTACCCTTTTGGGGATAAAAGGCGTGAAGTTATGTATGGGTGAAATAAATAATTGTTTATGATTTTCATTAAAACCTGTAACCGATTTGATCAAAATACCTTTTATTTTCCACTGACTCGGGCCAGGAATGGCCGAACGGCTAGAATGAGTACTGTTCGAGAATTTTCTATTATTCCTAGAGCGAAGTGCATTAAGATATGGCACTTGATAACTCTAATGTCAATAGAGAGGCTCTCTTAACTATTCGCAGACAACGAGCATCTCAGCACCCTTGCCGACGGGACTTTGGGTTTGTGAGCAAGGCTGCACAAATCACCGGCAAACTGGACTCCGGCATGCCGCCACCGCACACCGCTACGAGTTGCTGCGGCAGAGCATTATGATGTTGCGGCGAGGCAAGTGGACGCCGGATGCGTGCTCAGCTTTCTTCGAGAGTGGCGAGTGCTGATAATGGGGCTAATGATATTAGACCACTTAGAGAACTTACATGGGTATGGGTCTCTGTTTTGAACACCAGTGGGGCCAATGTTATTAGACCACTTAGAGAACATACAGGGGTATGGGTCTCTGTTTTGAACACCAGTGGTGTTAATGTTATTAGACCACTTAGAGAACATACATGGGTATGGGTCTCTGTTTTGAACACCAGAGGGGTTTATGTTATTAGACCACTTAGAGAACACACGAGGGTATGGGTCTCTTGGACGCCAGTGGGGCTAATGTTATTAGACCACTTAGAGAACATAATTACGATGGTATGGGTCTTTTGGATGCCAGTGGGGCTAATGTTATTAGACCACTTAGAGAACATACGACGGTATGGGTCTCTTGGATGCTAGTGGAGCTAATGTTATTAGACCACTTAGAGAACATACAACGGTATGGGTCTCTCCCCCACTCAGTCATAGTATGCAAACGTTAGGGCCTATGCTATGAACGTGTGAATATGACAAGCTAACTTGGGGCCTCTGTCACCCGACAGTGTATGGCGCGTGATGGAAGTCCGGATTCTGTCATTCACGATGCACTGAATTTAATTTCTCTTTTACTCGTGTTAAATAATGTTGTATAATAATGTTACAGCACTATTTGATAGACCATTGTCTGTGGGCGCTTGAGTGCATGCTTGCGCCCATGGTACGGGTAACTAAAATAAAACGTAAAGTCATTTTCTTTACTTTCCTCCAAGACATATGCTTCAGACTATAACACGAACCAGAGTGAATTACTTACATGTTCTCTTTGTGTTTCAGAGCATGCGCAAAATGATAATGACCAGGTTGCAGTAGATGCTGCTGCTGATGCCAATGTTGCGAGTGATGATGTGGTCGAGGACGCCACGCCGTCAGGAACGGCCGTCTTAGAAAATATTCCTTCCCACCAAAACGAGTCAAGTGAAAGGGAATAAAACGGAGCGGTTACAACTTACAACGTCTCGGGCTCATTCCGTGTTTGGCTGTCGTACTCGACGGACGTTATTATAGTGCTTAGTTATGGTTATAGTTCTCTTAATTGTGGTATTTTCAGTTCAGTGTACATCTATCGCTGTTATTCACTATTTATATTAAGTAAAATAATCTGTAAGGAATAAAACTTTCTAGCTTGATCAGTGTCTTGTTTTTTTTTAAATCAAACCACATCTGATCCCTAAGAATATATATTTCTTGTGAATATATATGTCTAAACGACTGGACCGATTTTGATGAAACTTTTTGTGTGTGTTCAAGGGGTCTTGAGAATGGTTTAGATTCATTTTTTTTTATATCGGTTTGGAAAATCCTCATGGAGTCCCTCCGCCCTGGGGGAAGGGCGAAGGGGACTGTCAGACTCTTACTGACTAAAAACCATGTACCCGTGTGTCGGAGGGTTAGGTATCACCGAAGCATTCGCGACCCCCCGACGGGTATTGGCCCGCCAGATGGTCAGGCGGGCCCCGAACAAAACCCCCTTGGTGGCGGATGAAGGTGTTGGGCTCCGCCGCCAAAACACCCAGCGGCCGCAGAGGATAGGGAGGACGGCAACGTAACACCGCATCTCCTCTTCCTCTGCGGCCCCAACGCGACGCAACAAATGGTGATCAAATGGGGGCGCACCATGTGGTCACGGGAGATAGAGCGCGCGGCAACGCAACACCAACACGCCTCTCCTCCCGCGACCGCGCCCGACTGCGAGGGACAGACAGAACTGTCCCCCGCACCCGCACCTTTGGACGCGTCCTGCGCAGGCCCCTCCAGGCCCACGCAGAGCGTCCACTCCCGTGATCTCTCTTAACTTCACCGCGGGTGTCCAAGCCCCGGCTACTGAGCCCCCCCACCACGACAAGGTGGAGATCCCACGGGGGATCGCCGGGTCAGCTAGTAACAATAATATAGTGAACGAAAAGCTATATAAAGTATGTTGATGTTATGTATGTTGATTTTTTATCAACGTACTAAATAAATTTCGAGTATTATTTTTTATGAGCATGTGAATTATTTATAAATTAGTTGACCCATTATAATTATATGGGCCTGTGGAATGTATTTATTTATTTATAAGTCACAAATATAGGTACATGGGATCTTATTGGTACATAGATGTGTTAGAATCACTATATTTAACCTTGCAGCATGTGACATACTTACATCCCTACTAATATTATAAATTCGAAAGTGTGTATGTATGTTCCGTTTTCACGCGAAAACGGCTGAACCGATTTTGTTGAAATTTAATATAGAGATATATTAGACCATGGAGACGGACTTAGGCTACCATAAGTTACAAAAATTAAACTGGGAGGGATTGTAGGGAGGATAGAAGTTTGTACGCCAGAAATTTTCCTCTTGAAAGTAAGTACGGATGCGCGAATAATTGAATACTGCGCATGTGCTGTCTGTCAGTACTGTCACATCATATATATATATATATATTGGACATATTGTATTGAAACATGGCTTTGAAATTTGTCATGGATACTGACCGAGTTACCCTATTGAGCTTCTGACTCTTTAGAATAATCAGAAGTGTCATCACACAACTTGAGACTGAAAGTACCTAGATATGTATGATAATTTAAGCGGGCAAAAGCTAGTATAAAATAATTAAGTACTAGAGTAAACTATAGTACCCCCCCAATGATTGGCACTCTGCTGAATTATCCTGAATATTAGGCAAATCTTACATTATTATGTCACAGAAATACATTCATAAGCAGGATTAACCTATTTTTTATACACAGAACAAATATTTAAATCTTAACTATGAACCATTTTACTTTAACAGCTATTTAAAAAAAATGTTAGAAAAATTGCTTAAAAATTTATGAAATGTTTAGGTTGGGTAGTTACTTTCCGAAGCGAAAAAATGTATTTTAATTAATTTTACACAAAAGTACCTATTTCTTTGTATCTGTTATCTTCATTAAAGCATAATAAACGTTAGTTTTGCGCTATTAAATAGATGGATAGTCTTTTTCGATAGTGCCAATGACTATACTTAAAAATTGTTGAACAACATAGTCATTGGCACATATTAGAATCATATTTTTTTTCAAATTTTTGTTTGTTTTCCGTCAAATTTGCATACAAACAAGTTTAGATTGTATATGCCTTCACAATTACACCCAACTTACTTTGGTACGGTCGTACAGAGATAGCTACCTTTCTCTACAAAGTACCCAGAAATCAGGACAGATATCGCTTAAAACAAAGGACTTAGTAGTATAGACAAAAATATTACGAACAAAATGCTTGTGAGAAACTGAAACAGGGCTCATTTCCTACAATGTATCTAAGAGACAAAATGAGCTACATTAGAAAAATATGCCGAAAGAAAGATATAAAACGTGGTTAATGAACTAAACTTCTCTCAAATATGGACTTATGTTAGAAATATTAGAAGGTTACATAAACATTCATAAATATACGTAGAATACATGTATAAAGATCCGGATATCAAGTCTTAAGACTAGACAGTCTTAAGACTTGATACCCAGACGGGTATCACGGCCTTAGGCCAACAGTGCCAATGATTGTACCTTTTGGGTACTGCCAATAACTATACCAGGGTGCCAATAATTGTACTTTTCTTAAGAAATAAGTTTGAGCACATTGGTTCGGCGTTACACCGAAACCGTAGGGGTTCTAGGCGACTTGGAGAGGGAAATGGACTGTATAGAGAGGATAGCGGTTCTTTAGCCGCCTATAGGAGTGTGGTGCGGGAAGAGGTGATTGAGTGGGTATAGGATATTTCAAGGATGGAGGGCACCTACCTTATACAACCTTCTTCGTTTCCGTAGGGCAGTCTCCTGGTGGTTTCGTGATGCAGCTGCTTGTTTTCACTTCAATTCACCATTCGCGAGCGGGTTTTCCTTGGTGGAAGCGGTAATAAATCACATACAACGGTGCGGCGCGGTACGGTATCGAGACGGCGTTCTCAGCGGGAGGAATGTTCTCGACTGTCACTCGCGTCTACGATCGCGTCGACGAATCAGTCGAAGGCAGTGCCTCTTCCAGGGAGTGGGATAGAGCGGGACGGAAATATGGTATCGCTCACACTAGACGTGGAACGATTGATCTTGATGCGATTCGTTATAGATAGGAAGGTAGATGGCGCTACCATATCCCCCCGGCCCTAAAGGGTTGCCTTTAAAAAAAATAGAATTGAACTTAGCTATGTTGGGTGTACTACCGCATAACCCATCAATAGGCTAAGACAGCGATATGACAATAAAATTAATCTAAATTAACTTTAGCGAAAGCTACAAACGCAATAATAGCGAAAACTACTAACTAAATACTTAAACTAAGAGGTAAGTCCAACTTCAGGCTAGATCTCACTGAGTTGGAAGCGGACAGAGACGTACAACAGGGCGCACGTAACTCCCCTTGGCGGTTTTCACGGTAACAACGCGAGTTGTACCGTCCTTGGAAGTATGCAATTTCTCTACGATGGCTAACGGCCATGAAAGCGGCGGAGCATTATCATGTATTATGACGACCAACGTACCCTCCTGTATAGGGGATGCAGGACTATTCCACTTGGATCTAGCCTGAAGCTGGTGTAGATATTCCGCACGCCAGCGCCGCCAGAACGACTGCACGAGTTTATCCAGCAAAGTATGTCTCTGGAGCAAGCTTGAAGAGTCTGCTTCAGGAGCCGGAAATGACGATAATGGCACTGTGTTCAGAAAATGTGCAGGGCTTAACGCGGATGGTTCTGCAGGGTCACTACTCAATGCCGTGAGCGGACGCGAGTTGATCAGTGCCTCGACTTGTGCAAGGACAGTTAAAAGCTCTTCGTAAGAGAGGATCTGTTGACCTATAACCTTGAAGAGATGCGTTTTAATTACTTTGACCATGCTTGCCCAACATCCACCGAAATGTGGTGATGCTGGTGGAATAAACTTCCAGTCAATATGATCTATGGAAAGTTCTTCCTGAAGACGAGTACGATAACCCGCGACGTGATTGAAACAAGTAGCGGGAACAAGTTCAATCAATTTACTAACGCGGTTGGCGACAAAAGTCTGCCAGCGATGAGGAGAAGAATGAATCCAAGCGAGCACTACTTTGGAGTCGGAAAATGCGTATATTTATTAATAGAGTAGTGGGGCAAAACTGTGTCTAGAACCTTGTGGAGCAACTGAGACAGCAGAAGAGCCGCGCACAACTCCAGTCTCGCAACCGAAATGGTTTTAACAGGCGAGACCTTAAACTTGGCACAAACTAACTGCACCGAGTAGTTAGAACCAATGCGGACTTGCAGATATACGACTCCGCCGTAAGCACGCTCGCGGGCGTCAGCGAAACCTGTTAAGTTGATGGTACATCCATCTACCAACCCAAGATGACGCGGAATAGTAATTTGATTGAGCGCGGTAAGCTCAATACAAACTGGCCCCAAGCGGCGACAATATGGTCAGGGGGTGTTTCATCCCACTCACACTATAATAGCCAAAGCTCTTTGATCAAGAGCTTGGCGTACAAAATTGTGGGAGCCACAAAACCCATTATGTCCCATAGTCGAGCCACTGTGGACAGCATAGTGCGTTTGGTGCACTTATCATCTGGTGGTGAGACGTCAAACCGAAAACTATCACAGGATTTGTCCCAGCGTAAACCGAGAACCTTATGCGGTACAGACTTCTCAAACTCAATGTCTGGAGAAGCTTTATGAGAATCTGGTATGCGTGCGAGAACCTCCTTAGAGTTGCTTGTCCATTTGAAAAGATCAAACTGGCCTCGCTTGAAAAGCTGAATAAGCTCTTCACAAAGCGAAATTGCTAGTGGAGCGGATATGACACTACAGGCAATGTCATCCATATACAGAGCGGATGTGTAGCATAGTATAGTGTGGCGTAGCGTAGCTTAGCATAGCATAGCGTAGCATAGCATAGCATAGCGTAGCATAGCGTAGCATAGCGTAGCATAGCGTAGCATAGCGTAGCATAGCGTAGCATAGCGTAGCATAGCGTAGCATAGCGTAGCATAGCGTAGCTAATTAGTGCTTTATCTTACACACAGTTTTAGCACCCACCTTGATCTCTTGAAGAGCAGAACAACAACAAGACGTAATACAATGAGAAGTATGTAACGTAGGTACGGTACCCATAATCACATACCCAAGTACCGTCTCAATAGCGGGCGGTAAATCATATCGCTCACTACGAACTATGTTAGTTAGTAGCAAGTGCGGAAATATTGAAGCTCCGATCAAAAGATCAAGGCCTGCCGGATTCGCAAACTCCGCGTCGGCTAACGGCAATGACTCGAGATGAGTGAGTGATGCTACGTCTACATTAGCGTTCAGTAATGCGTCCGTGATACGCTCCACGATAAGCGAAGAAATGTTAAAATTAATATTCCTATCAAAACGCGAATGTATTTTAATATCTACGGAACCCCTGCAATGCTTTTCTGATCCGCCTATCCCTTTGACGGTTGAGTTAGTATTTTTAAAGTTATTCCATAATCCGAGGCGTTTGAAGCATTCCGATGTTATTAGATTGGTCTGAGATGCGCTATCTAGCAGACAACGTACCATGTGCGGCGACCCATTAACATCATATACGATAACTTGCGCTGTCGCTAACAGAACAGTCTTAGACGCCGTATACTGCGTTTTGGCCCTGCGCGGATCATTATAGATGCGCGAGTGCCGTCCTCGCGTGCGCGTGGCCCGCGCAACGGATATCGTACACAACGATACTTCGCCCTCAGACGCAGAAGGCGCAGCTACCGTGTTCTGCACTTGCGACGTACTCGTAAGTGTGTCAAGGTTAGCGGCTTGACTTGACAACCGGTTATTTTTATCAAAATGTAACAGTGTATGATGTTTTTGTTTACACGAGCGACATCTCGTTCTACTGGAACAATTACTCGTTTTATGTTTTATGCTTAAGCAATTAATGCAAGCTTTGTTATCTTTTACGCTTTTAAAACGAGCAATTGGATTTAAATCATTAAAGGTGGGACACTTATAGTAATGGTCGTGCACTATATTACTGCACAGACACTTCTGTGAATTATTACTATTAGATTCCGAACATGTTTCGTAAGATTGTGGATTAGGGACTGAGTTATTATTACTATTTCGCGATTTATTCAACCTTTGTTTGTTGCTGTTAGTGTTAGACGGGCCAGGTGAACCAGACTGCGTGTTATGAAATATTCGACACTGATCTTTGATGAACGAAATAAAACTATCTAGTGTAGGTATTTTATTATTGCGTTCCGTCATCTCGAATGCGCGAATTGTATCAGTGTCAAACTTTTTTAAAGCGAGTTGAAGCAACATAAAGTCGGAAAGATCTTCTAATTTTAAGTTTTTAAGAGAATTAGCTGCGGTAACAAAGTTATCAATAAACAGCTGGAAATTCGAGACAGACGCGGCACCGGACAATTTAAGATTTAAAGCTTGATCAAAGTACGTAGACGCTAGGACGCGCGTGTCCTGATATCTGTCAAGTAGTGACTGAAATATGACCTGATAATTCTCAGCACTGGGTGTGACACCTGCAAATACGGACTGGGCTTTCGGTGACAGTTTACCTATTAAATAGTACAACCTGTCAGCATCTGTCAGAGAACCATTATCGTGCACTGTAGACTTAAAACTCGCATAGAATAACGGCCAATTTCGTATATCTCCGTCAAACGACATAATCTCGATTGGCGGTAATCTCGGTTTGCGGGCAACGGGCTCTGCTGAACATTTACCCTCCAATTGCGATTGTATACGCTTAATAATACAATAAAGATCTTTGAATGAGGTATACGCCTGATAGTTCGGTTTTTCATCAGGATTGATAGAAAGTAATCTTGCGTTATAATCGTCTAACAACTTATGAAAATCTGTTCGAATACTATCTACTGTTATACAATAACTGAGAAATGCTTCGCTATTACTGTCAGACATAGATGCGGTTTTTGAGCATTCATAGATATTTTGAATGCGCTCAAATAAAATATTGCGTTTTGCTTCTAAGATTGTCATCTCTTTGTCTTCCGACACGCGTGACTTCTTTTGTTGTGACATGCTTACGTAAGTATAAGCTAATGAGAACGAAACAAAATAAGAATATCTAATGTATCTATTATTCTACCTAAGTAGGCTAAGTAGGCAACACCTTAGAGCCGAGGAATTAAAGTTGATTGAAATATGAGATTTATAAGACAACTATGATAGTTGCAGAAATAATAATTTAATAAGTAGGTAGCTACATAAAAGTTTACCTACTAATGCGGGCGGAAATAACCATGTGACGGTTATGTGAATATATTAGGAGTATAGCTAGGTGCTATAACTGCCTAGGTATAGCGGTATAACGTATAAAACGTAAATGAATCCGGCTCGAAGGACCAAAAAAATGGTTCGGCGTTACACCGAAACCGTAGGGGTTCTAGGCGACTTGGAGAGGGAAATGGACTGTATAAAGAGGATAGCGGTTCTTTAGCCGCCTATAAGAGTGTGGTGCGGGAAGAGGTGATTGAGTGGGTATAGGATATTTCAAGGATTGAGGGCACCTACCTTATACAACCTTCTTCGTTTCCGTAGGGCAGTCTCCTGGTGGTTTCGTGATGCAGCTGCTTGTTTTCACTTCAATTCACCATTCGCGAGCGGGTTTTCCTTGGTGGAAGCGGAAATAAATCACATACAACGGTGCGGCGCGGTACGGTATCGAGACGGCGTTCTCAGCGGGAGGAATGTTCTCGACTGTCACTCGCGTCCACGATCGCGTCGACGAATCACGCGAAGGCAGTGCCTCTTCCAGGGAGTGGGATAGAGCGGGTCGGAAATATGGTATCGCTCGCACTAGACGTGGAACGATTGATCTTGATGCGATTCGTTATAGATAGGAAGGTAGATGGCGCTACCACACATTTTTATGCTAATAAAACAGCTTTATTATAATTATATTATATATTATAATATATATATATATATATATATATATATATATATATATATATATATATATATATATATATATATATTTATATTTATATATATATATATATATATATATATATATATATATATGTGTATATATACCTATTTTAATCTAATACATATTTGTTTTATATATTATATTGATTGATACTGTTCTTATGTCCGTGAGTCACCTGTGGGCTTCAGCTGAAAAGCAGCGCTTTGGTCAGTGGTCACCCACCTGAACCACAGCACATGCTGAGCTCGTAGGCTTTAGACACATTAATTCTATTATTGTTATTTCAATCTTTTTGTTGTCTTTGTACCTTCCAAATGCTTTTGCTTTGCTTTTTATTTATTTTTGTTTGTGTTATGTCAGTTATGTGTGTCTAATAAATATTTTTCTTTCTTTCTTTCTTTCTTTATTAAATACGGTGTTTTATTTTTATCAATGCCCATGTAAACACAATAGGCTTGTGTCCTAAAATGTAATTAGCGATTGATTCGTTCCTCTATTAGAAGTTAAACTGAAATACCTGATTTTTTCTTCAAAAATCGATCAGCAACATTACTAATTACGGCTTTTTAAAAACCTTTTTGAATTTGACACTAAAACGCTGAAAACCATCATGGCGTTTGAGTGATATCACAAAGTCCAAAACAAAACAAACCGTGAATGTAGTCTGGTCTGATGTACCCACTTTTATTTTGTTATATTCGATTTGACAGGTAGAAAGTTTGACGTTCTAGTAGTATTTACTACTAAAACGTCAACAACATGAATAGGCGGGTCCACACAGACCGAGCAACCTCGCGCGGAAAATACTTCGTGAGGCTGCTTGGTCTGTGTGGACGTGGCTCGGTCGAGGAAAGCGCACGGCAGCCGCGGCCGGCCGCACGCGTGCGCCCGAGCTACCGAATTAGACACGTCCACACAGAGCGCGCAGCCTCGCGAGGAATTGGCGCGCGAGGCTGCGCGCTCTGTGTGGAGGTGCCCCGGCCGAGGCAAGCGTGTGTGCCGCCGCGGGCAAGCGACCGAGCGGCCGAGCCATCGAGTTTGGTTTTTTGTTTTGCCGCGGTCTGTACGCTGTTTCGTGACTCGCTCGAACATAATAATCCCTACTAATAATATAAATTCGCAAGTGTGTTTGTATGTTGGACATTTTTTTTATAGACTCACGTCTGTATCCGCGTAAGGATAGGCAGAGTTGTATTATTACTACATCCACATTTCACTATGAAATGTTTGGGTCCCACGTAATAGGGGATGAGCCTATTGCCGTTAACGGGCACATCAGCAGACTCCGTGCTGCTTCTGAGAATTCGGGAAAACCCAGTAACACTTTTGCCCGACCCGGGAATCGAACCCGGGACGGTGTATTCCTGTTGTCCCCACTGAGGCTGTCTCCATACACGGGGGACAACAGAACTTAATAAAATTAATTAAAATTTATGCCTGTTGTCCCCATTGCCTGTTTATCTGTTAATGGGGACAGCGGAACTCAATAAAATAATTACATTTTATTCCTGTTGTCCCCACTCGCGTCTCTGTTAACAGGGACAAGTGAAACTTAATAAAATTATTATAATATGTCGTTACATCACGGGACTTTTGAGAGCTAATGTCAAATTAGTGCCTCATTAGCTTTTCGAGTACCTAGGGTTAGGTGCGGCTGTAATAAGTTACTAAATAGGTTATGTTAGGTTCTCTTTTGAACCTTAATCCGAAAATAGGAGCCCCGCGAAGCAGGGCTCCGTCAACCTTAGTTTATTAAACTAGTGTGAAGAATGCGGAAGTTGGCAGTGCCATACACACGCACAGGCTTACGTCAATGGGGACAAGAGGAAGGATATTTTTAAGTTTTTGTTGTCCCCATAAGGAAAAAGCGTCAATGGGTACAACGGGAAAAAAAATTATGACATCCCGCTGTCCCCATCGTGGGGAAAGTCTCAGTGGGGACAACAGGAATACACCCCCGGGACTTCTGCTCAGCAGTCGCATACCCTATCCACTGGTCACTGAATGACGGAGGATACATTCATCATAACATTCTCATCTTTGACGCTATTTATTGTACAAATAATAATCCTTCAGTCTGTGCTTCGGTTACAGTGTCCTTGCCTACAGACATTCATTTCCTATAATTCATTCTATATTTTTTCCATGTCTACCTATTCCATCCTTTAGGTATAACAATAATCGACGACCGGTTGGCAAAGCGGGAGTGTAAGCGACTACAACGCCGAAGGTCGCGGGTTCGATTCCCGCTCATGTCAAACATTTGTGTGCATGAACATGAATGTTTGTCTTGGTCTGGGTGTTTCAATGTATATGTATATTTACAAAAAAGTAAGTATAAGTAGATAAATATGTATGTTATGGCCCATTATTACCATTGTCTAGTACCCAAAGTTGGTACAGCAATTGGCGTCAGTCAGGCAGCCGGCTAGTAGAAGCACATGCCACAACCCTATTGCATTATGACCATTTCCAAGTACTATATTTATAAACAAAATTTAAAAATGAGAAGGAGGAGAGACCAACAATCTCACATTGATACGTAGACCGATAGATGGCAAATGAACTATTTCACTCTAATTCACAAGTCGACAATTTGATACATGCGCAATAGATTTTCAACTATATTTTCATGTTCTGAATTCAAACTTTATGACAACTACAATTTTGTTTTTTTCCTACGGTGCCGAAGCTGCCGCGCTCTAGGTCGCGTTCACATTTATCTGATGTAATCTGTCGTGATGGTGTCTGTCGTATCGACAGACAATATCCCGGTCTGCGACAGAGAGAGGGGGGGGGGTTGTGGGGACGGTACAGCGCGAATTAAGAGATGGACTCAGATTAATTTAAAAAAAATACTTTATTTAACTATAACAGCTTAACAGTATATTTAAAATATAAAATAGTAATCGCTAATGCTTGATCTGAAAGGTATTTATAATAAATTAATGCTAAGATGACAATAAGATTATCTAGATAATTTGGTGGGGAGAGATGTGCTGACGAAGCTAACATTGTTGGGTTCCGTACAGTTAACTCGCGCGACACAACTCGTCAGACTAATGTGGACGCGCCACTGTCTGTCGTAAAGCGTCAGACGCGCGTATGCAATTGTGCGCAATGGACGACGAACTAATTGACTTCCTTTTTATAATATTATTCTTATACAGTACCTATAGATGAGCTAATTGAATACGAAATAATATAATCCTATGTAAATAATTTATTGATATAATTGGATATCTACTTAATCTGAATCGGATAATTCATCAAAAACATTGCGAAAGTGTGAACTTCACGAGAGTCAAGACAGAACTGATGTCTGTCGCGATCTGACGCAATTTTAAATTGCGTCAGATCGCGACAGACGGCGACAGACAAATGTGAACGGTTAGTAATTACGACAGAGACCGTCACGAGAGATCACGTCAGATAAATGTGAACGCAGCTTTATTCTATGGCCTCGCTCGTTCGGGGACCGTTTCCTCGCGCGGCAAATGCCTCGCGAGGCTGCTCGCTCGGTGTGGACCCACCTAATGGCGGACGGAATGTTAGACGTAACGCTCTTTGATTGGTATTCACTGTCACAAGAATAAATAGATTATTTTTAGTTTTAGAATCCTAAAAATAACATTAATCTTACTTTTTTATAATAAATATTAAACTTTATTGACATCTTAAAATCATTATGAATCTATAGATACTACAATCAAACCGATTTATTTTTAGTGGACACAAGCCTATTCCGACAAAACCATAGAAAATATTATTGAATTTGTATTTTCCTGAGAATTTGTTACTTAGTAATAGAACCCGCTTAGGGTGCCAATCATTATACTGTTTACCCTAATCTAGAACAGAATATTGTATTATAATGTATCGGATAAATAACCATACACTGAATAATAGGCCTTTTGCAATAAAAGTTTTTTTAAATTAGTCTTTAATAATTTAATATTTAGTTCTTCTAGAAAAGGCTTCTATGAATGGTTAAATATCCTAAAAATATACTTTTAGTAAAATATGCAGTATTATTTAAAGGTACACTAATTTTTTAATTGTGTCTTTTACTTTTTAATTTTGTAAACATGTGCATATTCTTTATCACAAACAATACAGTTTCAAGTATATATATATATATGGTAGGGTCAGAATGTTCCGTTTTATGAAATAGGGTCTACAGCTATCGGTTGATTTAAGGTAACAAATGGCTCGAACGCACTTTTTTTGTGCTTTAAATGCATGGTCTACGTCTCTAGAATTGCCCCAGAAAATTATAGCATATCGTAAGAAACACACAGCACTTTCTATCTTACTGTTACAAAAGATTACAACTAAGAGCGTACACCAATTTTTTTTGTTTTACACATTTCTCAACGAGCTTATTTTATACTTGATTATAATTTTCACTATTTTCATCAATGAACTTCGCTTACTTTATATCTTCTGCATTCGTACAATAACCCTTTTGAAGTTTACTCACGTATCCTTCCTAGATTGGGAATGGGATAACCCATTACTCATACTGCGACAGTATTCCACTAACCACCATCAATTTGTAAGTCTTAGACAAACAAGTATTGATTAAATGAAAGTATATTAAGCTCTACAAAATTACGCAGTTACTTACACCCTACATAAAAAATATACAAAGCAAAATGAGCCTACCACTCTAGGCACACAAAAACACAATCAGTATAAAATCGACATGATAATTGCCGGCAACGAGGAAAACCTCGCGTGTCTAACTTGATTAAATTCTACTTGAACAGGTCTGTTTGGTTATTCACAGTAACAACAGGAAGCAACGTGGCGATAGAAAATACAAGCTATTTTCATTTCACCCTTGTAACCCGACTCGACTTATGCATTTGATATAGTGTACTGTGTTAAAGTTACGCAAATTATTTTTGTAGCAGATGAAAATGTTGCAGTGAATGATTTGTTTATTATTGTTTTAAAATGGTATGCTGATATTTAATTTGTTATTTTTATCTATACAACCATAAATTACATTTAAGTATCGTTTTACTCACAAGTGGTCAGGTCAAATATAAATTCCCGAATCACAAATTTGAAAAAGTTGTGGTTATCCTGCCTCATCATCATTCTCCTAGCGTTATCCCAGTTTCAACCTGGGGTCCGCTTTCTAGTCTAACCGGATTTGGCTGAATATTAGCTTTTCCACAGAGTGACTGCCTGTCTAACCTCCGCAACGTGAAGGGTTAGCGATATTCCATGGTTTAGACGACTTTCTGTTTATTTAAAAGGTACTGACGCCTTGTAAAGACTGTCAAAGTACTTCATGACAACCGGGACCGACGGCTTAGCGTGCTCTCCGAGGCACGGGGCAAGCGATAATTTATAATTCAATACGCACATAACTCCGAAAAGTCATTGGTGCGCGCCGTGGATTCGAACCCGATACCCTCTGCATGGCAGTCTGTTGGTATCTCCACTAGGCTATCGCTGCCTCTGGTGGTTATTCTGCCTATTCCTATGAAAAGACCTTCTAAACTTATATATTAGTAGGCTGTATTTTACAGTCACACAATGTGAGAAAGACCAAGATACTTAATGTGAGTGAAACTTGCAACTAAATTTTGTTCTGGGTCGATGGTGATCGAGGCGCTTGTTAGTGTCAACCAAGATGTGATGTGTCAACATCTTTATATGCCTTAACTTATGTTCGTAGAAATCTGTAGGCCTTAAATATACCCCCCACGTGATTACAGCACGCACGGTCGTGCTCTAATTCAAGTGGTTCCATGTGTTTGCGGCACGCATGGTCGTGCTCTAATAAAGTCGTCCTATTGGTCGCAAATTTTTAACGTTTTGTTTTACTTAAACCTAGAAACGAAAGTAGCAACTATTAGCATAGTTCATTTTCTATGCAACAAAATTATTTTAGAAGGGTGAGGGAAACGAAACGCGCCAAAAAATATTGAAATATTATTATCTGTGTCTCAGTTGCGAAAGCGTCCGCCATTGTTGTGTTTTGTTCCGCGATCTTTATAATAAAAGTTGTCTTGTGGAAGAAACCGGTGAATATTTTATAAAGATACTTATATAGATTTACTCAGAAATAAATAAATATTAATTGTGAACTGATATTATTCGTGACAAAGACAAGAAATACAGTGATAAAAGGCAAAAACTTTTTAGAAGGGCTATTTCTACTCTTGAAACTCGCTATTTTCGTAAGTGTTTTATGATAAATATTCTTTTAATAGTTATGAAAGACATAAAAGTACCCAGATTATTTATCTGAAGACATATTTTAGCAACTAAATACTAGCATTGTTGTACATTTTCACTGTTATCGTGTTTCAAATGGTAAATAATTCACAGCCACAGTGTTCGTTACAGTAACATGGCGGCCTGGCACGGCAAACTTTTTGTTACGCGTTCGGATTATAATTTTTTTAGTGGCGTTAGTTTCGTTTGCTACAAATAAATAATGCATTGTGTGAAAACCTAAAGGTATATGTGATCATGTTTTTGTGTTTATGAACCAAACAAGTAATGAAATTCATTAATATGTGATGAAATGTTTGTGCGAACGAGTGAAAAAAAGCAAACCTCTAAGTTTATTAAGCTGGTTTTGCCGGAAAGGTGAGTATTTCGTAGTAATTCATGTTATTATTATGATAGTTAATTTTGTAACCAACACAATAATATGCAATTTATGTGATATAATTATAGAAAGGTGTCATAATTAATTTTTTTCCGGTAACCTATGCCAATGAAAATTTGCAGCAACGTGACCTTTCGCTTAAGACATGCAGAATAGGACCACCGGCTTATATATTAGCTTTCTATTTCAAAGAAATTTCCTTCCCGCATATTAAAATTTCAATAAACCGTTCAAAGTTCGACACGTTTTGGAAGCATAAGAGTGAACAAATATTAACTCGAAGCACGTAATTTTTATAGCAAACAATGTACAGGATTGTGGAAATCGTTCTAGTTTAAGAATAAAAGTCACTAAGATTTTATTAAACAAGGAAAGTAAAAATAGTCTTACTTATCTAAGGAAATATTCAATTTCTTACCTTTTATCCATGAATCTACTATACCGAAATCCGCAGATATTATTAAGAATATTGTGCGTACTTTATATTTTCGCTTACTTTTCTTAATCTCACGGCAAATCCGCTTAGACACTGAAACCTTTATGAACATGAACGAATGAAATCTCTTTTTTGTACGAAGTTGCTTTTGACGGATAGCATATTTTTTTTAGTTTCGTGTCAAAATAAAATGGTTGTTCTAGTTTCGTAGTTTTTCACGAAGCCAATTAACACCACGAACGTACAACTGTGCATACGTCCTTGTTTTAACTTTCCATGTTTGGATTATAAAATCAATATTGAACATTTCAACTTGAAAACTGTTTGCGGGATTATTCGTGGCTTACTTAGGTACTTTTTGGCCGAGTTTCTGTAGCACTCGTGTTAATACTGTAATAATAATTAAGGAATAAAATATTGCGAGTTTGATAGAGTGAATGGATTTTGTTACCCTTTCACGCAAAACCTTGTCAAAAATATTTTGATGAAATTTCGCTGTAATCTACATCAGGCAAAATTTATACATCAGGCAAGCACGTGGGTCACTTTTATTTTCAATACTGAACCCACGCAGGCAAAGCCGAGAGATTAAGCTAGTCTATGCCGTCTATATATTTGAAACTATAATATGTTTAAGGCGCTGTTATACCTCAGAAGCCGTGAAACTCCTAATTTTTCGTCGCGCATCTAGCCATAACGGTACATATTACAAACTAGCAAAAATTAGAGCTTAAAGTCAAAAGTCTGAACAAAAGACTTTTGAAAGAATTTTTCATGTACGTAAAATAGAATCACGGTAAAAAAATCACAAAATCGAGGCAGAAAATAATCTTTCGTCTCACTGTTTGCAATATTTTGATCGTAAGCTGTCGTATTTTTTTTTGATAATATTGTAGGAAATCTAATGAACTAAAGAATTACCTTATTTATTTTCATATTATACCTGTATATTTTGTAAAATTAAATCAAATCTGCCAAACGTCTATGATTTTGACGCTCGGTAGATCCCATCAATATCAAACGCTTCAGCAATTTAAACCTTATTAGCATAAGCGGTGTACTGAGTGTCAGTTGCTAGTTTACGCCTCGCTCAGACCTCATCATTCGGCTATGAGCCCTGTGAGAGATAGGTCATGTCGCTTGCGTCTCCCCTGCACGAAATTTTACGTAAACCTGTTTGTTATTGTAATACGCCGATTTGAGTTCGTAATTTCATGTTTTGTGTTATAGACTGAATACTTTGAATCAAATAGGCTTTTCATGTAACTATGGGCACATATAATTAGGACCTAAGTTTATACTCTTGTTGCGTTTAATGTGCTATTGTTTCTGTGCTTATAAATATATAATTAGAAGAATAAAATATGGACAACTAGAGAAATGAAGTTCTACGAAGGATTTGTACAAGAAAGCGTCGTAATAAAATAGAAATTCATCCATGGCCAAGTGATTATGAAATATGTAACATTTTTACACAATTAATTATTTTCATAAGAGTCTTTTATGACTAACTATGTTACTTATATATTATCGATTATGCATAATATAATTATATAAATTATTCTCACAATACATAGCTGCCACAGTTTTCAATTTTTGAAAGAGTAATAACATAAAATCGAATCATTTTATGTACCTATATTTCAAATTCATTAGCTTGTCAGAGCGCCTGGAGCGCTAAGATGCCGCCACGGCGAACAATAATGATGACAGCGCTAATATGGCGCTCCGCAATCCGCACACAAGCGGTAACGAATGTTGTATTATTGTGTTTTGAACATAAACCTTTTTAGGTATATCGGGTAAAACTTTGATTATTCATAAACTATTAGGTATGTCTCAGTACATCTAATATGTTTTTAATTTCTAAAATCAATCATTTATAAGTAAGAAGGTGACTTCTCTGTTTGCTATAACACAAGATATAGTATTTTTTTAATAATAAAGTACGTAACTAATTATCATTATTGTAATTACAGTGAAGTTAAAGATAACAGTTCTGCAACGTCTTACACACATTTGACTTCAGTCATTCCTAACACGATCTGTTCAAGAGCTAGCCGAGAAATGCCAAACAATTTTTTTAACAAATTTGACTCAAATTCCGTAGTGATAAGCAAAAATTACAAGAGGGATTGCAGTGACTGGTTCGAATTGCGTAAGAATATGTTGGCAGATTGAAATTTTTGTATAGTGGTAAAAAGAAGAGATAACAGCAGTAAAGCCAACTTAGTAAAAAATATTTTGTACAAATAAAATATTTGCAATGTAAAATCAGTTGCGCATGGAATCTAAAATGAACAACTGGCTTTGCAACAACTGGCGAAGCAAGAAAATGTAACAATCGAGCCTTGTGGATTATTCGATTATTGGTGCCACGCCAGATGGATTAATAGGTCCAAACACGATTGTGGAAATTTAATGTTCTAAAGTTGCATATAAGAATGGCCTGGAGAATAGTATAAGAGCAAATAAAATACAAATATGGAAACATGATAAAAAAGTGTTAGTCTAAACAAATATTGTAATTGTTATTACCAAATTCAGGGGCAACGCCACGTTACACGCAAACAAAAGTGTTTATTTGCTGTGTGGAGTGGCGAAAGTATACCACTTTAAATAGAAATTATAGAAAGAGATGATTTTTTCTGGGAGAAGTTTGTGGCGTTTTATATGAATTGGCAGTTGCCTGAAATTGTTGATTCTCGTCAAGCTCAAGGGATGGCATTGCGAGATCACGGAGAGGAAAATGTTTCATCAGTGCTTGAAATTTCTGCAATACCAAGCCGTAAAAGGAAAGTAAATGAAACTGTGCCTCGTGAGCAACAGCAAATAATAAGTCTAATCACCTCACACACTGCCTTTAACATTCGATGAGAATCAAGAAAACCTGCTGGGTTGTAGCAGACAGCTAACTTTTGATGAGCTGTAAACTCTGTATTTCGTTGATAAATTATAAATGAATATAAATAAATATCTTTTAATATTTATTTTCTTTGAAATAACACATATTTGAAGCGAAAGAATTTTTTTATATTTTTCCATACAAACATGTATGACGAGAGCTAACGAAAAAACAGTAACTCAAATTCTAATTCTATAATTTTCTAAGCGACATAGCAGTATCTCATGAATAAGGTATATCCACATATATTTTTGATGTTTCATCTATTTTGAAAAATAATAATGGGTTGGGTTTCGAAACAAGTCGCCTGAATTTGAGGGTATTGGTAGTGTAGGGGGCTTAAAGGAGTTTGTTTTAATCACCTAATAGTAATTTTGGCTGCCTGAGTTGCGTCTAAATATTTTTAAACAATTTCCAAAATGTCATTAATACTTCGGCAATTATGCAAAACGGAACGTAGTTTTAATACTTTAGTACAGTTTTACAAATGTCTATTTTATGTTTTATGTGAAAAACGTGAAACGAAACGCAAAACTGTCATCTTGGAATTATCAAATTGACAGTTAATGTCAAATTTGTGCGTCATTGCTTTCGAGTGCCTAGGGTTAGGTGCGACTGTAATAAGTAACTCAATAGGTTATGTTAGGTTCTCTTTTGACCCTTAATCCGAAAAAAGGAGCCCTTCGCAGGGCTCCGTCAACCTTAGTTTATTAAACTAGTGTGATGAAAGTGGAAGTTGGCAGTGCCATGACACCGATGTTTGGAGATTTCTTTTTTCAGAGGAAACCAAGTATTTCCGGCAAGTGAAAATGGTGAGGGGGGTTTCAAGACCTCCCCTCCTCTCTCTCCAATCACTCACAACCCCTAAAAACGGCGACGTATTTCGAAACCTTTACCATAATAATTATACCTATAATAACAATAAACATCCATAAATAAATAAAAGAAATCAACTTTTACTAAACTTCAATTATCTCGTAACTCGCTTTAGTTGCAATACGGCTTTTGCGCTTACTAGAGCAGTATTGTGTTTTTTAGGGTACCGTAGCCAAAAATTGTAAAAACGGAACCCTTATAGATTCGCAATGTCTGTCTGTCTGTCCGCCCGTATGTCACAGCCAATTTATTGCAAAACAGATTTGAAAACTGGCAGGAATGGAATTAGATGTAGGTATTCTATGAACTGCTTCACTATTTTTATACAAAAACAAAACAAACATAATAATGGCCTCTCCATACATGGAACTGACTTAATTATTTTGAACATCTTACGGCACGTAGGTATTTACCTACTTTCGTCAACTATTAATACCTATAACGTCTAATGTAAACCAGTTTTGCTCATGGCTGCACTGAGAACAAAAATTCCGCTATGCCTATATTGTACAAACAGATTGATGTATGTAATATAAATTTTAATATCAGTATCTCAAATCAATATGCTAAAACGTTTTACTTGCGATTTTGAAATATTGGAATACGGATGTCGCCAGAATACGGCCGCACACGACGAGAATGAAGGGGGGCGCCCCGCAGTAGACGGAGCTAAGCTCCCTTTACCTCCCCTGCTTCACCCCCTCATTTACCAAAACAGTCGCTTAGCACAGCGCCTTAAGTATATTTACCACTTATCTGTTTACCATGGTACAGACTCAGTCTAGTTTGGTATCAGATGATCGTGTTTGGGATATACTTGGATGTAATATTCTATTTATATAAACACGTATTTCTACATGGTGATACAAATTTTCATATTAAATATGCTCTCCCTTTTCGTTTATCCTTTCGTGTGGTTTAAGCAATATAGTACTATACATTTATTATTAGCTCTGGAAAAGGTTAGGACATATACTGTTTGTATTCTAAAATGATCTGTTAGAAGTTAGATAATAGACATAACCGTATTTTGTTTTCGTACAAGTATTGGGCTAACTCTGATATCCGAATTTATAGATTACCCGAAGACTATTAACAAGATTTTACTATTCTTTTCCTAAGATAAGAAGAGGGCCCGACGAGTCTACGTGCTCACCGAGGCACTGTAGCGCTCAGATTTAACTCGACAATAAGCAGTTACCCATCCTAGTAGTAACCTGCGTAAACGTTGCTTAACTTTATTATTATATTCCGAAGGGCAAGTCATGTCTCTCCACGCTACACCGATACGTAAGAGGAAAAGAACTCACGGGCGATCCAAAATACCATTACCACAGACATGTGTCAATATAAAATTACATGATAAATTCATGGCGCGAGTAAACATCCCGATCGACCAAGGTGTTGCGGGACCACTCCCGGCTGCATTAAATATGAACACCATAAATTGAGAGCGTAGAACGTTCATAAAAAAATTCGGGCAAGTACGAGTCTGACCCGCGCACCGAGGGTTCCGTATGCATTTTACCTTATTTGAGGTTGGTGCTAATTACGCTAGTCCTCTAAATCTGTATGAACGCCCAAACAACTTAGGGGACTATCTTAAATGGAGTCTACTATGTATGTTTGGGGACACCCTTAAATTTCCACTTTTTTTATTTTTTGTAATTTTTCCTTTATTTGTGCTGTAAGACCCAGCTTTTGGCCAAATTTCGTGATTCTAGTTCAACGGTATATAGGTTTTCGACCCAAAACATATAGGGTACTTACGGTTGATCTAGAATTGTCAATTTTGGTTAAAACCAAGGTCTTACAGCACAAGTAAAGGAAAAATTCCGAAAATTTAAAAAAGTTGAAATTTAAGGTTAATTTTGGTAAGTACTTACAAGTTTTCGCAAAAATCTAATTTTTACCATATCTTTTTATTGGATTGACCCAGGACCCTGAATTTTATGCACCTAATAGGAACCATAGACTTCAGTATCTGGTGTAAATTTCAATTTGCTAGGTCCACCCGTTCCTGAGAAAATCGGTGGTGACACACGAACAGACAGACATACGGACAAGAAAGTGATCTTATAATATAAGTGATTTTAATATTCCACGCATCACAGACACGAACTATAAAAGTATGAAAGAGGTGGCAGGTGTAAACAAAACAGAAAAATATTCATGCTCAATTACTTGGAAAAATTCAATTACACAACTGTCCGAAGTTCGCATTCTAATGGAGTCGTGACGGTACGATAACAAATCTAATCAAAGTTTACAATTTAAGGATCAAGCCTCCTAATCGTTGACACCTCAGATTTGGGACCTTGAAAGTTTTCGTCTTGGCATTTGATTGACATTAATCAATGTTGCTATAATAGTAATGGAGATGGCCCGTGAGTTTTTGAATTGGAACCTTATTGTGAGTTTAGGGAAGGAAACAAAGACTTTGCTTTTAAAAATGATGAAGAGTTGACAAATGTTGAAAAGAAGAGAGTTGCCTCTTTCCGACCATAAACAAATATATTTAGAATTAAAGAAATATAAACACTAAACTATACAGCAAAGTTCCTATGAGGCGATTGACTACTCGGCTTTGTATAAAAATATTAAGAATAATTTAGACTTTATAAACGAAAATCATGACTATGAATCTAGAATTGTACATAAAGGATCAAATAGCATTACATAAAAAAACGAAAGTAAAAATGTTAAACCTACCACAAAAGAACTGGATAAATAAAATTGTTACTAATGGAATAAAAAAAGAAATATATTATGGAAGCAATTTAAAGAAAATCCCTGTAATTAAGAGTTTAAAGACATGTTAGGTTAGAAAGAGACCGTGTAAGAAAATTAATCAAAAGTGTAAAGAAGGAGTATTATTACGCATCATTTAAAAATTGTAACGGTGACCCCAAAAAGAACTAAAAATGAAAACGCTCCCACCGAAACTAATAGTTGATTCTATGTCATTTACTGATGGAGCTGATATATGTAATTTATTCAATTGTACATTTTCTAGTATCGGTATCCAATTGGCAAGTAAAATACCTAAAAATGTTCCAGATGAAATACTTTATACAATGAGTTATTTAGACAAAGAACCTCCGCATAAATTACTTAACTTCGAACCATGTACAGTAGATGAAATAACTAAAATAATTAAAAACTTTGACCCAAATACTAGTACAGGCATTGAAGGAATAAGTACTAAAGCTATTCTGTGTATTAGTAATTTTATATCAAATAATGTTATTGATTGCATAAATAGGTGTATGTCATCTGGCATATTTCCTGATACTTTAAAAGTAACTAAGATTTTTCCAGTTTTCAAATCCGGTTCCAAATCGGATCCCGAAAATTATCGCCCAATATCAGTGTTGCTCGTTATATCAAGAATATTTGAAAAAGTAATATACAAACGACTTAAATGACTACGACTACTACGACTTAAAGAACACTTAGATAAATTAGAATTTCTATACGAAAATCAATACAGCTTTCGTCCTAAATCAAATACCCTTTCTGCTGTGGTTGGTCTTGTAACCAAAATTAGCACTGAGATAGATACTTAAAACGTTTGTTTGGGGATATTTATCGACCTAAAAAAGGCATTCGATACTATTAACCATTCACTACTTCATTCAAAGTTGCATGACATAGGAATATCAGGATCAGTCCATATTTTATTTAAGGCTTATTTAGAGAATAGAAAGCAAATAGTAAAAATAATAATACTAATAATAATAATAATAGCTATTCAAGTAGCTCGAAAAATGTAGAATGCGGAATTCCACAAGGCTCAGTGTTGGGACCTTTATTGTTTTTAATTTATGTGAATAACGTTAGCAAAATTGTTAAAACTGTCAATATTACTTTATACGCTGATCATGCGTGCCTTTTTACTATGGTAAATGTATAAAAACCTTAATAGCTCAAGCACAAGAAGATCTAAATAAATATCACACCTGGTGTAAATTTTATCTTCTTACAATCAACACTAAAAAAACTTCTTTCATGATATTCACTGCAAAAAATAAAAAGATCATAGATTTTACACCTTTAACTATTGATAATGAGATACTTCAGAGATCACACCAGGAAAAATATTTAGGACTGATTTTAGATGACAAACTAACATGGAAGCCGCAAATAGATAAAGTAAAAATAAAATGATATCTCTTATTAGTGTTTTACGTAAAATGTCATCTTGTATCCCGCACAAAACGAGGCAAATGGTATATAATGATATAGTTAAGACGAACATGGAATACCTAATAGAAATATGGGGCTGTGCCGCAAAAACAAATCTAATGCCGTTACAAATCGCTCAAAATAAAATAATTAAAGTATTATTTCGATATGACAAATTAACGCATACACCTCTAATCTATGAAGAAACTAAATTGTTTAACATTAAGCAAACTTATACACATACGATATGCATTTAAATTAAAAAAATATTATAAGGACTCATACATACCAACATTTCCTTTACTAAAAGGTATTATACTCATAGTCTAAGAAATACAAATAAAATCACTCAATATCTACCTAGAACAGAATACGGGAAACGAATTATTCTTCATGCAGGTTTAAAAATATTTAATAATTTACCGAAATAAATAAAAGATTGCAAAAGTATATCTCTTTTTAAGTCTAAACTAAAACATTTCATACTTGAAAATATTTACGAATAAGTAACGCACAGTTTGTTCATCAACCTATCCACTTCTTCTTTTGGTCACTGTCATTGTCATCATGTCAGTCTATCGATTGTTTATTGTTATCACGTCGAACTACCTACCTAAAAGTTGTTATGTGTATATAAAAATGTATTGCTCAATATTTTAAGTGAACTGTAAAGTTTGTTTTTGAGTAATAAAGATCCCATAAAAACAATACTTGTCAAAAAACAATACTTGTCTTTAAACATAACAACTTTTCGTATTGAATACATTCCATTTATTCAAATAGTTCTTCTTACAATGTTGTTTGTGAATATTATATGAATTAATCACTTGTATATTAAATTTTACAGCAAAATATATATGAAAATAATGTGAATGTGTCCAAACATATTGTGTAAAAGCGCTATTGAATAAAAGTAAAGTTTTAGGTAGTTATGAACAACTAAATAACAAAGTTGACTTTTCGTCTCATATAGCTCGTACACCATCTCTCGTATTCCGATAGTCTGCAAACAATGGATTATAAAATTTCATTGAACGACCCTTGTTAGTTAAGCAGCTAACTGTAGCAGCGCAACATCATAAGATATTCGCACACAGTTGAATAATAAAACAATTCACAGGTACGTGTTTACATGAAATTACAAGCAGACCTTGCTTGTAAAGTACTGGAAGTGTTGATACGAGTATATTGCATATAACGGTGGCGATTACAATCACAGTAATAATAAGGTTATTTGTGAATGAAACCATGAAAGATTTTAAAATACCGTGATTGTAGACTTTTGCTAGTAAATAATCTATGACTATGTAGAATAACGCAATGCAACGAGCAAACAATTGCAAAGAAATAAAATATGTATAATAAAAAGCACTTTTACGGAACAAAATCAATATAATAGTATACATAGTAGCAAAATATTTTATATTGAAGTGAATTGGGGGAATGCACTAGCACTTGTATTATGAAATATGCCTAAATGTTGCTAATGTATTCGAGGAATCAATTTATTTAAAACCTACAATATATATTTTTAAAATATAAAAGTGATCAAAGCACTCATTTTATATTCTGTTTATTTCAACACTAAGGCATTTTTGCGAAGCAAAAATTAAATTCAGCCCACTTAAAGCGAACGGTAAAGGGAAAATGAGAATATTTATTTTGTAATCAGCTTTTAAAGTTATTTTCTTTAATGCACACTATAATAATTTGCGTAAGGGGAGTAACGGACCGGTAAGACCATTAGTAGGCGCGGAAAATTGAATACACCTTACATAGAAATAACCAATGTTGCTACTAATATTATCTTAAATTCGGTTAGAGGCTTATGGCCATATGTACCTTCTGTTTTGTAGATAAGACACCATCATCATCCTTAAAGTTATCCTTGCTGCATCCAGAGCAACTGCCGTCTGACCTTGGTAACCCATAGGGATAACGAAATTACATGGCTTATATAGTGTAAGTATATTTAAGACTACTCATTTTCCATAACGACTGAACAACATCTTCATAACAGCTGAAACCGACGGTTTGACGTGCTCTCTGAAGCTATAAATATGAAAGAAGAGTTTACTTACTTAGAAGAGTTTTATTACCTTCTGCTAAACTCATCTGCATGGCAGTCTGTGGTTTTTTGACAATATCTGTTTACTAAGTTTGGCAAATACGTAATCACTTGCAATAAACATGTAATTGTTACTGTGTCTGTCTTTGAATGCAGTCTGTCGTAAAGTAAGGAATTTCTTTAATCTGCACATAATTTGTCTTGTTTTGTATCAATTGAAATTAGTTTTTATACACTTGCGCGGTGGCTAACAAGAAGTGGTACAGCGATGGGCATATTTACTATTACTTGCGGTTTTAATTATCAGTGTTTATAAAATCCTTGCGTTACTGACTGACTGCCAGACAAGCTACAGCCACAACTATTGGGCGCAGGAAGCTGAATTTTGGCATGTATCTTCCTTGGGGACCGTAGAGGTGCACTAAGGAGGCATTTCCCGAAATTTTCACGGGATTGGACAGAAATGGTTAAATTAAAATTAAATGTGCCGTCGTAGCTACGGGTGTCGTCTAGTTTTACATATTCTAGTTATTTCTGTCAAGAAATTATAATGGAAGTGAGGCAGCGCCCAATCTCTATTTACTTGTTTTTTTAATTTGCAACAAGCTGTTGCCAGTGGCTCCGCGCGCGGATTAAATTTCATTTTATTTAAATAGATGTAGCGCGCGGCTTTGCACGTCGATAAAATTTAGATTTTCATTTAACTTACATACGAATTTGTGAAAACCCTTAGACAGCCTACTATGTATAAACTACTTCTCTGCCAAAATTATTTGCCCAGCCATTTTTGAGATTTCATTATAAGTGAACTTTAGCTTTTGTATATATAGATTCGGTATCGTAACAACAGCGTCACCAACCAGGTGAAATTGTAGCCTATATATAGCTTGATAAAGTTCTCCACCTTCCAGTGAAAGTCCCATTTGAATCGGTTTAGCCATTCCGAAGACAAACAGAATGACAGACAGGCAGAAAAAAAATATTACAAAGGTAGTTTAGGAGTTAGAATCGTGTAACTAACATAATTATGTACTTGATGAAACATAATTATTTTGAAATCACAGACAGACACTACAATTTCATTTATATGAGTAGATAGATCGTAGTTAAGAGCGCCTCATTTTTTTATAAAACTGTACTATTTACAGCTTAATTTGTTTCATCGTAACACTGTGCATCAAAAAGAAATTAGCCTATTATACCACAATGGCCAGATGGTTTGGTATAGGATTTGATGACAAATTCCCCATTACTTCGCAAATGTACTATTAGCTCCATGTCTTTTCCTCAGTCACCTTCTACGACACTCACGGAAAGTAATGGGGTCGTGACACTTTGTAGTCTTCTAGTCTTCTTAATTTTCTTCAGTCTGCGCACATCCTCGTAACTTAAGAAACAACAATTCACTTGCTCTACCAACATCAAACTTATCTATATTTCATTATGGGCCATATGTAATGTGTGTTAAAATATTCAACAAAATACCACAACAATAAAAAGACTCATCCAGCTTCAATTTATTTAAAATTAAATTTAAAAAATACTTGTCTCAAAAATGTTATTATAATTTAAAAGAGTTTTTCGAGGACAGAACTAAACTGTAACCTAATGTAAAATATGAATACTGTTTGAAATAGAAATATTATCTATGATAAGTTGAATCGATAATATTAGTTGGTATCATTATTTTGTCTATTGTAATTTTTTGACTCTGGTCACACTGTAAGATGACACATCCCCTTTTTGCTTCTTGACTTGAAAAATTAACACGTTTTGTCCTCTCGTAAAATATTACCTTTTAAAAAGCACATGGTTGAAGCTTCGCGAATTGTATTGTAAAATCTTATAAATTGCCGCTTTTGAGCACCATCGGCAAGGGTTGTAATAAAATTGTGACATATTGAACATTTACAAAAATTTGTGTGTCGACGTCCACGTGCATCGTGTCCTGAAGACATCAGTTTGGAGGAACAGCTAAGTGGATACTTCATTCAGTCTAATATTGGCCAATTTTAGATCTGTGTGTGTGTCTAATTTAGCTCTAAGCCTGACATCCAGAGAAGATCACCAGGTAAGTTGTACTTTGTAAATTGTCATCACTGTGAAACACAGTAACATAATATGTCAGAGATTTGTCTTGCCTACAACGACTGGATGAATACAATCACGCTTCCATTTGCCCTCTGCAAACTTTTCCCAGTCCTTCTAGGTAGATTCTGAACATTTGTTTGGTAAGCAGAAGCGCGGTTGAGTTTGCCTATATTGTAAACTTGTATCTGAGCTAGGCATTGCTACATCACATTTGTTAACAGTGTTGTAGTGTTTGTTAGGTCAGTTTTGCTTAAAAACATAATATTTATTTGTATTGGTTGACCTACTTAATTTGAAACACATTGTCATATACATTACCTTAAATCAGTAATTGTTTAACTGGAATTGTTGAAATCTAACTTGAATTTGTTCTTGTAGCGTTAATCAGTCAGTTTTGGTTGGATACATACCGGTTATATGTATTAATTGACTTAGTTAATTGTAAACATTGAGTTTGAAACATTACAATATCCACATTTGACCTTGCATAGATGGGCGGGTCACATTGATAAATCAACTTAATGAACCTTGTTTTTTGTTATAATACATTGATAATATTGTTAGGTAACACATATCTGTGTTTACTTACGGTTGTATATCACACGTAACACAGTTGGTCTGTCTGTTGTAAATAATTAATTAATCAATTTGAAGTTTCAACTTTAAATTTGTTATAAGTTATAACTTTGATAACTTTTGTGTTTGTTTCAATATATTGAAACTATTAATTTTGTTGGGAAGTAAATACCTGTTGTTGCTTGCAGCTGTAGCATACAGTTTATAAATATTGTAGGTTTCAAAGAATTAACAAATATTAAGTTTTGTTGTTTTAATTGATAATATTATTTAACGCTTGTCCGAGCTCTTTTGAGAATTTATTATGTCAGCTATCGAGGACTTGCGTGCGGCTGCGGGTGCCATTTCATCACATTTGCGCTGGTTTGCCTCAGCAAGTGCTCTGGTAAACCGGCCTGATCGCCAGCAGGCCTTATTACAAAGATTTGAGCAGATCAATGATCGGCTGGCAAGCGTGGAACAGCAATTTTGTACTTTCAGTGCTTGCTGTCTCGAAGTGTCAGTTGTTGACTTCAGGGTGGACCAGCGAAATGAAATAAAGTCAGTGAGGACTATGCGCAGATTTTGGACCTATATGATGCTGTCTCCGACTGTGCAAGACAGTTAATTGCCGAGAGGGACGGGCAACCCGTTTTGAAGCAGGAGCTTCCTAGGCCAGCACCGGGACTGATGAGTCGGCTTCCCACGCTAGACCTCCCACATTTTGATGGCTGCCTAGGAAGCTACCTGGGCTTTTTCAACATGTTTGACAGCCTGGTCGATGCCAGGGCTGACCTTCGGCTGGCACAGAAATTGGCCTACTTGATGTCGTTTCTGGATGGGGAGGCCAAAGGCGTCATACAGCATCTGCCCGTGTCAGACGAGGTCTACCAGACGGCTCGGGACCTAATCACCCGCAGGTACCACAACAAGCGTGGCCTCACAGACACCCATATCGAGCAGATTTTGACTTTGCCCACGCTCACCCGGGTGTTAGGGTTGCGCACTTAACTTTTGAACCCGCTGTTGGTGGCCATCAACGCCCTTAACTGCTTGGATCTGCACGTGGACCAATGGTCCTACCTGTTGGTACATATTTTGCTCAAGAAGCTGCCTGCAGACCTAAGGTCGCGGTTTAAGCAGCGGTTTGGTGGGGATAGTGCGACACATCTGCCCCCTTTTGCAGACTTAGAGAAGTTTTTGGAGGACGAGTGCCAGGTCTTGGACAACTCCGGTGGTGACACGCCGCAAGTCGCAGCCGCCCAAGGTCAAGTAGCAGGCTCGCGTTCACACCCGAGGAAATGTTGATCGGCGCCCTCCTCGATTTGCAGTCATAAAAAAGATAAAGAAACATTTATTGCTGCTAATGACACACAAGTCACAACAGATACAATTAAATACAATCAAGAAAACAGTAAGAGTTCTACGTGAAAAAAAGAAAAACAAATAAAAACCAACAATAGTGTCAAATATCATGTACATATAGAGAATAAGTTTACAGCTGATATTGTGTCTCACGAAGCAACAACCAGGTGCTCATCTCGACATATGCCAGGCCACTAAGGTCTGGCGCCAGTTTTCAGACGAGTCCTGATGTGAAGGCACGGATGGCAAGTGGACCCGAGCCGTCTACAATTACATGCCTGTGTAGTGACTGGTGATGTATGCATATATCTATGAATATAACGAGAGCATAAAATACTTAAATACATTAATAAATCATGATTCATATGAACAGTACCTATAAATAGTAAGATATATAAATGAAAGAAGTAAATAAAAGTTCGTCTTGTATATTTTTATACGTGTTAATAAATAGTTATAAAACTGGCCGACGAGACGGCAAGCGGCGGCGCGGCATCAGCTAGAAGATACGCTCCTAGGTATAAATATTTACCTGTTTATGTGACGACACGCAGAGTCACGCAGAGCCCAGCGGAGTGCTCTTACTGCAAGGTCACGGGGCACAGAACGGCCAGTTGTAGGGCATTCTTGGCCCTTCATGTCGCCTCTCGTAGGCGCATCGCGAATGCCCGCCGTCTTTGTTTCTCATGTTTGGGATCTCACTTCCAGTGAGACTGCCCAAGCTCTCGTGCCTGTCCTCATTGTGGAGGACAGCATTTGGACATTCTCTGCATGAATGCCAGAGAGGTAAGCCGCTTGTCCAACCAGCCGACGCCGCCCACGGACGGGTGTTTTGAAGGTGTCAGCCGAGGCTCACCGGCGCGCAGCCGAGAGTCGCCTCGCTCACTAGATTGCCACTCACCCCGCTTGGAGAATCGTAGCGTGCGTACGCCTCCTCTCTCTTGCGCACCCGATTGTGCGACAGCTGAGCGTCATCACAGCGACAGCATCACTGTTGTCCTAGATATTCCCCTCCTTTGGCGGAGCGTCCCCGTCTTGAGTCGCACCCATTTCGTTTTGGTCGGGTGGGTCATTATGACCCCTCACAGATGGCGCACGGCACGAATCACCGCACCTTTGAGGACTTTAGACCTCACCCTCGTTTTGATTTGCCTGGTCCTGGCCAACGGTCGCCGCCCAGGCAACACTAGACGAATTGATAGGTATCTTGGCCTCCGCTGGTTATGAGTTTCGCAAATGGATCTCCAACTCACCAGCGCTTTTGCAAGGCTTACCCGAGGATCATCAGCAGGATCCACATTTGTTTGAGATTGTTGACAACCCCGCCATAATGGCTATTCTCGGCGTTCAGTACAGACCAGTCAAAGACATCTTTACGTATAAGGTAGACTTGAAATTGCCTTGTTCTTGGACTAAACGTCTCGTGTTGTCTACTGTCGCCAGAACCTTTGATCCAAACGGTTGGATTTGTCCTGTTATATTTTGGGCAAAATGCTTCTTGCAGAAGCTTTGGACAGCAGGATTGACTTGAGACGAACCTCTACGCGGTACTCTTGTTGAGGAGTTCAGGAAAACTTGTAATGTGACTCGTGCGGTCTTGGTGTTTGGGTTAGGCTGTCTATTTATGTAAAGACATAAAGACATATTTATTTCTGCATTTTGGTTGTTTACAACACTTATACATGTCAAAACCCTATTCTAGATGATGCCGGCTTTTCCTAGCTAAATGACTTCTTGAGAAGAAAGGCCGAAACAAACTCAGAGTCATTGTTTTTTTTGTTACTTCAATTTCTTTAGTCTTTTCTTCATCTTTTAAAGTCCAGACAAAAAAAGGGTTTAGTATGCAAGTACAATGCAGGAAATTATCTGACGCTTTTGACTGACTCGGCCCACTGATGGCCCGCATTCAACAGCAATCGTACGGCTCAACCTTAATTGAGGGAGCCAGCACGATCTGTATCACTATGCCTCCACGCCATCAGAAGGTGTATGCATAAGCATGTCAGCTGAAGCCATCAGACAGGTTGCCACAACTATTTGTTTATATGTTTAGACATATTGTTGTACTTCTTTGAATATGGATGTTTGAATTTATTATTCAGGTTAGTATTGGCGAGTATTGAATGATACTGAGTAAAAAATTTAAATATTTCACAAATAATGGTTTTGAGTCAAAATTTGAGCCTATAAGATGATAACAATGCTCTTTATCTAAGAATATTTTTCAAATGCCATCTAACAAGACGTATAACTTCTTCAATACTGGTTTTGTCTAATATTTTATCACGCTCACTTGAAATGGCCTATTTTCAGTAATTAATGAAATATTAACAAACATAAAGATTTATGCAATACTCTCGTTAAAACTAAAAGCATTTAACAGCAATAAAGACGCATTAAATACAAATTCCCTCAAATAAACCAGCTCAAACAATAAATAATCGCATCGTTTTTTGGCAGCAATCTTGTACCGCTACAGCCTATATTCCGCATTTAAAAAGCAAACCACTACAAAGAATGCGTACATTGAAGGTAGTAGAGCCTTGCTGACTTCAGCATGAATGGGCCGGCTCGACCGGGGAAGTACTACCCTCTCACAGAAAATCGTCGTAAAGTAACAGTACTTAAACTGTTGCGATTCGTTCGGTGAGTGAGAGTGCCGGAGGCCCTATCCCCTATTTCTTCTTCCTCATCCCACTCCTCACCCTATCCCTTTTCCCAACCCCAAGAAGCGGCAACGCACTTGTGACTCTTGTGATGTTGCTCGTGTCCATGGGCGGCGGTAACTGCTTACCATCAGGCAATCCGTCTGCTCGTTTGCCGCCTATTAACATAAAAAAATCATAATTTCATATTTGTACTTTCATAAAGTTTTTTGTGCATGTCTCATCCAGTTCGTTTAGCTCGATATTCGCAGAGTTTTTGCAAAACGCACACAAAACGAATGTTTATCCTTCGTACTGGTAGTTCCGGTGTTTTTTGTATAAACAAAATGATAAACAGAGACGACTACCTGATTTGCATTTCATACGAATTGGCTCCGAATGTAGTGCCGACGTAGCAAATGAACAATGATGTAATGCAAAATATGTTTGTTTACTTTGTAAACGTGAACTTGTTTTTAGGAATAACTGGACAGCTATTAGAGGACTATGCTTTGGAATATTTTGATTTTACTATGATTTAGAGTTATAGTTATTGTCTATTTAAATACTTAGCTATGAACTTAGATGTTCGATCAGCATTATTCACGATTAATATTAGAAGGCGTCTCATAGAAAGATATAATCATATATAAAGACAATCCAACTAATAATTAATAATGTATCATAAAGAACTTCATAAACAATCGACCAACCGATGAAGAACACCTAGACTTGACAAAACTTGTGTAAAACTAAGGTGGTGGGAATCGAAGCAACAACATTCAGGTCGTTACTAAAGGCGGTCAGCCGCTTAAAACAATACAATACCAGCACAGTCAAATCTTAATATATAAAATCCTTGCATTACTGACTGACTGACAGACACGCTACAGCCAAAACTATTGGGCGTAGGAACCTGAAATTTGGCATGTGTGTTTCTTGGGGACCGTAGGGGTGCACTAAGAAGGGATTTCCCGAAATTCCCACGGGATCGGCCAAAATTGGTAAATTAAAAAAAATTGCAGGCGTAGCTGCTGGCGTAGCTGCTGGCGTCCTCTAGTAAGTTAATAACTATACAGCTAATTAAATTTTCATAAGGAGGGAGGGAGAAAGACAAATTACAGGTCTTCTGTTTTTTCGCTGTGGTATAACATTTTAACGTAGAAATTGTTATTTCCACTGATGACAAAATCTTTTGTCACACTAACATTGCATAAAGCCACATAGCCACAAACTAACAAAATATATGGACAATATTTATGATATAACTACAACCACTGGTAACTCAAACAAAACTGCTAAGGTTAAATATAATATGAGGCCATATTTTCCTGAAACAATGCAAACGATTTGTATGTTGAGCCGTTTTGATTTTCGATCAAACAAAATGGACAATCGTTAATTTTGGCCAGAGCTCTCCGTTCCAATTAGGGTGCTCGTACACGGCGCATGTAGCTTGAGCATGTTGAGGCACTTGCGCGGGTTACATGCACCGTAAACATATCGTTTAAAACAATGTGCGGGTCCAGCGACTCAAGCATGTACCAAAGCGAGCCACCCACGCAAGTAATTCGCGTGCTCTGCGACGCGCGCGGGTCACTCGCGCATGTTATCTGTTAAAATTACATTTTTAACATATGATTTTAAAATAATTTTCGTTCGTCGAGACATTTGACGCGATTCAAGTCATAAAGCTACCGCGCGAATAGCATGCACATGTAGCTCTTGACCACGAACAAATAACTTGTACATAGGTACAGCTTGCGCAAGTAGCCCGCGTCTTTACTTGCTCCAGTTATTTGCACCATGTACAAGTACAAGCGAGTAACTTGAACAAGTAGCTTGCACATATTACTCACGCGTGTAACCCGCACCTTTACTTGCTCCAGCTACATGCACCGTGTAGAAGCACCCTTAGATTTTGGTATCGAGCTGAATTTCAACGAGCTTTTTATTTACCGAAATTTAAGAGTTATTTAGATGTAAGTTACAGTAACATATTTTGTATTGATTTGAGAGTTAAATTATATACTAAGTGATTTTTGCTTTTTGGTGTTTTTATTTCAACAGAATAAGCTTTTAATCCATATTATATTTGGGGCAATTTTTCCTTCCCTGAATTTTATTAAGCTTTGCTTCTGTGGAAAATTACTTTGAGAATTTACTAAAAGGTTGAAAATTAATCATCATCATCAGCCCTTTATACTGTCCCACTGCTGGGCATGTCATCATCATCTATCTCGCTATGAGAAGGGTAAGGCCATAGTCCACCACGCTGGCCAAGTGCAGGTTGGCGGACTTCACATGTCCTTCGAAAATATTATGGAGAACTCTCAGTCATGCAGGTTTCCTCACTATGTTTTCTTACACCAATAAGCAAGCGATAATTAACAATTTAGCACTTAACTTCGAAAAGTCATTGGTGCGTGCCGTGGATTCGAACCCGAGACCCTCTGCGTAGCAGTTTGTTGGTCTCTCCACTCGGCTCTCGCTGCGTAATACGTTTAATAGTTAATTAATACGCCCCTAAAACATAAATATTATGATACAGCATCAAGAATTGCTGGTGCTGAAAAACCGTTAGTGCAGTACAACATCTTTGTAATATTAAGAGCCTTCTATTAATACTGATATGTAGTATTAGTTATGGTTCATAAACTTGAGTTCTACAAAGATCAGATGTGGAGGCGGAGTTAACGTTCTACTTCATTAACTCAAGCGATGAACATTGCTTTGATGTTGTGGCAAAACGTGAAGAAACAATTGCACATGCTCTTGAAATCCTTAGTTGGAAGTCCAACAGAGCATTCGGGCATAAAGGCAATTTCTAATCTTTACCAAATTTATAGTATACTATTTAATGTAGAAAGAATGCAGATTTTTTATCGCCGTGGTATATTTTTGTAAGTCTCCTCCACTTTTTATAGCAAGTTTGTTAGAGGTTTGAAACTCTTTGTTAAATACTTTTTTGCTTAACACCACCACGGTGTCTTTTGTGTCCGTAGCAGCGGGATCGCGCGATTCACGGTGATTTTATTTGGCCGCAAACTCGCCGTGGTATTCTTATAATAATTCGTTATTCAGGTTATATACATTCATACAAATAAAATAAAATGTTGATGCATATTATTTGTACTAATCACAATCAATAAAATAAAAATACATATACAAATAAATAAATTCTTAGTATATCAGCGTTCGAAATAATATTAAAAGCAAATAAATTAAATAAGTAATAAAAACAAATAATTTTAATACTTACTTGAGCGGCATGAAATCTTGTATCCAAAATATTTTTATACTAGCCGTTAATTTTCGTTAGTTTAATGTAGATACCTATTATGAATTACCGGAGCGTACAAAATTCGTTTCGTCGCTGCGATTATCAAATTTGTGACCCGCCAACGCGTCAGCAAATTGTTACAATTTATTAGTTTTTGTGACTAGCTTTAAACCGTATTTTTGCGTAATGTAGTTTTTATGTAATGGCTACACGCATCAAAGTCATGCTTATCATCTTCAGCCTTGTATAAAATTGTCAGTTACCAGGAGTAAAATGTAAGAAGGCTTAGGGCCTCCAAATTGCGTTTTTGCATCCATTCTTTTATTCACCTGAGTATAAAAGCTACGGTTTTTTAAACAGTCACATAGATCAAAAGGCACACTTTTATATACAGTATTTCGGTATTTGAAAATATGTCTGTTGGTCAAAACTCAATGTTTATTCAAGACTCAAACAGTTTATATTTGACCGCATCTGGAAATTACAAAGCAAAACTGAAATCCCTTGCGCTACTTTGCTAACGTAACAATTCACTGACGTTCCATTCTCTTTGTAGTTCATTCCAGGCAAAGCAGTTTCCCAGAAAGGAAAGGTTCGATTCTCGAGAAAATCTCTGCGAATATTTTCATGTAAAGAGTACTCACTACTTGACCAACAATTTGTGACAAACTCTACGTTATTCAGTTGACATTATTGCATCAGTAATTAGCCTTACGGACTTCTGAAGAATTAACAAATATTAAAAAAAAATAATTGGTCAGCTCCAAAAATAAATATTGTATCAGACAATGTTTTGTTCCACATACCTACCAGTCGCATAGATAATACCTTCTCAGCGGAAGAGCGGCAATGTATATTAACTACGATTTGCGCTGCCCTGCCGCAACGAGACTTCGATGGACACCTCAGAAGTTCCCATTGGGTATCCCCCGAACGCCTCGAGGAGAGAGTCACACAACTTGTTCTTTATAAGGATGAGCCTGTTACATGGTAATTCACCGTGAAAACCAAAAAAATAAGTTAAATTCGTTATTGAGTCAGAAAGTTGAACAACGACCGACATGCAAAGCATCGCACGCTTACAATCAGCTCAGTTCATCAACATCCTTAGGCTGTAATTAATTAATAATGGCGTATACGTAACAATGTTTGGAAGTGCCACTACATACATGTTTAAGTCCTTCGGGGTAAATAACAGAACAAGAGGTCTTAGTGAAGTTGGCGGCATCGCTTGAACTGACCGTTACAATGGACTTGAACAACATTGGCTGTTAGCATGTTATGTTACTTACGTTATTTGACCGCTTCGTGTGCTCTACACATATTTGTTTTACTGTAATTATTGGAATAAAACTATTGGGGAGTTTAAATTGCATAATACTCGATTTCACCCGCGGTTCTGCTGTCAAGAATGATACACATAAACATTCGTCTGGAATCAAACTATCTATTCTATAGGTGCAATCCATTCAAAAGTTCGTTGGGTAGTTTTTAAGTTTATCGCGTTCATACAAACAGGCAGAATGCGGCGGGACTTCATTTTTAGGGTTCCGTACCTCGAAAAGGAAAAAAACGGAACCCTGGAGGAGGTATCAAACTGAAATTTATATCAAATTGTCAAGTCTTCTGTCCTATGAAGCTGTGAAAAAAACAAACTTCTAAGTCAACGCAATCAAAGGATATGCTGCAAATTTCCGCAAATTTTCGAAACCCGCAAGGGAATCAAAACCTACAGGATACTTCCCGTGAACTCAGAATCTTGAAATTTGGTATGAAGACTTATAGCACAGACAAAGGAAAAATTACGAAATCCATTAATTTTAGTTACATCATTATCATAAAAATATTTTTATAATTTGAACGTTATTACCATTTCCTTATGAGGGGTGTGAACGGGCTATGAAACCAAGATCTTATCCATCCCAAATGTCAACCTCAACTGCTCATGGTACATCCTGCTGACCAACGGACGTGACTCTGCCGACCATAGTTCTGGTGGGATAACCAGACAACCGCCATATACAGGAGTAAATATCTGTACCCGGAATCATCACCTATCCTAGAGTTTTCTTACCTCAAAGCGGTAGGCTTTTGTACGTCAGATGGCAATCGGTACTGAGGTAATGATCCCAAAATCTCGGAAAGTTTATAGAAATGCAAATGGGCAGGTTACATAAAAGTTTGAGGATAACGGATAGGGCGTCGCAGTCGGCCGCGAAACGACGCGCAGTGTGCAAGGGCTACCGAGTCATGGACTTTGAATGATGCACAGATCTTGGCACCTAGAATGCAACATCCAACAAAGAATAGCCGCAGCGTGGCTTAAGTGGCGTGAAGTAACTGGTGTCACTTGTGACGAGAGGATGCCCTTCAAACTCAAGGGTTTAATCTATAAGACCATGATAAGGCCAGTGCTTATGTATGGCAGCGAAACATGGGCTGTAACCCAAAAGAGCGTGCATACCATCCAAGTTGCTGAAATGAAGATGCTGAGGTGTATGTGCGGTGTAACCAGGCTCGACAAAATCCGCAACGAGTACCTGCGAGGAAGCCTCGGGGTACGCGTCATCGCCGACAAGATGCAGGCAAGTAGGCTGAGATGGTATGGTCATGTGAAAAGGAGGCCACCAGACTAAGTCGGGAATTTGGTACTACAGCTTGACTTCCCTGGTCGGCGACCTAGTAAGAGGACGACCCAAAACAAGGTAGAGAGATGTAGTGTTAAAGGACAAAATGGTACGTTTTTATTTTTACTTCTGATAGGCTAACGTTTGACCGCGATCTCGCCTGATGTTGAGCGATGATACGATGGGGCATGCTTGCCTAGAAGGTAGCTATTTACCCGCGTCTAGCAAACACCCAGATAGTACTCATCAGGAAACATAGACTCAGGCAAGAAGTTCCATTTCTTTGCAGTACGCATAATAAATGAGGAAGCAAAGCGTTTAGTGCGTATGGATGGGATGAAAACCATATAACGGTGACGATTATTAGTTTTTTGGTCGTCCGATGGTAAAAAGGGGATGAAGGAATAAGGCTATGTAGTTCCTCTGCACACTCTCCGAAATGTAACCTATAAAAAACCGACAGACTGACAACACTGTGGCGATGCTCCAGGCTTTGGAGTTTTGTGTTAACCAATTGGTCATCGCCAATGAGTCTCCTAGCTTTCCTCTCAATAGAGTCCAAAGTCCCTATAGCTGGTATTTCGCTGAACCATCTCAAAGGTGAGAACAGTACTCCATGCAGGATCGCACTTGTGCTTTGTAAAGATTAAGCAACTGATCTGGCGTAAAGTACCGTCTCACCTTGTCCAGGATACCTAACTTCTTGCCAGCCAGTTCGGCTTTCGACTCTATATAAGGACCAAAATTTATATAAGAGGTCAACGTGACGCCAAGGAGTTCCAAGCGATCGGTGATCTGCACAGGTACATTTCGGGAAGTCGGATTCAGATGAAATTGACTCCGTTTCGTGGAAAATAGACACGCCTGAGTTTTGGAGGTATTATACTTGACTTGATTAACATCGCCCCAGTCAGAAACCGCCTTCAAAGTAAAGTTCAAACGCTCAATCATGCCTTTCCTGAGTGACTGTATGTCTGCTACACTGGCCCAAGCACTTGACATATATCTCTCTACAACCGTGCTGTCATCTGCATATCCGAAGATGCCTGGTTTCAATGGATTGGACTGGGTGAAGCAGGAAAAGTGTTGCAGAAAAAACTGATCCCTGTGGGACTCTGGCGTTAACCGCCATTCGGCCTGATGAACAACTGTCGACGACTACCCGAATGAACCGATCCCTCAGAAAATCTGATATCCTAGCGCACAGGTCAGGGGGAAGGCCAAATGCTGGAAGCTTGCCGATGTAATGTTACTGACGATTACTATGATATTATTGTCGCAGATAGAGCGAAGTGGAAGAATAAAACAAAGAAAGCTGACCCTACCACCATGTGGAATGCATAGCTAGGAAGAGAGCGAGAGAATATAACTTGCAATGTATTTGAAAAATTCTTCTTACTTTTTTGTTTTTACGAAAGAAAACCAAATACCGGCGCATCGGATATACGCCGGTATTTGGTTTTCTTGTCACATGGGGCGGGCAACGCCCACTAAAATTGCTGTCTATCGACGTCCCGTTACAACGTGGCTACGCAAATAACATTTAGCATACTTTTGCCGCGATCGAGGTGACATCGGCACACCAACTGGTCGGCCTCGGCATTCGTCAAGGAAACGGCTGGAGTTCCAGGTTTTCATTTCACACACTTCAGACAATGGTAACAAGATCCGAACTGAGAGCGACCAAGTCCCAACCACTGCTGCACTTATTATATCACGAATATCGTGACAGCTGGGCGAATCTTCCAAGCCAATCTTGTACAAGAACTGAAAAATATAATCGTGTCCGGTCAACACCTGAGTCATCTGAAAAGTGAATTCTCCTCTTCTTACTTTTAGTTAGCTGGATCAAGTCCTTGATTCAGAAGGCAGTTCTTCTCGACACGGCATCGTGAGGAAGTTCCTGTCTCTGAGGCCCAGACCAAGCCACCGGTGGTTAACCGGTGGCTTGGTCCCTGTACCCGACACCGGTGGGTCTCCGTGGTCCCTTTTATATTTTTAAACGTTTTAATTTGTAAAATATAGTCTTTTAATATAAAATGAATTATGAGATACCTATATGATAAATAAAGTGAATAATAAAAATATGATTTTATTTCAGAAATTATTTCCATAAATTTCAAAAATTTCTTAATAGTAGATGAACGATTGAGAAAGAGTGTGTTGGATACAAGGGTGTATCGAGGGGTCGGCATCCACACAGACCATTTCTTGGTGTTGAGCCGGATAAGTGGGCTCTTTAAAGGATGGCGACACCGAGAGCATAATGGAAATAGAGTCTTGGAAAGAATAAAAGTAGAAAATACATACACAACGTCTCGCCTTTTATCCCCGAAGGGATCGGCAGAGGTGTACCTCTGCCTACACCTTCGGGGATAGAAATACATTTCTACACTCACTTTTCGCCAAATATACCTTAGTCCCACGTAATAAGGGGCGAGCCTATTGCCGTACCGGGCACATTTCCAGACTCCGTGCTGCTACTGGGAATTTCGTGACAGAAAAACCCAATAACACTGCCCGACCCAGGAATCGAACCCGGGACCTCCCGATCCCACGCGCACATTTATGCCGCGAGACCAACGAGGCAGTCGTATAGGGTTTGATGTCGAGTTTTCCGTCTCTACGCAAAGACGGTATTTGCATCGTGTTATCCCTTAGTCGCCTCTTACAACACCCACGGGAAGATAGGGGGTGGTGACACTTGTATTCTATGCCGTCAACCACACGGCATCTTGTAGAAAATCTACAAGAGAAAAATGTGAAATATGATATACTCATATTTCACATTTTTCTCTTGTAGATTTTCTTATAACGAAGATTGATAGCAAGATTTGAGAGGTTCGATGGCATAAATGATATGGATGAATTGTGGCAGTCCTTTAAAGAAGAGGTAGTATAAGTAGCGTCTGAAGTATGTGGTGTGATCAAGAGAAGGAAAATACGAAAGGTTAAGAATACATGGTGGGACAAGGACGTATAATCAGCAGTGTCAGAGAAGAAGGAAGCTTGGTTAGATTGGTTGGCTGTCAGAGCAAATGAAAGAATGGAAAAAGCAACGAGCAAGGACATAGATAAAGCAAGAGAGGAGTTTGTTAGGTAAAGAAGAATAGTGAAAGAAATGGTTAAAAGGAAAAAGGAGGAAAAGAAAGATGAGTTTGATAGTAGGTTATGTGACGATTTCCGGAGAAACATTAAGTTTTTCTGGAAATCCGTTCGTGCAGTTCGAGAAAAAACAAAAAAAAGAACTCAATCCTCAGAATACATATCGATCAGAGACAAGAATAGAAGGATAGTGAATGGTGAATCGTGCATGCTGAACAGATGGAAAGAGTATTTTGAAGGTTTATTTGAAAGAACGGTGATAGAGATACCGATCGATAAAATGAATGGTAACGATAGCAATGATGAAAACGTTTTTGGCGTGGATGAGATCGTGAAGGCACTGGGAAGTATGAAAGTAGGTAAGGCTGCAGGACATGATAGGATTACAGTCGAAATGCTGAAGGCTGGTAACAATCATGCAAGGTGCGTTAGAGAGGAAAGGAATGAAAGTGAATGTAAGTAAAACGAAAGTTATGGTTTTTGAAAAGGAGGAATGCGTTACGGCTCGTAATGTTTTGATCGATGGACAGCGAGTGTGTAACGTATGTCCGGTACCTACCGAGTGTGCGTCATAATACCGTACATACGCTCTCCGCCAATCAGAGAAGGCCATCGTCCTCGCTCGTGGAGGTTTGCCCTTATATGTTAATGCACCGACACCAACTCTGATGGAGAGCTCTGGTTTATAAAATCTGGGCTACGCTACCCTATTCTTCTCTTCACTTTCCTGCACCGTCTTCGACGACACCTCTGCCGACGAGTCTGGCCCTGCCCAGCTCATCGCACATACACCGCCGGCACCTGCCAGCTGAAGCCAAATGTCTGCGAGGATCTGCCCTCTACGCGCAGCCCTTCGAGCAACCTGCCCTGCACACAACCGGAGGGAACAGCGTGGGAGACTGCAGCCTTTAGTGTTCAGGCCAGTGTCGTGTTGTTGGTCGGTCATACTCGTGCATAGAAAGTGAGACAATACTCGACAATAAACGTATAGAACTTCTTCTACGTTTTATTCTAGAACCCGTTACAAGTAGAAGAAGTGAATGAGTTTGTTTACTTAGGTACGTTGTTTACAAGAGATGGTAAGAATGAACAAGATATTGAAAGAAGAGTTAATGCAAATAATAGTGTGAATGGAGCTCTGAAGGCGTTTATCAACAGTCAAAACGTGTCCAAAAAGGCACGTTTGGCTGTGCATAGAGGCGTGTTAGTGCCTACCCTTATGTATGGTAGTGAAAGTTGGGTATGGCAGAAGAGACTTGAAAGTAGAATAATTGCTGTAGAAATGAGAGCACTGAGTATGTGTGGTGTGTCTTTGACCGACAGAGTAAAGAATTGTGTGATACGAGAGTGGTGTGGGGTAAGACATGTTAAGATAGTTTGGGCACATGGAGAGGATGGATAACGAAAGACTGACAAAGAAGATATATAAGGCAAGTGTGGATGGGACAGGACGAAGGGGAAGACCTAGGCGGACGTTCTCTGACCAGATTGGAGACATCCTAAAATAAGGCAGGTCTGAAGTACCCTTAACAGAAGAGCATGGATGAGAAACTTGATGGGAGTGAATGAAGCAAGAGAGGTATGTCAGGATCGTAGCAAATAGCGTTCCGTAATCTCTGCCTACCCCTCCGGGAAACAGGTGTGAGTCTATGTATGTTTGTACGTTTGTTTGAACACAAAAACTTAGCTGTTCCCATTTTTGTCTTGTTTAGAGATGTTAAAAAGTAATTATGACAGTTAACCCAACATCCTGATTAATTATTAACTGAACTGACAGTAAGTTTCTGAATGACTCAATTAAAACTTGACGAAATTCAATTATGCTATAATAGACTTAAAATTTTAAATTATCCTAAACAGATTAATTCGATATTGTAACCTCAAAGGGATGATTTGATGAAAATGGGTCTATACAAAATACGTTGGCCCTTATAGACGTGGTACCTGATTTGATCTCATTTATTCAACTAACTTATTGTTATTCTAGTCTCCTACAATGATGTCATGGAAACATTTTTGAAATGTTTTCTTTCTTTTGCAAAAAGTAAGTAGAGGAGAATTCACTTTTCAGATGACTCAGGTGTTGACCGGACACGATTATATTTTTCAGTTCTTGTACAAAATTGGCTTGGAAGATTCGCCCAGCTGTCACGATATTCGTGATATAATAAGTGCAGCAGTGGTTGGGACTTGGTCGCTCTCAGTTCGGATCTTGTTACCATTGTCTGAAGTGTGTGAAATGAAAACCTGGAACTCCAGCCGTTTCCTTGACGAATGCCGAGGCCAACCAGTTGGTGTGCCGATGTCACCTCGATCGCGGCAAAAGTATGCTAAATGTTATTTGCGTAGCCACGTTGTAATGGGACGTCGATAGACAGCAATTTTAGTGGGCGTTGCCCGCCCCATGTGACAAGAAAACCAAATACCGGCGTATATCCGATGCGCCGGTATTTGGTTTTATTTCGTAAAAACAAAAAAGTAAGAAGAATTTTTCAAATACATTGCAAGTTATATTCTCTCGCTCTCTTCCTAGTTATGCATTCCACATGGTGGTAGGGTCAGCTTTCTTTGTTTTATTCTTCCACTTCGCTCTATCTGCGACAATAATATCATAGTAATCGTCAGTAACATTACATCGGCAAGCTTCCAGCATTTGGCCTTCCCCCTGACCTGTGCGCTTGGATATCAGATTTTCTGAGAACTAGAACTTCTACAGACAGATTTTCTAGAACCAAGCAAAACAGGTAAGGATTCAGTACTGAGCCTTGTTGCACACCTTCTGCAACCGCTATTCGATTTGCCTGACCCACTATTGTTCGTACTATTGATCTCGCACCCCTGTACATGTCGGTTATGATGTTAATATAATGTTCGGGGACGTTCTTCTTGCGAAGGCTCCACCAAATCGTATCCCTTGGGACACGCTCAAATGCCTTTTCCATGTCCAAGAATGCGACATACAATGGACATGGAAATTTTGCTCGATATTCTTTAGCGATCGTGGTAAGAGCAAACATAGGATTGGTGGTAGATAAGCCGGGTACAAAGCCAAAGTGAGTTTTAGACAGCAAACACTCTGATCTTAGGCTGCTGTCAATCACTCTTTCATATAGCTTCATAGTACGGCTAAACAGCTTGATTCCACGATAGTTATTACATTTGTATTTGCTGCTTTTCCCCTTATAAATATGAACTATGATGCTCAATCTCAATGCCTCTGGCATTTTGGAAGAGAGCAACACAGAGTTGAAGAGGTTGGTCAGCAATACGTCTCCCTGCTCGCGAAGGCACTTCCAAACTTCTACTGGAATACCGTCAGGTCCCATGGTTTTCTTGTTAGCCATTTTTTTAAGCACCACTTTGACCTCAATTGGATGTATTTGAGGTATAAGTTCAATATTCCTACCGGTGTTTTCGAGCTGTGTAGCCGCTTAAGTAGGGTTAAGAAGCTGTTGATAATATTGATGCCAGGCTGATAGGACATCCTTATCTTTGTATAGCAGCTCACCATTTGGACCTTTAACAGTTTTGCATCTAGAGGGATCCTTAGTGCTCTGACAATGTTGCTTTGCAAGCTTATATATATATATATATATATATATATATATATATATATATATATATATATATATATATATATATATATATATATATATATATATATATATATATATATATATTTTTTTTTTTTTTTTTGACCTTCTTTGGTCCCCAGTCCCCAAACCTCGCGGTTGTGGAGGGTCTTAGCACATAAAAAGCCTCGACCCCCACATTTCCGCGGGATGTACAGCCTCATTACCGATGAGCGTGGATGATGCATTCGAGATGCAGTCAGTATTGAACGGACTTTTCTATCCAGGGCATCTAGTTCAGTCTGGGTCCACCTGAGTATACCGAAGGAATACATTAGGACTGGCATGGCCCACCCGGTGCAGGCCCGCACCTTGTTGCCACCTGATCAAAGACTGTTAAGTACTTTTCTCAGGCGGCCAAAGAACCGAGCCTGCAACGCCTGTTTCATGTCAGTCTCAGAAATATTCAAAGACTGCGACATACCCAGGTATTTGTAGGTCTCAGTTGGGGAGAGGAATCTAAGTTGTATGGAATCTGAGAGTTGCATCCCTGCAGATTCCATAATCCTGCCTCTCTTCACATGCATGACCGCACATTTATCCACACCAAATTCCATCCTGATAGAATTACTAAAGGTTTTTGTTACCTTAAGTAATGCAGTCAGTTGGAATTTGTTGGGGGCAAATAATTTCAGGTCATCCATGAACAGGAGGTGAGATGTAACATGACCTTCTCTCCTCAACCGATAGCCTAGCCCTGAAGCCTCTAACAAGGTACTTAGAGGGTTCAGGGCCAGACAAAACCACAAATGACTTAGACTATCGCCCTGGAATATACCTCGCTCGATCCTTATTGGAGCACCGCAACCCAAACTCGATCGACATCCTGGATAGCGCAATACGGTCCTCCACTGCCCCATACATGACCTCAAAAAGATGCATAGAGTTGCATCTACTTCATACAACTCTAGCACCCTCAAAAGCCATGTATGCGGCACGGAGTCGTAAGTCTTCTTGTAATCTATCCAGCATGTCGATAGATTCTTTCGGTTACGGCGCACCTGTTGGCTAATGGCCATATTTTGTAATACATTACAAAATCAATCATACTTCTAAACTAATGGAAGGAAAGAGGAACCCACCACGCACCCTCGAATTGACCACCCCAACTATTGCAATAGAAAAAGGTTGACAATATCGAACTCCTCTAAAAGGATAAGGGATATAGGAATGGTATGGGTTCCAGGAAGATACCTGACTTGCAGTATCCCGCTGTATGCGCCGACTATTCTTCGACACGTGTTTCGCCTCTGCACGAGGCATCCTCAGGAACGATGGGCAACCATCGTTCCTGAGGATGCCTCGTGCAGATATTGATCGATATTGTCAACCTTTTTCTATTGCAATAGTTGGGGTGGTCAATTCGAGGGTGCGTGGTGGGTTCCTCTTTCCTTCCATTAGGTTACAATGGAGTTCCGCCAAGTAACGCCTGATTCAATCAACTAAATCATACTTCTTCGAACATTTTTTGCCTCACACGTATACATATGTATACTTTTATGATCAAACATGGTGTTTGTCACACAAAGGCTCCACTCCAAACAAAACATCCAACCATCCATCCATTGAAATCCCTTAACAAGATCAATCTTTCGTTATCCTTACATTTCCTCAAAATATCTCCCAAAACTCCTGCCTATCGTCTTGCTCTTGCTGTGATATACCCGTAACTATATTGAACGGGGCGTACACCCCAATAATAAAGACACGAGTAAGTCCTACTTTCATTCTCATCCATAGTACCCTAGCATTTACACATTCAAACTCTTTTACACACTCATTCATTCGCGCAGATAGTATTACACCAACTCCCTTGCAGGCTCTGGTGGTACTATCTACCCCAGACCAATACGCCGTATATGCGCCATGCTGGGTGGTGTCACACCATTTCCTTATTGTTTCATTCACACAAAGAACATCAATCTTTCTATCATCCATCATCTGACATACTTCATCCAATTTGCCGTTCATCCCTCCTCCAACGTTCAATGTTGCAAACCGGCTTTCAAAGGCCGCTTTTCGCCCTCGCGGGGAACGAGACGTGACGGGTTGCGAACCGCGTCGCCGCCGTATGGAGAAGAAGTAGATTTTGTTCCCATAGCGTTCCCGCGAGATGTAGGGATCTAGACTGTCCACCCCCGCAGAGCCCTTTACGGGGGCAAGGTGGAATATCAGCTTTGCCCTGTGACCACAAACACAGGCACCCTCCGTTTACGACCAGCTTGCCCTCTGGCCACGAATCCTTCGGCACGGGTCGGTTCACACCTTAGATCGGGATTTTGTGTCAGGTATGCTCCCTAGAAGTTGGTTTAATTTCGGAGTTTTCCTTCTCCTATATAGGTTGCCAACCAAGACTAACGAGGCCCATCTCCCCGAACGTTTAGTTTAATTTCGGAGTTTTCCTTCTCCTACACAGGTTACCAACCAAGGTTAACCAGGCCTATCTCCCCGAAGATCAAACAAAACACGTCGAATTTTAACGAAGGTGAGGCGAAAGGACAATTAAAAGTTTTACATAATTCAGTTGTGTGTCTGAAAACAGGGGGTTTCACCCTTAACTTGCAAACCCCCACATGTGTGTCCCGACTTGATTACGAGATCCGACTTTATGAAAATTTAATTTCGTAAATTTTGTTCGAGTTTCGGCATGATCGCTTTGTGGTTCCTGCTAGTAATTGCTGGATATATATTTTCTGATTTTACATATACCAGATATTTATATTTATGGGATCTGTTATTTTAAAACTTCTGTTTGCTGCTAATTAAGAAAAAGTGTGTCACCGAAAAGTTACTATAAAAAGAGTCTTCGAGCGCCTAAAATAGAATTTAGTCTTATTACAGTGTCAACACAACTCTGTCAGACCGCGAGGTTAAGCACATTATTAGGCGTCTGGTTTATATAATATATCAAAAAAGGCAACACCTTTCCGGGCCTTCAAGAGCACTTAAGGTCTAGTACTTGAGTCATAGAAACCAATGACAATTATTACGGGAACCGTATCCTCAAATTGTATATTTTATTTTGAATTATGTAATATTGCACTTCTACCCCCCCCCCCCCCCCCTTCGGAGATCCAGGCCTGGGTCTTAAAGTATGCCTTTAGGTTGCAAGGATGGGCACAATGGCCCAATTAAGTGGCTAAGTGCGGAAAACACCTGTCCAATTAACTAACTAGGTTGCAAGGATGCGATGACAGTCGATCTCTCACTCTTAAAGCCCGCACACAGTTTTATGTCAAATAAAAGAAACATAAAGTTGCTAAAATCTTAAGCCAATGTTCGTTTATAATTAAAACTGAAACTTTTAACGACTTACAATGTTATTTGAATTCTTAGTTTGATAGTATTTTGCTGCCAATTTCAGTTCTAAATACAACCAGAAGTTTTAATTTCATTCAAGTTTGGATCTGGATATTGCATTCATTTAAAATAAAACAGTCATATAACATGACTATGACTGTTTTATATATAGCATGACTAGGCAGCGATAGCCTTGTGGAGATACCAACAGACTGCCACGCAGAGGGTATCGGGTTCGAATTCACGGCGCGCACCAATGACTTTTCGGAGTTATGTGCGTATTAAATTGTCAATTATCGTTCGTCCCGTGCCTCGGAGAGCACGTTAAGCCGTCAGTCCCAGTTGTCATGAAGATCTTTGACAGTCGTTATAGGGCGTCAGTACCTTCTAAATAAACTGACACTAGTCTTAACCACGGAATATCAGTATCCCTTCAGGTTGCGGAGGTCAGACAGGCAGTCGCTCTGTGGAAAAGTTTATATTCAGCCAAATCTGGTTAGACTGGTAAGCGGACCCCAGATTTAAACTGGGATAACGCTAAGAAGATGATGAGTCATATAGCATGACTGATATTATGCCGCAGACCGGACCATGTGGAGATGTTGTAGCAGAAAAGCAGACCCCAGGCTCTAAGGAGCGCCTTGGATTTCAACCAGGAAATGGTGATGATATAGCTCTGATATTAAAAGCTTTTTAAGCATTATTGTCACGAGATTAATCGGCCTTTATTAGCACAGTCAGAGTAAAAGTAGTAATTTTTTACCTAGTCTACCTTGTAAGAGATTACAGATAAATAACCATTTGTATAGCTATTGTGTGTAGCTCTTGCAGCTAGAGAGATTTGTAGAGCTGTGTTTTCTCTGCCTATTTCCTTTTTTGTCGATTTTGGGCGTTTGTGCATTGATAATCATTATTTTAGCCTATAGTTACTTCATGTATGCAGCAAAGAATCAAAAATAATCAAATCACTCTTCAATTCAATTTAATCAAACGCTTAATATCCTACCACGAATGGAAATGTCTCGTTCGTTATAAGTTTTACATCAGCTAGAGACACATCTATTTATTGTAACTTGCAAAGGCTTAGGTATCGTATACACAATACTATCTGCACATCCGTAAAATCATGAGAATTTTGCTCTTTCAAATGAATGAAATATTTTTGTTTTGAGCAGATTCACGTAATCATGTTAGTAGTGGTAATACTATATTGGTACTTTAAACGGATTTAATCAAAAATGTTCTACAGGGGTTGGTAAATAAAAACTTCATCTGTAGATACACTATTTTAAAACTCTATCTAGTCAACTTTAAATTCTATTTAGCTCATCAGAATCTGTGATCCTCTCGAAATTTTATCTGTAGCCATTTTATTGATGTAAACCCAACCCAATAATATAATTATAAAACTATTTGCTAAGATTAGATTGCAGCAGCTTTTCAATAACCTGTAACATAAATTTTCTCTAAGACCGTTCGACTTTCATTTGTAGCACTTGACGAGATAGAGCCAGATGACAATAATTACCAAGCCGATTTAATTTCAACATTCCGAATTTCGTCTCTGAAATTAGCCAAACTCTTCCTGAGAAATTATTGAGATTTGCAAACGAAAATCAAGAATAATAACAGATTGTGTTAACAAGAGAACAATATACAGGTGTTTTTGTTCTAATTGAGCTATTGAATTTTGATACGGGAACAGAAATGGAGTGAAATGCTTTTAATAATTTAAAATTTGCTCCGGGATTTGTAATTGTGTAAGTGTAAAGTGCTATGCAAATCCTAAGTTGAAATTGTTTTTAATTTGAGCTTGAGAAAATGTTTTATCGATGGCGTTTGTTCTTTGTTGTTTTTCTATGATATACCTAATACGAGTTTACGAATGATGCAAGTAGTTTCAAAAGCTCCCGGAGCATTTCACATTGTTCTGAAAGCCTCGAGCCTGCAAGTTCGATACCTACGCGGTGTAATACTTTGTGTATTGTTGGTACGAGTCTGAGTTTATTTTTGTGTTCACTGATATTTATATTTTCAATAAAATTATACGTACAAGATCGATGGATTTCTTTTTTTTTTAATGTGAAAAATCGGTATGCATTTATTTTGATCTTTGTAGCGGCCCCACACATTGTGATGACAATGCATGTTTGTAAAGATTTGTAATGCGTATCTGTTCAATGTTCTAGGTGAGTATCACTGTGTGTGCGGGGTTCTCTCAGGTCAGGAAATAAAAGATGTGTTCATCAGTACTAATGCGTAATCTATTCACCACGCACCGTTTTGCTTTTGTTGTAAAACTGCGCCATCGCATAAGTCAGACGCGTCCGTCATGACGCTAAAGGAGCATCTACACTAGGGTGAGACATGGCGACATGTAATGGCGTTCTGTAACTGCGTTTTACATTGCTCAAAACATGTAATACTTTCGTCATCCCACTGAATTTTGGTCTTATCCCTTTTCTTAGCATTATGCAAAAAATTATTTAATACAGCTTGATACTTAACAGCGTGCGGTAAGTGTGACCTATAAAAATTAATCATTCCTAAGAAACGTCGAAGTTGCTCTATCGTGTCGGGCCTAGGGTAGTCTGTAACGGCCTTAACCTTTTCCGGCAGAGGACTTATACCATCCTTTGTTACCTCATAACCCAGAAATTCTTAAATACTTAAATTTATTGTTATACCGACTTCGCTAAACCGCTTAAAAAGCAATTTGAGGTGTTTTCTATTAATACTCTCGGTCGACGACGAAAATATAATGTCATCTATGTAAAAAAAAAAGTGCTGACTCACCTTCTTCGACTTTGATGTGCTCTATGCCTCTGAGTACGTACTGGTCCATGAATCTCTGGAAAGTCTGCGCTGCGTTCCTCAGTCCGAACGTCATACGCGGAAATTCCCAGAGACCAAAAGGAGTTGCGATAGCAGTTTTCTCTATGTCTTCGTCTGAAACAGCTATATTATGATAGGCCCTATTTAAATCTAGGCGAGAAAAACATGTTTTGTTATCTAAAATATATGTAAAGTTTTTTAACCTAGGGATCGGATAGCGATCGGGTTTCGTGATCGCATTTAAGGCTCTGTAGTCACCAACGGGTCGCAATTGCCTATCCTTTTTTGGTACTACATGCAATGGACTCAACCATTCGCCTTGCGACGGCCTACATATACCCATTTCATACATTAATTGAAATTCTTTCTTTATCTTATTATATCGATCCGGCGGTAACGGCCTAGGACGCGCGTATACCGGGGTACCGCAAGTACTAATATAATGAACCACTGAATGACAAGGTGCATCCTTGAAATTTACTGGCTTCGTGATTTCAGGGTACTCTTCTAATAAATCGCGACAGGGGTTGGTGTCCTGTATACTCTTAATGGATGGCTCGTCATACATTATGATGGACCCATTACTAATTAAACTAGTTACACTATCTATAAGTTTCTTATTATATAAATCAACAATTAATTTGTGTGCCTCTAGAAAATCTGCTCCTAAAATAGCTTGTTTGACATCACATATTATAAATGACCAACGATAAACTCTACGTAACCCTAAATTAATTTCTAAAGTCTTTACACCATACATTTTTATTTCTGTGTTATTAGCTGCGAATAATTTGTAATCACTTGGTACACAATCACTTTTTCTTACACCATTTACCGGTAACATTGAAACGTTCGCGCCAGTATCTACGAGAAAACGTATTCTTGACATTCTACATAATCGATGGTTACCTGTAGCCGCTGCGCAATTACCCACCGAAAAAGACTGCGCCTTGCTCAGTTTCCCTGGGACGTGGTAGGCTCCTTTCAGCTGCACGGTTTTTCACATGCGCGCGCCCGCTGCCTGTACCAAAAATGATATTTGCATAGCCAATCTGGGCTATTTGGTGTACGCCGTGGTCCGCTTGATCTTGATCGAGATCTTTGCCTGTTCCAATTTTGCCTGTATCCTCTATGTCGACTCCTTATCTCATTGATTTCATGTCTCATTTCCTTCAGCTCCGTCGATAATTTGGCAAACATCGCTGTCATCTCCGTTGCTGGTGTATTTTCGGGCGTCGCAACTGCTGCTATCTCCTCTGTGTGTAGATTCTGCATTATCTCATCCACCATCTCAGCCAAATTATCTAACTTGGTTTCTTGACATACTGATAAAAGTGCCTTTACGCTGCCTGGGAGCCGCGATAACCATAAACGCCGTAGGGATTCATTCGATACTTCCGTGTTACGAGCGAGTTCCGACATTCGCCGTAGTAACTGCGAAGGGCGTTGAGAGCCTAGGTCCATTTCACCAACCAATTTCTGAAATTGGCGTTCCGCACTGTCTTCAAACGCGGTCAGGAGGCAGGAGGATGGCCCGGCCCATAGCGGTTATATAACTTGTGTTGGAGCACCGGCCGAGTCCCTAATGACTGGACCACAGCTGAAGTTGTGCCTCTTTATAAAGGAAAAGGCTCGCAACAAGACTGCAAGAACTATAGAGGCATTAGCCTTCTCAGCATTGTTGGCAAATTGTATGCAAAGGTACTTATTGAAAGAATTATGGAAGTAACCGACAAGAAAATATGGGATGTACAAGCGGGATTCCGAAAGGGTATGGGATGCACGGATCAGGTTTTTTCCTTGCGAAGCATAGCCGAAATTTTTTTGGTCAAAAGGTCTATTGCGCATTCGTGGATTTGGAAAAGGCTTACGATAAAGTGGTGAGGAATGAAATGTGGTCGGTGCTGTCAATAAACGGGGTGGACAGCAGCCTAATTCGAGCTCTGAAATCCCTTTATGAGGATTCTAGAGCTTGTGTGAGGATAAACGGGGCATACACTGACTGGTTTACCATCGAGAAAGGTGTTAGACAGGGATGTGTAGCGTCGCCGTGGCTGTTTAACCTCTTCATTGACAGTTGTTTGCAAGATTTAAAACATAGTGACTGCGGATTAAGGATGAATGGGTTACTCGTCAAATGCCTCCTTTATGCTGATGATCAGGTTATACTTGCACCTTCAACGGAGGAATTGCAGGAGATGGTAACAATCATGCATGGTGCGTTAGAGAGGAAAGGAATGAAAGTGAATGTAAGTAAAACGAAAAATATGGTTTTTGAAAAGGAGGAATGCGTTACGGCTTGTAATGTTTTGATCGATGGACAGCGAGTGGAGCAAGTGAATGAGTTTGTTTACTTAGGTACGTTGTTTACAAGAAATGGTAAGAATGAAGCAGATATTGAAAGGAGAGTTAATGCAGGTAATAGTGTGAATGGAGCTCTGAAGGCGTTTATTAACAGTCAAAACGTGTCCAAAAAGGCACGTTTGGCTGTACATATAGGTGTGTTAGTGCCTACCCTTATGTATGGTAGTGAAAGTTGGGTATGGCAGAAGAGATTTGAAAGTAGAATAAATGCTGTAGAAATGAGAGCACAGAAGATGTAGTGACAAGCATTGACAAAGGCATGTTAAGATGGTTTGGGCACATGGAGAGGATGGATGACGATAAACTGACAAAGAAGATATATAAGGCAAGTGTGAATGGAACAGGACAAAGGGGAAGACCTAGGCGAACGTTCTCTGACCAGATTGGAGACATCCTGAAAAAAGGACAAGTCAGAAGTACCCTCAACAGAAGAGCATGCATGAGAAACTTGATGGGAGTGAGTGAAGCAAGTGAGGTATGTCAGGATCGTTGCAAATGGCGTTCCGTAGTCTCTGCCTACCCCTCCGGGAAACAGGCGTGAGTCTATGTATGTATGTATGTAAATTTTCTTTCCTTACTAGTTCGGGGTCTGCGCGATGGTATGTCAATCAGGGTAAGTGATTTTATTAATGTACAAGGATTAGTTTCACAATTTGAATCACAATGCAAATTGATTGAAAAAAAAACGTGTTTTCGAATTAAATAATCTTGTAAATACTATTTTATTTAAGTACTAGGTATTAGACACAGACTAGCTTTAATATCAAGGCATATAAAGGCATTTTTCGTTTTATTACCATCTTCTTAACCGCGATAAATCCCTTGAAACATATCCCTCCACCCATAACCATACAAATAGACTCCACCACAATATAAATCCCCATAATCCTAAATAATATTTTCAGCAAACGGCTTAATTTTATTGTACATTATCTATTACTAGAGGACGCCAGCAGCTACGCCTGCAATTTTTTTTAATTTTCCTGTTTTGGCCGATCCCGTGGGAATTTCGGGAAATCCCTTCTTAGTGCACCCCTACGGTCGCCAAGGAACATTCATGCTAAATTTCAGCTTCCTGCGCCCAATAGTTTCGGCTGTAGCGTGTCTGTCAGTCAGTCAGTAACGCAAGGATTTTATATATTAAGATAATCACATGTGACACCATACATGACTAACATACGAATCATAGAGAAGCACAATAGGAAGACCCCACCAAATACATGTTTGCGTCACAAACAGAAAACCGAGGTTAGTAGGCACGTGATTTAGAACAAATTGAAAAATGTACCTTATTTTTATGAATCTAAAGTATATTTTTGGATGGTATAAAAGTAAAAAGGCTTAGTTTCATTTAAGGTTCATTTATCTTTGTGACTCAACCGTCGTATAGTCAATTAAAACGGACGGATAAAAAAAGGTTAGTTTTTGTTGGCTCGTGTGATGTGTCGCTTGCGAGAGTGAATGAGGAAATGACGTAATGGTTGCTATGGCGACTGAGCTTTTTTTTTTAGTGGGTGTGGACTAGGGTATTTAGGCGCAGTTATTTCGTTTTGCTGATAAAACTGATGGTTCTTAAAATTTTGTAGGTATAAATAAGTAGCATAAGGAAACCCTAAGACGGCTAGTCAATTTTTTAATAATGATTACATTTATTTGGCGATATTGGCGATGCTAAGATTCTAACTAGCTACTCTAGCTTTGAAATTTAGAAGTTTTCTATGTTCGACTCTTTCACTGATCACTATTACTTTTGACACTTTTGACAGCTCTAAATACAATTGCCACCATAACCTCGAACCAAAATTGTATTGAAAGCTGTCAAAAGTGTCATACTTAGACAATTTCTAAATTTAGCCGCTAGAGGCGCGCGTATAATCTTTGTATCGCCAATATTAGCTACAATATGAACGTAGTTTATACCAATTTGGGACCAACAGTAAATCTAAACCTTAAAATAAACACGTAATAGGGGGCGAATAGGCTCGCCCCCTATTACGTGGGACCTAAAAAATTCATGACGAAATGTGGGTGTAATATTACACCCCTAGGCGTGATTCTATAAAAAAAACACTAATACTTAACAAATAAAGCTTATTTTAGTACAAGAATGGATATTTGAATTAGCTGTCGGTAAGTAACAACATAATCATTCTCCTCAAAAGTCACCTCCAAATTGAAACCCATTAAATGCAAGATTCTCATTCAATCTCCATTTTCTTGAGACTTCATAATAAACATTTTTAATAAGTGCCAACCCTGAGGCATAATTTCACACTTCATTAACATTTAGTAGAAAAGGTGTCGCAAAAAATTACTTTGAGTGATAATCCTCACACTCTATTAATATCATAAAATATCTGTTATTAATAAAATTAAAAGTTTCTTCTGAGAATTTTTCGGTAATTTACGACGGTTATATTAGGGCTGGCAACTCTCGGAATAGAATGTCCATGTTATAATTACGGAAAATGTTTATGAATTAAGGACCAGTATGCTCCGATTTTCGCTACATAGGTTCACTCCTGCAAGATGACGGCGAAATTGATCAGGATGTTAGGCAACGAATTAACGCAGGATGAATGAAATGGCGACAAGTCTCAGCCGAAATATGGGATCACAAAATGCCTGTGAAATTAAAGGGCCGTTATAAGGCCGGTTATAAGGCCTGTCGTACTTTATGGAGCTGAGTGTTGGGCTACAAAGAAGATGGGTGAGAATCGATTGCATGTTGCTGAGATGAGAATGTTACAATGGATGTGTGGAGTGACAAGAACGGACAGAATTAGGAATTATTACATTAGAGGTAGTATGAAAGTGGCACCCATTGATGAAAAGGTTAAAGGGAGTCGATTGGCCTGGTATGGACATGTTATGCGAAGAGATGAGATGTACGTAGGTAAGAAAGTGATGAATATGCACGTAGAAGGACGAAAAGGGAGAGGGCGGCCAAGAAAAAGACGGATGGACTGTCTGAAGATGGATATGAAAGAGAAAGGGATAAGCGATCGGATGACTGGTGACAGAGAAGTATGGAAGCGAAGGACATATTGCGCCGACCTAAAATAAATTGGGACCAGGGTAAGACAATGATGATGATTTATTAATTATGGAAAATTTCTGATTACAAGAAATATAATCTTTAGTAGTAGTTTCCTAATAGATTTGAATCCTGTTTTGTTTGCTATTGGTTAACATTAATAGAAGCCTTAGTTTCGGTTCCATGTGTTCCCAAGGACGTCTACATTTATTACATGTTTTCCAAAATAGTAATACAATTTTGCCCAATATACGTCTTTTTTGAGAAAATCTTTTTCACGTGTACTTTTATTAGCTTAATACTCTAAGTACTACGAAGTTGTAATGTAGGTAGACGTACAAACAATAATACTTTCTTATTCGTCTAAGAAGATCTTATCTTCAATGATACGTTAAACAATATAATTAACACAAAATACTTTAACTTTGAACCCAAAATAATTATATTTTCCAGTGGAGTGACGATATACGCAAAGTGGCTGGCAGCGGCTGGACACGAAGAGCCGATGAATCGGGCTCAGTGGCGTGCCATTGGAGACGCCTATATCCAGCAGTGGACTATGGCAGGCTGATGATGATGATAATTATATTCATGTAAATGTGCTTACGTCCCCGTGGATTGAAACAGGGTATAAAGTAGCAGCTAATCTGAGCATAAAATTCAGATTATAGAATAGTAAAATAAACACAGAATTGTCTGAAACTATCTATAACTTCAAATACCCTTCATATTGTGGTAAAGTATCTTTACCGCAATTCATATGAACGTCCCTAAAAATTATAATACAATTTAAAAACCAGATTAGAATATAAAAACCCACAATGAAACTGAAATAAAAAAGCATCGCCATTCCAATATAAGTTAATCTCCAGAGATACCTACGACCCAGAGGTAACAATTAAAAGACATACATAATCCATAATCCATCGTTAACAGAAAAACCTTCGACCCTTTTCAATTGTAAAAAATTAAACATTCACCCCTCGATTCAACCTTAGCGACAATGTATATATAAAGCTCTTTATTCACCAGAGTGGATTTGAAATATCGAAATAATTCTTCGAAGTGTGAACTGCGAAATATTATGGTTGGTTTTACGAGTTTATGTGATTTTTGTACTACTTTTATTGAAAGGCTGGCCTTTAGGCTAGTAAGAGACCTAGACTGGTACGTTAGAGATTGTGGTTTCGATGCCCGCCGAGGACAATGTTTTAATTTAAGAGTGCGACAAATTTTTCTATGCCTGAATGTTATACATGCGAAGCATGAAAGCAAAGGACTCCGACTCCAATCAAAGTGAGACCGAAACAAGAGGATGCTGAAGATACAAAAAATATTAATTAATTTAGGTATATTTGTTGTTTCATTGCAATAATTAATACGTACAGATTGCTTAATCTATCAGATAAGGCTTTCAGATTGTCAAGCATAGGTGTTCTTTTCAATCCTCAGTCAACTCACAGTATTCAATGTTTGTATTTTAATAAAATGTTTGTTCGTTAAAAAGCGCTTTAAATGGAACATAGAATGACGCAAAGTTTCTCGCGTATTTTTCCTCCTAGTGAACACTCAAGCTTAACTTTCCCTGGAACACATAATCCTTTTTTTCAATAAAGCTTTTACATGGCAAAAATATTCATTTGTTGTTGAATAATTGAATAAATCACGGTAATGGAACGGGTTTTTAGCAAATGGATCTGTTTCCAAAATGGCTTTCGTTGTCGGATCATCTGGTGTGAGGGCACAGTATGGGAGAAGGCGGCTATTTCTACTTTAATAATTAGCTTGGGAATAGAAAATTTAACTAAAAGCCATACCTGCAAAATAATAATAGTAGTTAAAATAATTCAAGAAACTTCCCTTAAATTAAATTTATTCTGATCTAGCCTGAAAAGGGTTAATCAAATCATCATCAAATGAATCAATTATTTTTAATTTAAATCTGCTTTTTTTTTCAATTAGCCTATATTGTGCCACTGCTGAGCAAAGACCTCTCTCTTGGATTTCCAAAAATCTCTCTGGTTTTCGATCTCTGACCAGTCACCCTCAAAAGCGTCTAGGTCATCCTGCCATCTCCGTCTAGGACGTCCTCGTCGCCGCCGACCACCTGGTACCCAATTGGTTGCTACATGAGCCCACCTTTCTATGTGCATGCGGCTGACGTGTCCGGCCCAATCCACTTTAGTCGGGCTGATTTTACTCCTACGTCCATTAAGCCCGTTTTTGAGCGCAGCGTAGAGTTACGGACGTGATCGGTCCTCTTCACCCCCAGAATGCTGCGCTCCATGGCTCTTTGGCAAATCTTCAACTTGGACTTCTGAATCTCGGTCAGGGACCACGTTTGAGCACCGTAGGTTAGGATGGGCAGTATACACATGTCAACGAGTTTCCGTTTCAATGATAACGGAAGGTTTCCCTTCAACATCTGCTTCATGGACCAGAAGCTCTTCCAGGTATTTTGGATTCTTTGTGTTATCTCCTTATCTTACCTGTTATCGAAAGATACTTTCTGGCCCAAGTCAGTATAATAGTGTATTATTTGTATTCAAAATAATTTATTCGATCAAAAATCATATACACAATGTAAATAGTGGAATTATTTCGGTGAACAACTGATGTTGTCTATCGGCGTAGACACAAACACTGATGACATCTAGCGGACACTGACAGAACAAACAAGACATGTTGTGAATGCTGTTCTTGAATTGCGCTATTAGAAGTTTCACACATTATAAGATGAACATAAGCGGTAACAATAAGCGACAAATGAGATATAGCGTCTCGTCTAGACAGAGTATCCTCCCTCTGGTTGGAAGAACATGACCATGTTGATTCCGGAAAAAATATATTGGATTCATACACACCCGCTCATAATGCGACCCTACCTTAAGCAGACGGCTTATTTCATGGCCACGCAGTGTCACTTTACGCAGTGAACAACACGCTCACATTTTCACTATCAATATATTTCTTAATCATTGACGTATTAATTCAATACACATGACAGGGTTCAAAGATATTAGAAAAGTATCGTTGAATTTTATTATATTAATATTACATATCATCTAACATAATGTATCATATTAGATAGTGCTCTTTTTTATTCGATTGTCTAGAATAAATTTTGTAGAAATTGATGGCTTAAACGATTAGGTTTGGAAAATTATTGGCTTTGGAAAAATAAATATAAAATGGCATTGTATGCTTAATGTAGATAGATATACGTCATACTAGCCTTTAGCAAATAAAAATGTAGCAGTGAATCTATAAAACGATGTGAGGTAAATATTGAGCAGTATAGGATCGGTTTCACCATAACTATCCTTTTAGTTGACTCAAAGCGGTTTCTAAGCTTCACTTAGGACTTACGCTTACATACATACATACATAGTCTCACGCCTATAACCCCGAAGAGGTAGGCAGAGGTGTATTTCTACACCCACTTTTCGCCAGATATACTTTAGTCCCACGTAATAAGGGGCGAGCCTATTGCCGTACCGGGCACATTTCCAGACTCCGTGCTGCTACTGATAATTTCGTGACAGAAAACCCAATAACACTGCCCGACCCAGGAATCGAACCCGGGACCTCCCGATCCCACGCGCACATTTATGCCGCGAGACCAACGATGCAGTCGTATAGGGTTTGATATCGAGTTTTCCGTCTCTACGCAAAGATGGTATTTGCATCGTGTTATCCCTTAGTCGCCTCTTACGACACCCACGAGAAGATAGGGGGTGGTGACACTTGCATTCTATGCCGTCAACCATACGGCTATTTACTTACGCTTAGCACAATCAATAAAGCCAAACTGGAGACCCCTGAACTGACTGAGTGACTCTCTGGAGTGTTTAAGAGAGGGGTGAAAAAGGTCTTCCCTAGGCCATCATGCCCTAATTATAGATATGATATTAGGATGATAGCTTTTACTGAATGAATGCTTACTTTTTATAGGTAACAATAAAAATAAATTTAAGACCTCATTGTCCTCACTAACTCTGCTAAAAGGAAGACGTCACTCACAATCTCCACAATTTGTTCTGCGGTTTCTAAGCTGTCAAGTTCTAGCGTTATGTATATTCTATTTATTAAATAAAGATGAAAGTGATATTAAAAATATTTATTTAGATCACCAATATCGTCTGACAGAAAAAAACCATCTATAGATTCAAGTGACAAAATAAATTTACTATTCCCAATTATTTTATTGCTCTCATAAATCCTTTCTTTATTACTTCTTTCGAGAATTACAATATAGGCAATCTGTATAACGGTACAAAAGAAATGAACATTCTAGAAATCGATCGCGATCGAAAGGTTTTACTTACAGCATGGAATCAAAGACGCAGTTTTAAATTATTAAGACTTAAGCCTGCTAAGATTCGAATATACGTATAATGTAGTTGTATAAGCGGCCACCTCAACGTTCAACACTGCACAGAGTACTGTGAGTTTCATCTTCACATGAGGTAACACTTTGTGTGATCCATAGTTGTAATTTCGAGTCTGGCTATTCTTTGCGTCCGTCAATTTAATGTTTGTACAGTCCCCGATGACTAATTATTTCTTTTGAAGAATGGTTTTTAAATGAAAGAAAAAATTAGACGAAGTGGTGAATTATACAAACATGCTATGTATGTGAATAATTTTCGTAAACCCAATTAAAATAATTAGGAAGAAAAACACAATAATATTCTTAACAATTAACACTGCTCGAAAACCAATACTCCCGGCGAAACCTGTCACGCAGAATATACCAATTATTTTTCTCCCATAGCCAGTTAATAAGCAATCGCAAAAACAATTTGTGATACCGAAACCCATCGCTTTATTAATCTTCGCGAAATAAATACAGCGTGGACGATGGCTCTTAGGTATGGTGTGTTTACACAAGTGTAGTATTTGGTTGTTCCGAAGTAAATAAAGTTGTTTAAGTGTTTGGTTATCTTTCTTCGATTGAGGAAAATAAATATGTATGATGGCTATGAATATTTGGATACAAGTTTATTTAATTGATGTTAATAAAATAAGCTTTCTGTTAGTCTATAACGTTTTTTTTATTAATTTATAGACTCACGCCTTTATCCCCGAAGGGGTAGGCAGAGGTGTAATATTACACCCACATTTCGCCAGGAATTTTAGGTCCCCCCCCCCGGGGGATCTCCACCTTGTCGTGGTGGGGGGCTCATTAACCGTGGATTGGTCACCCGCGGTGAAGCTAAGAGGGATCCAGGAGGGGACGCTCCGCGTGGGCTTGGAGGGGCCTGCGCAGGATGCGTCCAACGGTGCGGGTGCGGGGGACAGTTCTGTCTGTCCCTCGCAGTCGGGTGCGGTCGCGGGAGGAGAGGCGTGTCGGTGTTGCGTTGCCGCGCGCCCTATCTCCCGCGACCATATGGGGGCGCACCATTCGATGCGTCGCGGTGGGCCGCAGAGGAAGAGGAGATGCGGTGTTGCGGCCGTCCTCCCTAGCCTCTGCGGCCGCTGGGCGTTTTGGCGGCAGAGTCCAACACCTTAATCCGTCGCCAAGGGGGTTTTGTTCGGGGCCCGCCTGACCATCTGGCGGGCCAATACCCGTCGGAGGGTGGCGACGAGTGCTTTGGTGATGCCCCACCCTCCGACACACGGGTACATGGCGGAAGTCGAGGTGGTTTTTAGTGGAAACACCACATACTCCGGCTCTTATTTTCCCCAAGAGTCGGAGATCCGAAGGGATTTTCCACCTCGTAAAAAAAAAAAGGAATTTTAGGTCCCACGTAATAGGTGGCGAGCCTATTGCCGTACCGGGCACACTACCAGACTCCGTGCTGCTATTGAGAATTTCTTAACGGAAAAACCTAATAACACTTTGTTGTTTTTACGATATGTTTACGGTGCATGTAACCCGCGCAAGTGCCTCAATATGCTCAAGCTACATGCGCCGTGTACAAGCACCCTTATTCAAACATCATAAATACAATCCTTTTACTCTTTAAGGACAATTCGAACGCAATTTATCTACGCTTACTTGTCCAAATTTTCCACACCATAAAAACTCGATAAATACGAAGCATACATGACAACAGTCCATAAATTCACTTAACACTTGCTCGAATCGCAATTTACCATTTAGAAAATCATAAAGTTGTAAGTCATCGGCAACTCTTTGAAAACTTTTAAATCGGAATATATTTCTTATTGGCATGCATATTTTATTTGGATTTCATATTCAAATCCCCTTCTTCAATTGTAGCAAAAAGGTTTTAGAAGCAAACGCTTTAGCATGAATTTAATGAGTCAAATAAAGTGTGGAAATATTTCGTGCGAATGGAAACGATTGGAATAGTTATTGGTTGTATTATATAAGTTGTAATTAGTTGACATACTTTTTGTATTATGATACATTACTTGAATTTTCGGCGTATGTGCATATGCACATACATGTAATGATAAAAAGACCTTTTCAAAGCCACTAAGTTGCGTATCGCGGTTTCGATCTCCACAATAGACTACACTTTATGTAATCCACTAAAAGTGTTGTTTTGATTCTGAATATTACAAGAATATGTTCCACTATGGCATTTGTTGTAAAAAAGTACGATTTATGAATACCTTAACTCTGTTTCCGTGTGGTACGCTTTAGAAAACAACGTGTCGCACCATAACGTGCCGCGGGTGTCATCAGGGGCGACCAAGGAAAATAGAAATGCAATTAGTGTATTTGAGAAGAGACTGAATTCTCGAAGTAGAACCCTATACCAACTCGATCTTAAACTTTCGCGATTTGTATACATCATTCAATATTATTGGAGGAGGAGTCGGGACTGTCCCTCCGCGGCCATGACCGTTGCAAGCGGTAGAAACGTAGTAGAATAACAGAGATATTTATGCATGTAAAAAAGTCTATAATCGCGACTAAGACCCGCTAAATAATATTGTATGATCTATACCAACTCGTCGGGCCAGCGTGGATGATGCTGTTTTTTTATGGTTATAGGCGGCAAACGAGCAGATGGATCGCCTGAAGGTAAGCAATTACCGCCATCCATAGACACAAGCAACACCACAGGAGTCACAAGTGCGTTGCCGCCCCTTGGGGTTGGGAAAAGGGATATGATGAGGAGTGGGATGAGGGTGAAGGAATAGGGGATAGGGCCTCCGGCACTCTCACTCACCGAACAAAACGCAACAGTTTAGGTACTGTTACTTTACGTCGATCTTCTATGAGAGGTTAGTACTTCCCCGGTCGAGCCAGCCCATTCATGCTGAGATCAGCAAGGCTCTCCTACTTTGAAATTGATTTACTATCCACCATCAACCACGCTGGCATAGTATGTTCAAATCCTGCTGTTGACTCGGAATGACACTACTGTTGAAATTAGGAGAAACCTCCAGCTGCTGACGGCGAAAGGCTACATGATGAGTACACACTAAAGCATCTGTAACGAAACCACTTTAGTGTGACATATTTTTACGAACAAATAATCGAGCACCACTACATTGAATTCTTCTACCATTTATTTACCTGTTAATATTATTATTTACACAAGAACGATTGGTAGCCTGTATATTCAGCGCCTTGAACAGCTAACGATAGCTTTTATTAGTTAATAGAACAAGCATACAAGTACTGTTGTTAAATATTATACAACCATCTATAACACCGATAAATTTCGCCTACTAAGAATTGAGCTACAAAGTTGTGTTCGGAAGTAGAACTTGGCCAGTGGAATTAAATTAAAATGTAACAATTTATGGTAAGACGGCTGCTATAAATTTTTGCGTCTAATTGGCTTTGCAAAGTCGCCGTAAACTCTTTTACAGCTCAATAGGCTGCTTTATTAAATACTAGGTCTGCGAGGATTTTTGTAGTCCAATCACTGACTGAATACAAGTTACGATTTAAAACGCTTACAGTTTAATTTTATTGTCTAGGTGTATTGCCAGGATAATTTATGCAATTATGATGAACGAGGTATAGTTTCTATAGAGTTTTGTAGTTTCATCGTCCTAAGAATATCGCGATTGCATTCAAGACTTTTATCTTGGAGGCCAAGATCCACTTTCTAGTGTTGAGGATAGTTGTGAGGATTGTAGTTTAAATGGTAAATTGGCCATATCAATGGCGTGTCATCCGAAACCCGGTGAATACACTTGAAATTACATTCGTATCTCACTGTTTCTAGAAAGGGTCGTCATGTTACTAGCATTCTGTCAGTAGATCTAATGTTTTCACGAGGTGAGAGCAAATCAGAATCTGATTGTAATCCCTTGATTGGTGATACTTCAAGAGTGATAGAAATAAATACAAAGAATTAAAAAAAGTTATAGTATTATATCTTACGTCTCAATCTAAAATTAATTTGTGCTAAATTTGTATGGCAATAACTTGTTTTTTTACTTACATAGGGTATCACATTCCAAAATGTTTAATATAAAGTTATAGACAGGCGTTTTTTTTACAATTAAAGCATATGGAGTTCAATATTAGCTCTTTGTTCGTTAAGTCTCCGTATACAGGCTGTTAGGACCGGCGTACCGCAAACCGATACCAGTGATTCAGTACTATGATACTGAGGCCCTGGGCGGTCGAATGAGCCGGAAAACTCAAAGAATTAATCAATTTTCCAAAAAACAGCAATGTAGATAAGAACACGCAAACTCGCACTATGAGCTGTTTCGGCCTTACAGCGGTGGGATGCAGCGGCAGCGATTACATAATGCACATACGCGCTTACTCCTTCTTTTCGGTACTTCGTTCCTTATACCCAGCATAAAATAATAAAGTAGTTTATAATGTTCTTGTTACAAAATTCTTTCACACGAAAATGAAGGGATATCATTCCATTACCACATATTATACAGATTTAGTTTTTCGACTAGCTGTGCCACGTGGTTTCACCCGCCATACGTCTGAGCTATAAGTTTCCGTTTATTACTTCGTTTACAATATGCTTTCAACAGAACCCAAAGTTTTTGTCAATTTGTCACTTGTCAGCCAATAAAAACGAGCAACGAATTTGTAAAGGCCTAGTGGTACATTCTAGCAATAAGTTGTGCTTAGTACGCCGGTAAAATTTTGCCTTTGATAAGCCAATCAATTAGAGACGCCCGTTTGAAATTTCGCTAGTATTTTCACAAGCATTTAAATCGTGGATTTAAAATACTAAAAGCTTGGTTTGTTTTACTATTTTATTATTAATTTAAAATTTACTTACTTTGATAACATTTATTTCAGAGAAATTTTAGACTATACCCTTAACATTCTTATAGTGTAAAGAGGATCTATACCCAGGAGTGATTCAGTTTATAAATAGGTGTGATATTATTACTTACTCTTTTGGCGGTGATCGTTTTCTAAACATCATCTTAAACAACAAACTCATCATCCTCCTGGAGTGATCTCAAGTGCAACCTGGAGTCTGCTGACTAGTCTAACTGGATTTGTCTGAATATTAGCTTTTCTACAGAGCGACTGCCTGTCTGACCGCGGAAACCCGAAGGGATATCAATATTTCATGGTAGACTAATATCAGTTTATTAGAGACTAGCTGACCCAGCGAACTTCGTACTGCCATATATGTATTATACATATAAACCTTCCTCTTGAATCATTATATCTATTAAAAAACCGCATTATAATCCGTTGCGTAGTTTTAAAGATTTAAGCATACATAGGGACTGACAGACAGAAGACAGACTTTGCTTTATACTATTTAGTGATATGTATGTGCTGACTCCATATAACAACTCTTAAAGATCTTCATGACAGGCGGACCCACGGCTTAACATGCTCTTCAAGGTATTTACGGGCAAGCGATAATTATCAATTCCATACGCATCTAACTTTGAAAAGTACGACTATTATTGCGCGCCGTAAATTTGAACCCGTTACCCTCTGCATGATCATCTGTTGGTATTTCGACCAATGAAATCTATTTGCAAGCTAACAATACAAAGTAGACAATGCCAGCACTAAGCCCGGATTCATTGATGGTACACGTACTGAATAAGCTGTCATGAAACTATTTAAAATGAACAACACAATTGTTTGACTACAGGTTCGACTGCATTATGTGCTTAAAACTAGATTCAATATTGAGTTGTGTCATTGCAATGTATCCTTCTAGTTTTAGTATTGGTTGTATCTAATAAAGTTGCAATGTCTTTAGTGTACTTTCTTCTTTATATGTTATATATTTTATTCTTTATATGGAATATTTTGTTAAATCTCGCCTATAGTTGTAATTATTGGTAAACCTTAACCTTAGCTCTGTAAATGGACCATGATTCAATTATTATTTCAGCCTAATAATAGGACGCGTGCACATTTTATTTTCCTTAATCTTTTCTTGCCGATCCCGAGGGTATTTCGGGAAATGCCTGCATAATGTACCCCTGCGGTCCTCCAAAAATTACATGCATAATTTTAGGGTCTTGCGCCCAATATATTGGCTGTACTTTGTCTGGCAGTCAGTTAGTAACGCAAGAGTTTTATATTAAACTACGGGTAGATTGTACATCATTGTAGTTTCCTTACTAGTGAGGTATAATATTGGTATTATACCTCATGATCATGATACTTGTCATATTGGTGGAATGTTTCACTATAGTTTCACCATAAGTCTTTTAAAAAACACTTTGAGCAATAAAACGGCCTAACTTTTTAAGTTTGTAGCTTATGAAGATTGTCATACTAAACGAATGCAAATCATTCTTACAATGCCACGGTGCATGAACAGTAGAGGCACTACGCCATAACAAAACCGAAGTTTAGCCATGTCCGTAAACCAGGTTCTACAGAAGACTGCAGACTTTCGTAGTGTATAGTCAGGCGCCCTAACAGTGGCGTTTTTTATACCTAGAAGTTGAACAAAGGCTGATGGTTGCTTACAGCAGTGATTTAAAAGCTGGCTTATAATATATTTCACAGAAAGAAAGGCATCGTTTTTTTACTAAATTATCGCAGAATATTATGATGCTTACTGTTCTAGTCTCCCGTTTTAGATTTGATAAATAATGCAATTTATTTATGTAAGCTAACCACATTCACGATTGTAACTATTATATACACGACACTGTATACAAATGTTTATAATTTATTGAATAAAAGAAAAAGTTAATGCCTTATTATACAGCAGATATACTTCGCTATAAACACTAGGGCCTCCCAAGAGGCCCATAAATGTTACTTATTTTACATCTTAACTTTACGACGTAATGCCAATGTACACACATCGAGAGATTTTATAACCTCCCTGTTGTAACTACTAAAAATTTATTGAAATTCACCGATACCCATATTTTAAATCTTATCAAAAAGGCATAATAAAATGGCTGACTCTATAGAGTAAAGGATACTAGGATATTAGAAAGAGAGGTGTATTGCTATCACGCGCAAAGCACCATCGATGCTTTGCAACAAGTCATCTCTCAAGCATTGGTATAACTCAAGCCCAGAAAAACTTTCTCAATTAGAAAAGAGTTTCATAACACATATCCTCGTTTAATCTCCTTCCAAATAGAGAAAGATGAAAAAAAGTGAATTTAGGACTTTGGTTCTCGCACTATCACTGAACTAAACGCAGCAGTAGGGCTTCTGCAACTTAATGTATATCCTTGGTGAAGATATAGCACTATCTCAGCTGACTCCTCTACATGGCGTAAAAAGTACAGGCTCGATCAATAAGAAATATCGTACGCGACCTAATCAAACAATGTAATACTTTTTAATTAATAGGCAAAACAGTCCAAATAAACGGGATACTAAAAATCAGCAACACAAAACATAAATTTACAAAACAGAGCACGAACCAGAAATATAAATTTATCTAGAATTCTAGAAATTTGTAATTTCGAGGCATATTGCTATCGAATGCGTAGTGCATATTAATTGAGACGGCTAAGCCAAATGCGCTCGCCAGGAATGGTTACTAAGATATTTCAATATGCTGCTTCAATTTACCAACTATTGAATTTATAGAGAGCCTGCGACTAAACGGCATGTTGAGTTTATGTTTACTTAGCATAATTATTTAGGAGTATTTATATTTTTTTGAGAGGTAGTTCCACGTTTTAATTTGAAAATGTTTCAGATTAGAAAATAATCGTGCGGAGCATCATAAATATTATTGTATGTGTTCTTCATTCGTTGATCAAGCCTGGATCTTAAAAAATGTACGGATGTAGTTATGGACAACTGGATACATTATGTATCGCCCAAGCCATTCCAATACAGTGCAAAATATCTTTTAAGAAGGTGCTTTAAAAGGCATGACTGTAAAGCGTACTAAATCAGCGACAGTCTAGTAGTAGATATACCATTATATCGCAATACAGCTGGTATTTTTAACCTTTCGTATGCTTAAGAGCAGATCTGCACGAGACACAATAGATTTATAATTATGTCTGGTAACCCAGCATACGAGAGGTTAAGCCTTGTTATTCTGCCTCACTTTGGCTTGCGGAGGTTAGACGGTAGTCGTTCCGTAGAAAAGGTAATATTCTGCCGTATCTGGTAAGGCTAAAAAGCGGATATTTTTAATGTAATTAGGATGACGTTAGGACAAGGATGATAATCATAATATTACTACTAAGTCTAACAACTCTTTTTAAGGCGAGGTTGCAGTACAGTGCGTAGCTCGACCTCACCCCCCGCAAAAACAAAAACACGGGGGTGGCGTCAGCGAGTGAGCGGGGGGCGGGGAGGGGGGTTTTCGTGTGTGCGTGTGCCACAGCGCAGCGTAAAAAAACCGTAGATGAGTTATGCGAACTTCAAAAGTGGCACATTAAATACAGGCTAAATGTCTCATTTGGCTTTAGTGGCACATTAAAAACAAGCTAAATGTCTCATTTGGCTTTAGTCGCGTACGCGCTGCGGTCGGAAGCGCTCGCTCTTTTACTCGCGTGTGTGTACGTTACATTTGAAAATGTCGTCGTGTGTAATGAGATTTTGCACAAACTATAGTAGGAAAATGACTAAAAGTTATGGAATCACTTCTCATTCATGAGTATTACAACGTTTTATTTACAATTTATAATAAATTCAGTATCGCAAATAATAGAGTGAATGAAAAAAATGGCATTTAGCGAGAGTAAAAGAGAAGCAGTATTGTGCGTGTACAAAGACTAAAAAACAAAGTATCCAGATGGGATAAGGTCGAAAATCACATGCACCTGTTTTTTGCAATCACTATCGATAGCTGATCACTTTCTGGTAGTCATTTGTTTTGTAGACGTTCATTTGTTTTGTAGACGTTCATTTGTTTTGTAGACGTTCAATTGTTTTGTAGACGTTCATTCGTTTAACACATTTTTAAACATACATATTTATTCGGATATGTGAGCGCGATGTTTTGACACTACCCTTGTAAAACATACATATAACTAGTGGGAAATTTCCTATAACTGATTAGTTATATTCTTCTCATCAAGTTGTGCTAATAGAACTAGTGGGAAAAAAAGTCTCACTAGTTCTATCATAGAACTGTTCAATAGAACTAGTGGGAATGATCCGACAGCGCTAGTATGATGATGATGACGGGTCTTCAACAGTACCACAGATTATACCTATAATATACAAAGCATTATAACCATTAGCAGTAATACCTAAACGTTTTATTCTCTAATTTATCTCCTTGTTGCTCTATATCATCGTACTAGCGCTTGTCTTCGCTTGTATAAAAATACAAAAACGTAAGTAGTAACTCATTATCATACGAGAGATTGTTCAGTTTAATGTCCACGTAGCACGTTGGTACAAAACTACGAGCATTTCAGCCAGGAGTACTGTTAAGCTTTAAAAGACCCACCATACCTCCAGGGGTATTGCCAGGGCTACGGTGGGTCCGCAGCGCACAGTTTTTATATAAACGTACTGTTTTAGGTTTGCATTGAATGAAATGAGAAGAATAAAATGTACTTTTGTAATAAATGTTATAAATAAATCACATCGACTTTTTATTTCCCTACCTTAAATGAATTAATCAAATTTACTTAGAGGCGAATTGAATTTACTCAAGACAGACAAAGTGATCATGTCGCATCTGAGTTAAATTATTGTTTGTGAAACGGTCAGCATGATCACAAATTTACTCATGTGGCATGATGTCACAATGCGCGTCGGTACAGAGAGCATATATTTATCTCTTTTTCTCGCTTGCAATTAGATGTGCTATCTCACTTACACTTCTTATCTAATTCTTAGTGTGTCGTTTTGACATATTTATATTAGTGTGCGTACGCTTTTCGTGATGCGTGCTACTCGTAAGCGCCGGTTACCTTATCAGTAACCTGTCTACGGTTTCTTACTAGTATGTCTATGGTTTGAAAGATTGAGTTTGGAATACGAATTTCTTTGTACTTTTGCGAAAAGGTTAATGCGGGGGTGGAGAGGGATTTTGCGGAGCAACGACGTACGTCCACCATCAATCACGCCTAGACAGGCACTGATGAACGTCCGGCGAGCGATATAATGCCAACATTTTGACTTTTTTTTTTTCTTGGAGAAAAATGATAACGAAATTACAAAATCTGTTTTTACCATTTATTTTAAAATAAAGAGCTGTTTCTATTGATAATACTTTCATATAAATTCATTATGGAATCTCTAAGCAGAACACGTTTAAAATTGTAATTTAGTGCCATGTTTGACATTTTTTTTATCGAGCCAATGATACCAAATCGTATTTCTATCTTTACGATTTACTAGAAGATATGTTCAACTTTTATACTTTAATTTTTATTCATTAAAAATATACTAGTTCATGGGACTTTCAGACATTTAAAAATCTTAAAAAGTACTGCAACCTCGCCTTAAGAAGACTATGCATAAAGTGGTTATTTGTGTAAATTCAACTATCCAATTTTAGAAAAAAATATTCAGTACTAGAGGATGCCTGCGGTTACACCCGCGTTATTTAAGGCTACTGCTCTGCTCCCGTCGCTTATAGTGTGATGTTATATAGCCTATACCCTTCCTCGATAAATGGGCTATCTAATACTGAAAGAATTTTTCAAATCGGATCAGTAGTTCCTGAGATTAGCGTGTTCAACCAAACAAACAAACAAACTCTTCAGCTTTATATATTAGTAAAAGATTATTTATCGTTAGTCTGCGTAAAATAATTTAAGACAGTTAAGGCTTTATATATAAGGATATAAATCTATAAATGGTTGTTCGTGTCTGGGTGTTTATGGTGTCCGTTCAGGATGCAGTAAGGAATTTATTTTAGAAAATCTAAACTCAGAACTGTATTAAGTTATATAATCAGGTCCTATGATATAATCCTACTGATTCTTTCGTGTGAGCTAATTATACTCTTTTGTAAGTTTTCGTTGTATCTTATGAATATATTTCTCAGAATATTTCTCTCATAACTTATTCAGATAGGGTGTACCTACGCAAACAAATTGTATAATAATATCTATTTCATTTAAGGAAGACGGCAGAATAGTTTCCTAATATATAATCTACTTAACTATGGTAATCCAATTTTATTTTATTTACTACTAGACTTCGCCCCCGGCTCCATTTGTGTGCGAATTTACACCCCCTAAGGGGATAAATTCCTACATACCCCCTGTGAGTACCTCTACCCTCCCTTAGGAACACATCTGCAAAATTTAGGCTTCTTGCACACAGCTTGTTTCAATTGTACGTTGCTATGTAACCGAGACTTTACAAGCAATTATGCTACGGACACAAATAACACTTATACTACAAACAGAATTTTTTGATCAAAATAATATAAAGTATTGTTCCGTATGAAGATCGGATCCTCAACAGAGTCACGGTGATGCGGGCGCTTAAACAACTTCTAGTTCGCCGCTAACTAAAATATTTTTTTATATTAATTTTACTTTCTCGGAATAAATATCGTAATGTTTCGAGAATACGATTTTTGATTCAATTGCCAAGAAAGTTTAAATTAATTTTATTTGATTTCCAATATCTCTTAGTTGCTAATTTGAAATAATAAAACGAGAGTTATGGCTAAAAAATCCAAAACCATATTTTTCAGTCACATTCAGACATGGAATGAAACAGACAGTAATTTACTACCAATATAAAATTATATTACGGACCACCAAATAACGTCTAATCCAATTCATTATACAAAAAATACAAGCTTCAATATAAACCTTTTAGTTTTTTATTAGCAACATAAAATATTGCTCGAAGAACTTAAACCAAAGATTACAACGAAATTTTACTTTTTAAATTAAATTTTAATAAACACTTTCACAGCATACTGTTTTACTATCGTGCCGAGTGAAACGATATTAAAAGGATTAGCCGTTCCTCCTACAGCGGAGAAAATTTCTGACCGAGATTTTGGTCTTTGATTTCAGATAACTAGATTTTGTTAGGCTTGGAATTGCTATGGATTTTTTTTTTATAGTATAGAAAGACAACCGAACAAGCGGGTCACCTGATGGTAAGTAATCACCGCCGCCCATAGACACCTGCAATGCCCGAAGGATCACAAGTGCGTTGCCTACCTTTTAAAAAGGAATATGCTCGCTTCTTGAAGATTCCAATGTCGAACTGGTTTGGAAATACCGCTGCAGGTAGCTGGTTCCACAGTTTGGTCGTACGAGGCAGGAAATGGCGTGTGAATCGTACGGTAGAAGAACGCCACTCATCAAGGTGGTGAGGGTGGAATTTTAATTTGTGGCGAGTTGTACGGTGGTGAAATTCTGCAGCGGGTATCAGACCAGACAACTCCTCAGAACACTTCCCATGATACATGCGATAGAGAACGCAGAGGGACGCAACATCTCTACGCAGGTCAAGATGGCCGAGCCGGTTTGTAAGGACCGCGTCATCGATGACTCCAGCCGCTCGACGTTGGACACGGTCAAATGGAAGCAGTTGGTATTGTGGTACCCCAGCCCAAAGATGGCAGCAGTACTCCATGTGGGGCCTAACTTGAGCTTTGTAAAGCAAGAGATGCTGCACTGATGTGAAGCATCTTGCTTTATTGAGGACACCCAGTTTTTTGGAGGCTAGTTAAGCCTTATCTTCCAGATGACCGCGAAATTGGACGTCTCGCGTTATCTCGACTCCGAGAATCCCTATGACCGGCTTAATATCAAGGGAAGTGCTCTGAAATATTGGAAAATCGACAAAGGGATCTTTTTTGCGGTAAACGCGCAAACCTGTGTCTTTTTGGAGTTAAAAGTAACCAGATTACGATGACTCCAATCGGAGACCAGGTCGAGTGTGGTTTCCGTTAAAGACACAAGTTTGTTCCGACACTCAATGACTTTTGCCTGAGAGATTTTAGCACTACCGGGGTACAGAGCGTCTACAGTGCTGTCATCTGCATAGCAATAACTGGTTTGTATCATATCATTGATATGCAGAAGAAACAGTGTTGGCGATAGTACACAGCCCTGAGGGACACCAGCATTCAAGGGCCTAGGATCAGAGCATGAATCGTCAACTACGACTTTAATGCTACGCTCCGAAAGAAAGCTGGATACCCATTTGCATAAATTCTCAGGCAGCCCATAGGAAGAAAGCTTCGACAAAAGCGCCTTATGCCAGACCCTGTCAAAGGCTTTCGCCTTGTCCAAACTGATCGCTACGGCTTCCCCCTTGTTCTCAATTGCCTCCGCCCTTCTATGTGTCAGGTACACTAAAAGGTCAGCAGTTGACCTGCCGCGGCGAAAGCCGTACTAGCGGTCGTTGATCAACTGGTGCTCCTCTAGATATCGCAGGAGCTGGCAGTTAATAATGGACTACATTATCTTGGAGAACAAGGAGGTGATAGCTATAGGCCTGTAGTTGCTCGGATCAGAGCGATCACCCTTTTTGGGAATCGGGTGCACTGTAGCAGTCTTCCATGACGACGGGACAATGTCAGTCGAATAGGAGTGCCGGAAAAGACGCGTCAAGACCGGAGCCAGCTCAGGAGCGCAAACTTTCAGCACTATGGGAGGAACACCATCTGGCCCACTCGACTTCTGAACGTCCAAGGAGAGGAGAGCTCTACGAACAGATTTAACGTAGAAATGAACGTCTGATATAGAGCCCCCAAACCGCGAGATGGTCGGCGGTAATTTACCTCAGTGGTCTAAAGTCGAGTTAGAGGCAAAAAGACACCCTAAAAGATCGGCTTTGTCTTTGGCATCAAAGGCCAATAATTTGTCTTCCCTGCGCAGAGGTGGAAAGGAAGGCTGACAGAAGTTACCTTCAGCAGCTTTGGCAAGAGACCAAAAAGCTCGTGTACCCGAGGGCATTCGAGCTAGTCTCTCGCCAATTCTGCTAATATGTTCCGCTTTCGCTTTGGTCACAGCCCTTTTGAAGGATCTGGAGGCGTAGTTGTACTCTTACTTGTAGAGCTTCACTTTCGGGTCCTTGGCCGTAACCGCATTGGCCCAGGCTTGGTATTTTTCTTGCTTGAGGTCAGAAGCCTCCTTGCAGACGGACACAAACCAAGGCTGGGACATACCACCAACGGGTACTACAGAATTTGGGATGAAAAGTTCCATACCCTGCAGCACCACGTCAGTAACAGAGTCAGCGATAGCGGTAGGATCCTCAAGCGCAAAGCAAACTCGCCTCCATGGATAGGAAGAAAAGAAGGTCCTCAACCCATCCCAGTCTGCTGACTTAAAAATGCCACACCCGGCGGAATCCCGCAGAGCGGTGGTTATTATGCCATGTTAGGGGCACCTTGCACCGGATCAGACAATGATCCGACGAGCCCAGAGGGGCATCGACAGTTGACTGGTATTTGTCCGGATGGGAAGTCAGCAGCAAGTCCAACAGTGAAGGCTTATGGTCGTCAACATTGGGAATTCGCGTTGGCGAAGGGATCACCTGTGTGAGGCCATAGGCCAAAGCGAAGGCGTGCACAGCTCTACCCGCGTGGTCAGTCCTTTGGGAACCAAGCCATTCGACGTGGTGAGCATTAAAATCGCCTAATATGATAATTTCAGCAGATGGAAGCTGTTGCATAACGCAGTGTCTGTCGATATTTCGAGATGCTCCATGAGTCGGTCAGTTTCGGCATCACCGCTGTGAGACCTGTAAAGGCAGGCGTAAACGCGAGGGTGGTCGTCGCAATCGATGCGCAGCCAGAGAATGGAAAGGTCTCTACCGTCAAGATTGCCGAGGCGGCGGACGCAGACATCATCCCTAATGAACACGCATACACCGGCGCGATGCACAAACTTGTGCTCAAGCTTGTAGCCAGGGTATTGCAAATACGACGTGTCCAGTGGGGACGATATCTGAGTCTCCGTCAAAAAAAGCAAAGCTGGCTTTTCGGCCTCAAGATAGTAGTGGACCGAGTTAAGGTTCGAATGTAACCCCCTCACATTACAGAAATGCACACGGATGGCAATGCTACAAAGAGAAAATCTTTTGTTGGTATTACAATGTTATTTATTTAAATAGATGGGTAAAACAAGACTTGGTCTAACGGTTAGTGACTCTGGTTGCTAAGCTGGAGGTCGTGGTTGCGATGGGTACTGTTGTTTCTTCTCTCTTAGTCTAACCTAGGCACCGAACCTGAGAACTCATGATTCGAAAGCGTTTTTAGTAAGTACCACTGGATCAACGAGATGACAATGATTACAAAACGATATGATTACACTGAAAAAAGGAAATTTGATTTTAATATTGATTCAAAGTAGTCATAAGCCTCTTTCTTTCGTAAAAAAAACAACTCTATATTTTGTATCTGACATCCGACATTTTACTTCAACAAGATTTGTACAAAATTCTGTAGCCATTATTTTCATAACTTAATTCGCTTTTACGCAAAGACCTAGACGGATAATTGCATAAAAATAAGCCCAAGCGCTTTTACGTAGGTTAATGAAATTGTCCACGACTCAAAACGTTTCACGATGTTCAAAGAATGCAGATAAATAATAAAATGTACAAAGAATTAAACTTTCTGAAATATTAAGTCTTCTGAATGTTACGTATTTTTTTAACTAGCTGTATCTTGAAACGTTTGGAATCTTTGGACAGCTAAGTCTGTTTCATTACATTGAATATTTAAACAGTCGATTTTCGCTCATTCTATAGTTCCGTTCTAAATATACTTATATTTGCGACAGCGTTTTAATTTGATTCTAGGTTTAATTATGGGGATTCGCCATTTAGACATTATTTGCGAAATTATGTTAAAGAAAAAGTCAAAACGTCAGGACTCAAAAATTATTTCTTTAACACCCTATATAAATTGTATTGCTTTGCTTTGTTACACATATAAAAATGTAAACCGACGGATAAGCCTTTACTCAGAACAATTACCCTGCACAAGTACAAGGTAAAAACAGGATGAAACCGAATATTAGAACTTACCAAGAATTTTTATTTATAAGAACTTAAGGCGCTGATACACCTGAGCATTCACTTGTAACAGAACAGCGAGCATTTGCCGTTTTCTGTTTTGTTCAACTGAACATTTTTACGATCATTCTAATGAACACTCTAAATTCAAATAGTCCGTAGAAAAAATATAGAAATCGCACTACAACAGCAGTTTTACCCAATATGTTTACTTCAGTTTCACTTATGAATTATTTCTAGTGTAAGATTAAGATACATAAATAAATAACGTTTCTAAATAATAATATGCAGATTTTAATTTGAACAGGTTTAATAAATCACACAAGTGTCTGTTCCTACGTTCAAATGTATTTATCGATATCGAGAGTTTATCAACATTCTATTGAAATTTATTCTGAGTAAACTAAATCTAAGGATCTATTGTAAGCATTATCGATATTTTATCGATATTTATTTGGAGTAAGCCCATCACTAGTCAAGTTAAAATTAGTGACAAACTACGAAGATTCTTCAGTAAATTAAAATCATAAGTCAAATTAAAATAAATATATTGGGTTTAACCGCCATTGTAGCGCGAATTCTATGTATTATCTATATTCTAAGGCTCGCTCGAATGTTCGCTAAAACCACATGAGTAGATAAACGGAACAGAGACACAGCTTCATACAACAGTGCGAATCGGTTGCACTACTACAAGCACGCGGCTTATAAGTATGCGTGACCACTGGCCGCTTGTCGTGTACGCGGCGAGACTGAAAAAAACCGGTTTACGTAGGCACAAGCAGTTGACAATCTTAGGGTTATTACGACGCACGTTTTGTTTTTTACGTTGCAAGTTTTAATATTTTAATGTAAAAACGTGGTGGTTTATTTAATAATGGTTGTTTATTGTACTGTGTGTATGAATAATGCTAGATGAAATAATTCAGTCACTATATAGATTTTAACGATGGTAACGTACAATTGGGTTTTTTAATTAGTTTTTTCCTCCTGATAATTTTATCGCATTTGTTGAATTGCTAGAGCAAAAGTTTCGCAAATATTTTGATCTTGAAATAAATATTGTCAATGTTGGCAACGAAATACTTAACATTTTTGCATATTGTCCAACAGAATCTCCTAGCCCGATCCCCCAGAGGATGCTCATGAACTCATTAGTTGTGAAATTGTGTAAAAGCAATTAATGTTTACAAAACCAATGACTATCAGAAAGTGATCAGCCATCGATAGGGGTTACAAAAAACAGATGCATGCGATTTTCGACCTTATTGACGTAACTCAGAATTTATAATTTTACTAACGTATCAAATTCAGAAAGCAAGAAAATAGTAAAAAAAGTCTGTCATGAATTGTCAATAAGGTCGAAAATCGCATGCACCTGTTTTTTGTAAGCCCTATCGATGGTTGAACATTTTATAGTCATTTGTTTTGTAGACGTTCATTTGTCTTACACAATGTCTTTTTAAACTTATTTTAGGTACCTATCCCCGTGGTAAAAATAGTGGCACATAATAGCTAAAGGAGATTCCTATGCTTATTAGCAAAATAGATCATATTACCAGAAAATATTCAACACTATTAGTGGTATCGTTGGAAATGTCAAACAAATCACGTCGAAACCTTGTCCGTGGTAACAAATGTACTTATATTTTTATTTCCGTGCTTTTAAAAGTTTCAGGTGCATGCCTTTTTTGGTTCCACTCGCTATTTTATTTACAACTGTACTTCTGCCGTATAGCGAATCCGTCGAGTCCAAGAATCTGCCCAATCCACGAATCTGTCGAGTTGGGAATCTGCCAAATCACGAATCTGTCCAATCCAGAATTTGTCGTATACCGAACAAGCGATTTGTCGTGACCTATTGTGACAACCCTACCAAAATAGGTAACAAATTTACAAGCTCTTAAGAAGCTGTCTCTCTGTTCGGTATATTTACTCATGTGCTAAAACACACTCATTTGTTTTGTAACATTTGCGAGAATGCTCATTACCGGTCAATGCTCAAGTGTATCAGTGCCATTAGACTGCAATATTTAAATCTTTATTGGAAATATAAAAGTAATTCTGGAATATGTGACTGCAATATGCCGTAATTTGAAAGTAGCAAGGTTCTCAATCTTTACAGCATTACAAAAATACAAGTAAAACAGCCATACAGGTGGAGGGCTATATCAATAAAATTAGAACCACTAAACATCGCAAAAACATTTTTTTACGCCAAATAATCAGACATGTAACGTAACGAATGCGCATCGATACATGGATATCTTTTACAACATGTCTAGAGTTTATTTCAAATAATTTTCAATAAAACATTGGATATGTTTATTATCAAACAACCAACATAAAAAGGAGCCCCCCTACTATTGGCCAGCTTTGCCTCTCACACGTTTGCGTCCGCACTGGTCCGTGTGCCGGCCGCAAGTTATCGATTCGTTTGTTGTCCTGCTAAGCGTGCCAGGCGCACGTGAGTCACGTGATATCGTGCAGGTATATTACGGGTGGTGTAATAATTGGTGGTATAAGTTTTTAGTAATCGTGTATGGTAGTTGCAGACAACCTATGACCCATATGAATGGTACAGAGAGCAAAGACAGCTTTGAGGAACTATTGTGTGTACTGTTTTGGATTATGTCTCGTATGGTAGCAGTAAATGTAAATGTAGAATATTTAAGTATTTTTTTTTAATTTAACATTCATAAACGTCATATTGTGACCTAAATGAATAAAGGATTTTACTTATATACATGCGTGTCAAAACCGCAAATGAGCGTTTTACTAAAAAAAATTCCTCACGAAAATTATTTCACGCAGACATACTTATGTACCTACATATAACATGTTTCATTTACGCTAAATAATATTTTTGGCACGTGACCGAGCCGAAGACAACCTTCACTAGTGGAGGAGGCGTGAAAATTAAAGATAAAGATAAAGATATTTATTCGGCAGAACATGGTCCATTGAAGTGTTACATCATTATATGTAGTCCGACATATTCACCCTTAACGGGCATGCGAATGTTGATACTTAAAAACTAAACTATACTATCATACAATTATACAACAAATATTATTCCTTACAGTTTAAAAATTCTGTTACATTATAAAAACACTTTTCGATCAACCAACGTTTTAGTCTGTATTTGAATTGCCGTAAGGGTAGTTCTCTTAAATCACGAGGGATATGGTTGTAAAGTTTTATTGACATATTATAGCTATTTTTATATCGAAGAGTGCTTTTACAGAATTCATGTTTAAGTTTAGTAGCATCCCTTTTTACAAATCTACTACCCTCACTTACTTTGGTGAAAAAACGTATATCATTCTTAACGAACATAGCAATTTCCATAATATACAAAGATACCAATGTCAAAACCTTTAACTTCTTGAATATAGGTCTGCAGCTTGTTAGTGCAGATACACCAGTAATTGCTCTTAAACATTTTTTTTGTACTATAAAGGCTCTACTTATATGTGTAGAGTTACCCCATAGAAGTATGCCATACCTTAGAACTGATCCTACATAACCATGGTAAGCGTTGAGAGCAGCATCTTGGTTAGCTGTGTTTCTTAGTTGTTTTAAGGCAAAGACAAATCTATTTAGCTTATTGCATATACTATCAATATGTGTCCCCCAGTTACAATAATTATCTAATTCTATTCCTAGGAACTTTATATTATTAACTCTAGTAATTTCTTCGTTTTGGTATTTTATATTTATGTTTTTTGGGTTCTGTTTATAATTTGAAAATTGTATGCATTTGGTTTTGGAAATGTTAATTTTTAGAGAGTTAGCTTCTAACCAGTTAATAATATTATTTATAGTTGCATTAACCTCTTCATTGTGCATATTATTGTCAGTTTCGGGTATTAAGACTGATATATCATCTGCAAATAGTACGCATTTATGGTTTGTAATTTTTGGTAAGTCATTCACATATAAGAGAAACAGGAGGGGCCCTAGAATACTTCCTTGTGGCACCCCTGAGGTATTAGTTTGAAATGGGGATCTATGTGTTACGACGACTAGTTTTTCATTTATGTGTGAAATTTCTACACATTGTTCTCTATTGCTTAGATAACTGTGTAACCAATCTTGAGCTGGACCACGAATGCCGTAACGTTCACATTTGTCAATAAGCATTTTGTGATTTACCACATCAAATGCTTTGCTCATATCTAAGAAGATGCCAGTTACAGGCGGTTTTTTATCTATATTATCTGTTATTGACTTAATAAGAGAGAAAGCTGCTAATGTAGTGGACTTACCTTTTTGAAATCCATTTTGTTCTTTATTTATTATATTATGTTTATTTATAAATTTTATTAAGCGGTTGTACATTATTTTCTCATAAATCTTAGAAAAATTGATATTAGAGTAATTGGTCTGTAGTTGGATAATTCTAATTTATTTTTGCTTTTATAAAGAGGTTTAACTAAAGAAAAAAAAATTCAATTGAGTTAGAGGACTGGTAGGGGTGAATTCTTTTAATATAAGGCTTATATTTATCTTTAAGCTGACTGAAATACGTGTTATATAAGTCTAGAAAAAAATTGTAGACAGACTGTCTGGACCGGCAGTTAATTTTTAAGTATTCATAGGTTTTATTTTGTAAAGGAGCGTCTCATGTTCAGTCTGTAGATTTTACAGTGAGACTTTATATAATGGAAATAAAACAAACACAATTTTTGTTGACTTTAGTAGCGATACGGCAATATGAATATACTAGGATTAGAAATGTGGTGTTAACTTAAATTAGATCTACTGATATTCGTGAAAAACAGTATGTGGGAAAACGTAAGCTGTTTAATGATTGCTGGTGAAATAATTTGAGATTATAACTTGATTGTATTGTTGGTAGTGGTTTTCTTGCAAAAAATATTTGATTTTAAAATACTCATTTACTCTCGGTTTTGCATTTGAAAACGCATAGTAACAACCAGGGTTGTAGAAACAAATACGATCGTAAAAACCAGTAACGCACCTTTTACGAGAGCAAAGGATAATTTGGTATAATTCACTCCGAGTGGCTTCGTGTATTTTGGTGTCAAAATGTGCTCCATAGTGAGAACAGACATGATATTTAAAAGAAAATGTACCGAAAATGTTTACAGTCTATGAAATCAAATACAGACACCACTTTCAAATACTAAAGAAGCAAAGTATGGTAAAGTATTTTAGTATTTATTGGCAATCATGAGGAATAATTATGTTTATTCAAAGGGTTTATATTGTGTAATTTACTAAAAATAAAGGTAAAATACCTCTTATTTGGCCCGACATCTCGGCGTGCGTTACTTTTCACTCATGGTCTCGGCAAAAAGCTCAGATATTAACAAAGAGGCGCATTTCATATGGGCGCTCTGAAGACAAACTTTCTGCGACCCAAATAGCCGCTTGGCGGCGTGGCAGTCCCGCTACGGCAGCTGTCTTTCTCTCCTACAGTGTATCTTAACTACAAGAGCAAGAGAGACGGAAAACGACGCCAGCGCCGCCAACGGCACCATCTACGAGCTAAACTTGGGCCAGACCCCACTTGGAATCGGCACACGAAATCCCTAAGGGCTGCGTTTCTATGTATAAATCTGTATTCATTAGTCTCGGGTTGACTTCAGTCCACCAGGCAAAGTTAATATTCTGCCAAATCTGTTACACTCTGCCGCTATTACAATGATGTTGACTTTCAATTATAAAAATACATTATTTAAATAGAATGGTTACTGCAATAATTAACTATGTAGGGTGAACGAGCCAATTCTTGGCATTTTAAGGCCTGTTGCTAGGAGTTTGTGAATCCTTATTTGCGGGCATTAAACATTATTTATTTATTTATTTATTAGCTTTATACACTTAACGTATATAGGTGGACTTAATGCCTTAGGCATTTTCTGCCAGTCTACCTTAGAGTGGTGCAGAGATTAATAGTAGGTGTATTCTAAAAGGTTGTTTGACTATATATATTTATTTATTTAATAGACATTATGGACACATATTACATACAATTAAATCACAGTAATGATGCATATATACATATTATTCTGCTAACTTAGCCAATAATAGCTGCTTTACCCTTCTCTTAAAACAATACTTATTAGAGGCCGTCCTGATTTCGAGAGGAAGGTCATTCCAGAGAAGAATAGCTTGGGTAGGAAAAGAAGAGTGGATGAAAGAAGATCTATGAGAAGGACAAAGAAGGAGGAGGTTATTAGATGAGCGAAGGTCACGATTGTGGTTGCTGCTTAAGTACTGGAAGTAAGAACTTAAATATTCAGGAGTATTGGGAGACATGAGGATAGAATAGAGAGTAGTAAGAGCACGCAGACTGCGTCTTTGACAAATAGGAAGCCACTTCAACTGGGAACGATAAGTAGACACGTGGTCATACTTGCGAAGATTGAAAATAAATCGAATGCAGTTATTGAGAAGACGGTCAAGTTTGTTAAGAAGATCTGCATTCAGGTCGTAGTAACATACATCACCATAGTCGATCAGGGGAAATACCAAAGTTTGCACAAGCATTGTCTTAGTTTTGGGTGGAAGGAAGTTTCTTAATCGATTGATAGCGCGTAGAGTACCAGTAACCTTTTTGCTGGTTTCAGTGACTTGGTTTCGCCAGCTTAACGTGCAGTCTAAATGTAAGCCAAGGTTTTTGACAACTGGGCACATTTCTATTATGTTGCTGTCATAGACTAATGATGGTAAAGTTGAGAGGTCTAGTCTTTTAATAGCCTATTGACTACCAATTATGATTGCTTGGCATTTGCTGGGGTTTACGGACAAACCAAACTTGTGTGACCAGTTCTTTATGGCGCTTAGATCCCTGTTAACCTCGTGAATTGCTGTTGAGACATCCTCAACAAATGCCTGAGAGTATATCTGCAAGTCATCGGCGTACAGATGATAAGCGCATTGAAGATTGTGAGTTAGGAGATTAATAAACATAGAAAATAATAAAGGAGTAAGAATACCGCCTTGAGGAACACCAGAGCCATTGTCACGCCACTTCGATGATAAGTCGTCGAGGCGGGCAGACTGCTGGCGTCCTCGAAGATAACTAGAGAACCAATCCAGAGCTTCGGATGAGATCATAAGGTGGGTAAGGAGGGATAGCAGGACATAGTGACTGACGGTATTAAAGGCATTCGAAAAATCAACCAAAGCCAACACAGTGACTTTGGTGTTCTCCATGCCTTCCCTAATATCGCCAGTCACTTTGAGGAGGGCGGTTGTAGTACTGTGTCCAGGCCTGAAACCAGATTGGTAGGGGCTTAATAAGTTATTTGTGTAGACAAATCTAGACAATTGCCTCTGGACACAGGACTCTAGGACTTTGGACAAGAAAGGAAGAATAGAGATGGGACGAAAGTGATTCGGGTGAGAAGGGTTATGGATTTTGGGCAAAGGAATAACATAAGCTTTACGCCACAGGGCTGGAAAGGTGCCAGAAGTAAGAGAAAAGTTAATGATATGCGAGATGGCTAGAAGGAGTTGGTCTAGGATAGTAGTGATCATGCGACGACTAATGTTGTCGCATCCCACTGCATTAGACTTTATAGAGAGGAGTATCTTCTTGATCTCATCCGGGGCTAGTGGAGAAAAATGAAAAGAATCTATTTTGGGTCGTGTTAAACAAGCTAAGTAGTTTACTGTGAGACACTCAGTCTGGTGATCCAATGTGGTGGTGGTTGTGAAATGAGTATTGATGTCATCCAGACTGAGTGTCCCAAGACAGCGAACACGTCGCTGTTTGCCGATACTTAAAGTTCCAAGAAACTTCCAGATATCGGCAGGGGATGAGTAAGAAATGTTATGCAGAATGTATTGGCGTTTAGCGTTGCGTACCATCTGATTGCACCGATTCCTTGCAGACTTGAAAAGGTTCCAGGTATTGTCGCAGCGGTCCTTCTTATAGTTCCGGACAGCTCGGTCCCTGCGCCTCATGGCCATTCGCACACCCCTCGTAATCCAGGGTGACGGTGGGCGCTTTAATTTCACCTTCCTTATAGGGGCATGGACATCATAGAGTTGGCAAACATTACTATTAAAAATACGAACCTTTTCGTCAATTGTCGATGAACATTCCATAGCTTCCCAGTTAATATTAGCCGCATCTTCACAGAGTTTGACAAAATTCATACGACCAAAACAACGCCTGTGCAGAACTTTAGGCGAGGATTTGGGGGGTTTTAGGCGGTATGAAAGGAAAATAAGGTCGTGACGGGAAAAGCCGGGAGCAGGAAATTGTCCGTGCAAGGAAACTAGGGCAGGAGAAGATGTAATAATTAAGTCGAGCCAGGTATCCTCCCCATCAGTGTTGTGGTGAGTGGGTTGTAGTGGCAGAATGTGGAGGTTGGCTGACTCAATTATTTCAAGGAGTTTACGGGACCGGCTGGATTGGGGAGAAAGGAGATTGGTATTGAAGTCGCCCATGATAATGTGATGTTCATACTCTGACCCTAAAGATTCCAGTATCGGCTCGATACTGGAGAAATAATCGAGAGTCGGTGGACAATAGACAACGCCAAGAACGGCTTTAGCCCCTTTGACGTCAATTTCGAGAAAAAGATATTCTGCAGGTGAAGAAGCCGGTGACGACTCAATAATTTTGAATGGAATGGCACTGCAGAGATAAATAGCGACACCACCCCCTCTCTTACCGACACGGTCATTCCGTATTAAAATGAAGCCGGGTAGAGAGTAAGATGTAGAAAGAAGTTCAGGTTTTAGCCAACTCTCCGAAATCAGGACGGCGTGTACATTAATATCGGAAAATGTCTCCAGTAAGTCGTTGTGATGGCTGGGTATGCTTTGCGAATTTATGTGGCAAACATTTAGCCATGGCTGGGATTGCTGAGCAACGAAGGATTGTCGCAAGCAGTCACCCAAATTGCCATCAGCGGAACAAAAACTATTATTATCACTTAAGTCAGAGTCAGCTGTATCATAAGCAGACAGACATGCATCGTCATCCGAATAATTATCCATAAAATAAATAATACAAAATATATAAAATTATAATAAATACTAATATACTAAATAATATATACCTAATTGTTTTAAAAAAATTGCAAGAATAAAATATATTAATGAATATTAGACATCTCTGCACCACCCGCCAGCTCACACAAGCAAAACGAAAAAAAAAAAAAAACCAAAGCAATAATGTTTCCGAACGCATAAGCCAGAAGTTTCACGTCAATGTCAATTTGACAGCTGATGTTAGACTTTGAGACTTGTCAATACAACAAAATAAACAAATTAGCAAACGCGATAAATGTGACTAACTAAATGTGGGTAACATGGTTTACTAATTATACATAATATTGTAGGTAACGGTGGCTAAGAGCTAATGTAAACAAATCAATATTAAGATTATCTTGAATACATGCGTAAATGATTGTAACTAACGTTGAAGTACATATGAAATAAGAGCGAATCTAGAACGATTGATTATTTACGCAGTTTAGCGCTTGTGTTGGACGTACACATTATATACAATTAGCTTGTACTTTATTTCTTTAATTAAATGTTCGGTACCAACAATTGGGTAGGTGCCAAAGTCTAGTGAGGTTACCCTATCTACAATAAAATTAAGGAACATTCAGACCATTTGAACTGTTCTTTACATTACGTTGTAAAATATTATACTAATTATATTCTTTATCCGTAGATATGATATACCACAATTGTTAAAATTACAAGGATTTGCGAGAATAGGCTTACAAATGGTGTCTAAATTCGAATATATTATAGTTGAAATTCTGATTAACTCGGGGAATCGTAAGGTCGTCCCTATTTCCAGGGAATAAACAGTTCTAGTAACAGGGTCTACAATGATCTATAAGGTTCTGTAAGCGAAGAAGATATTTTATAAGAGTCATCATGGGGATAAAACTAGAGAACTTTCCTATGTTTCTTAAACAAAAAAGCTATCATAATTCATCTATGAGCTACGATTTGTCAGACAGACACCAACCCACATATACACAGATACGACAAACTTGAAACACCCAAAAATGTTTGCGTTAGGGGCTAAAAATAAATTTGAGACCAGTCATACTGAACCGCAAACATCACTCATTATAATAAAATTCATTACGTTAGGCTTGTATTTCCACTCCTAAAATTCTAGTACAAAATTAATCCACTAGCCTAAACGCTTAGTAATTCTGGCCGACATATGCCCATCAACCAAACTCGTTAACGTTAAATCATTAACGCAAACGTCACACCCGATCTAATTTTGCTGCCGTCAACGAGTCACATATGTGAATATAGGCGGTAACCGCCTGCCCGACACTATATTCATTTCGATCATCTATATGAATTTACTGACGGACAGCCTTTGTGCCTGCATTTGGATAACTGAATGGTGTTGATTGATATTCAACCTTGTTATGTAATGCTAGAGTTTATATTCATTTGCTGGTTCCGGATTAGTAGATCAATGATCTTAATTAAACGCGGTGCAATAAAATTATCTATTCATAGATAATTCTTATTAATACGAATGATTAAATAAGTCAAATATGTTCAAGTAGAAATAAGTTTTATTTGAATGCAGTATTATTCAGTGACTCTTTGACAATAATTTAGAAACATCTCAAAGGATTTTTCATGTTACTTTGAGCCTATTGTAATTATTACCGTCTAAATAGCAATTGGTCGAAATTATGTCCCGTATTTTTTTGTTCTCACTTAGTGAATCCTGTAAAATTCAAATGATTATTATAGACATAACTGCAATCATCTGCAAAAAATATTACATACATATTTTTTTTAATAATTCGGTGTTTAAAGGCACGGATGGCAGTGTTTTGAATCACCCGCCCGTTTAAAACAGCCTTTTTATTAACATTACTTCATTAAGTTGATTTCGTAAATTGTCTTCTATATCCATTTTTCTTTTGGATACCGTAAAAGTGCTTTGTCAGTTTAAAACCCAATAATAGTTTACTTGGAAGTGGTCAAAGCTCAGTAGCGATAAGATCGTCTACACCGTACCGACGAGCCATACAAAAACCGAAAAGGCCTCTAAAATATGACGAATCCACGCCTTTCATAGCCATACTAGCCACTAATACAGCCTATTACAATTTCAACTGAGGCGAAAACGTTTCACATTTTACTACCTTCTACGTATTTAGCATCTTTTTGCTTGGCCGCTCTCGCTCGAACCTTCTTCGCCTTTTCCCTCTTTTTTACATCGTTTTTTTACCAGTCTTTACCGCTACTACTTTTGTTTCGCAATTTACCGTTATTTTATAGTGAGATATATGTATATATTTTTAGTTACATTTTACCCCGTCAGGCCGCAGTCATTCGTCCGGTCGCGCTCTGCTGTATAAACCCGATGTAGGAATACAGGTAATGGAATGTAATTTTATTATTTCTACTTTTTTCGAGTTTCGTACCGCTGAATAAACGAAGCCCGAATAGGATTACTTTTGCGCTACTACGATGGTCGGTGGAAATTTTTATTTTGGAATGTTTTATCGTTGTGCTAAGCATGACGTTTTCAATGATGCACTGATGTATTTAGTATTTATCTACATTTTTCCTTTCTACATACATACACACATACATAACGTCACGCCTTTTATCCCTGAAGGGGTAGGCAGAGGTGTATTTCTACACCCACTTTTCGCCAGATATATTTTAGTCCCACGTAATAAGGGGCGAGCCTATTGCCGTACCGGGCACATTTCCAGACTCCGTGCTGCTACTGAGAATTTCGTGACAGTAAAACCCAATAACACTGCCCGACCCAGGAATCGAACCCGGGACCTCCCGATCCCACGCGCACATTTATGCCGCGAGACCAACGAGGCAGTCGTATAGGGTTTGATGTCGAGTTTTCCGTCTCTACGCAAATATGGTATTTGCATCGTGTTATCCCTTAGTCGCCTCTTAGGACACCCACGGGAAGATAGGGGGTGGTGACACTTGTATTCTATGCCGTCAACCAAACGGCCCTTTTTTTCAGTTTTCCTTTCTGTAAATTTATTAGTCCACGTAACAGACTATTCAACGTCAGTCAAAGCAATTCAGTATTCTTTTGATATCGGTATATCAATTATGAAAATTCAATAAAAAATCTGATGCCAAAAACGCATATTCGTACTAGAATTAGTACTTCAAATTATTGTGTAAACTAACATGTTTGCAGAACATCACACCAATTATATCATCTTGCGTCTTCTTTTATCATAATACATAAACAGGTACCTCTCTTTTTCTTATTTTGTTTAACAGTTGATATTTAAAATTTACAACATTTAATTTAAATTAGTCTATCTGAATAGGCTATTACACACGGCAACTTTAGAGATGATACTGAGCATATAAAATTGCAGACGAACAATGTTCTTCCAGCTTGATCTCAATGCTGATTTAATTGTTTGCTGTATGTCCGATATTGACCTAATATTGCACTTAAAACCTACTACTATAAAAATAAGGCAAGCGGATTTCGAGCTCCAGAGCGTGCGTCTTGGAGCGCGACCGGGACAGCGCCTGGATGAAGATGATGACTATAAGAATACGGAAGAGTTCACAAATGCCAGTTACAGAAATGAAATCCCTGTGGTAAAAGCAAAAATACCATTGTAGTAAACAATCATCACTTCTAATCTATTTGCCTTATAAAGCTATTTGCTTTTGCCCTCTTTTCACTCCATTTTAAATTAGCCCATGTGCTTGGAATATTCAGTGTACTTGGCGTCGGATACGACAGTAAATCCATTTTGTATCTTGCTATTTTTAATAAAATATCATAAGTATATAGTAAAAGTAATGCTCAACCACTTTATTTACAATTTATTTTTTAACAATATAATTTACTGACGTACCTAATAATATAATTTACAGCCTGCCTCGATGGTCTCGCGGCATAAATGTGCGCGTGGGATTGGGAGATCTCAGGTTCGATTCCCGGGTCGGGCAAATTGTTAATGGGTTTTTCTGTTAGGAAATTCTCAGTAGCAGCACGGAGTCTGGTAATGTGCCCGGTACGGCAATAGGCTCGCCCCCTATTACGTGGGACCTAAAAATTCGTGGCGAAATGTGGGTGTAATATTACACCTCTGCCTACCCCTTGACGGGGATACAGGTGTGAGTCTATAAATAAAAAAAACAATATAATTTAATAAATTAAACGGAGTATCCATTTGCCGCTAGTTATGATCAACAAAAATTCGCACTTCCACGTTATTCTGAATGTTATTTGAATGTGCGTTCCATTTGGCCATTTCGCTGGTGTGAATCCCAAAAATGCCACTTCAGTCGTTCCTGGTTTAGTTCTGTCCACATGTTACTGTGGCTTTTGTCACATAAAGAGTTAACGCAGATTTTTGAATATGACTTTTCGAATGGCGACTGTTGTAACCGAGGCTTTATGTCGATTTAAAACTTTTGACGCAGATTGAAAGTTGAACTGCATTGGATGGATTGGTAAATTTATGTAGTTTTTAAAGAAGCACTGTTGTAGAGGAGCTTGAGTTTTAAAAAATTGTTCAAATAGTAAATAAGCCATAGCAATATAATTATTATACAATATGCCATTATTTTCATCCCCTAGTTTGTAATTAATTGTTAAAATTCTGCTAGAAACATTGATCAACGTTTTTGAAAAGTTGTGAGTTTTCTTAATATCTGTAGGTGTTTCAAAGTACACATCAAAGTCAAAATAAGCTGATTTTAAATAATTACTTTAGAATTAAAGTAATTCTTTGTTGCGCACAAATAAGCAGGTACATGAAAGGAAAAATATTATGCTAATATTGCACGTCGTTTCATGTATAAAGGCAAGCTTTTCTAGGAGAAAACCTTTGAGAAGAAGAACGGTGGCAATATATTTTTAAAGACAAGGGTAAAATGCAGTGAATAAATAATTGAATTTATGTATATATAAAATAATAAATGCCGAAACTAACTACCTTTATACAGATGGGTTAAAAAAAAGTATTAATATTTTAAGTCACAAAAGTGTATTGATGAGTCAAAGACTCGTACAAAATTAATTAGTGAGTCTTAATTATAATTAATTTATTTAAGGTATAAACACCTATTTGTTTCCGACGTTTCGCTCGTCTTGCACCGAGCGTGGTCGCGGAGAGACTCGATTATGAGTCAAAGACTTATTTCTGACATCCGTGACAGCTATGACAACTTTAAACGTGTGCCAGCGTTTTATGTCGACGTGTAAAATATTTCTATAATGACCTCGCTTTTGTAAATCACAAAATTCTGTCAATTATTCGATACGAAAAACGGCATTGCAACAAATACAGCTTGTAATATACAATTCAACAATTCAATGAAGATAATTATTACACAATAAATCGTCAACAATTTCAAGCAAGTATACATAATTATAGTTCATGTAATAGCTCTTAATCACCAGTTTAAGAAATGTAATAGCCCAATTTTTGCTCCGATTCCATGTATTATTTATCTTTGAATATAAATTTTTTCATATATTTATAAGTGCACGATATATAGTAACAATTTCATTCTCACAAGACTGATCTCCATAAAGCAGTGGTCATTATTATATAATATATTGCCCAGTTTAATACCTCACCATAGCTGATCATTAGTTGGGGTAGGGAACTGTAATAATTTCCTATTGCAAGCTGATTATAAAAAAGGTTATTAGCCAATCATAATTTATAGGCAGGAGTACAATAGTACTCCTGCCTGCCTGTACATAATAATGTACTTACGAATATATATTTGATATATTACTATTTTATTAAGTTAATAGTACATTTGGAGAAATCTAATAAACTCAGGTATATATACACACAAAGGAGAAATAACAGTGGTAAAATATAAAACAATTAAAAGATGTACCTTCTTATATTTAAATCTCTATAATTTTACAAACATTAAAATACTGGCGACATATCTAACGAATTTTGAAATTAAGATGCTTATTATACATTAAAAATAAGTTTAATCATTAAGCCACACTTAGCTAGGAGGCGACGTAAAAAAACAAATTGGAGCCAGCTAACTCCGAATAGGATTAGATAGCCTAGCTATATTTTTAGATTTATCGAAAGCCTTCGATACAGTTTCAATACCAAAATTAATAAATAAACCAAATCATATGGGAATTCGTGGAAAACCGTTAAATCTTATAACTGACTATTTAACCAATAGAACACAAATGATACAGGTGGGCGAATATCGGAGCTCTACAACTGAACGCATAACTTTTGGTGTCCCACAGGGCAGTGTCCTCGCACCGTCCCTTTTTATTGCCTATGTAAACGATATGTGTAATTTGAATTTAGAAAATGGTAATATTATTTTATATGCTGACGACACAGTATTATTCTTCAAAGGAAAAACTTGGGATGATGTGTACTCAAGTGCAAACAAAGGGCTGAATCAAGTTGCTAAATGGCTTGATAGCAGTCTCCTTTCACTTAACTTGGCTAAGACAAATTATGTTAATTTTAGTATTAGAGCCGATGGGCAACCTCCAAAAAATAAATACAGTATTAAACTTCATACCTGCAATAGCGATAATACTGAAATAACCGATGTTTCATGCAATTGTCAAACTATTAGTTCAGTCACTTCAATTAAATATTTAGGAATTCAAATCGACAATAATTTAAATTTTAAAGAACATATTAGCAAACTTTCGTCGCGATCAGAAAATTCATATTTGTTTTTAAAACATTGAGGTACATTTGTGACCCAAAACAATTAAATTCCATCTACCTGGCTCTGTGTGAGTCCATACTCACCTACTGCATTAAGTGTTGGGGCGGCTGTTGCAAGACCACTCTACTACAACTGGAAAGGGCACAGCGTGTCGTACTAAAATTCATGTACTTTAAACCCTTCCTATTTCCTACGACACAGTTATATAGCTTATCGGGAGCTCTCACTATAAGACAACTGTTTATCCTACAAACGGCTCTAGAATAACATAAACATGCCTACTACATAGCATCTCTTAGTAATAAGCGACGCAAAGACAGGATATTCACAGCCCCTTTATGCAGAACAACTTTCGAACAAAGATTTATCCCATTTCTTGGACCCTTTATTTATAATAAGCTTGTTAGGGCTATCCCAGATCTTCCTAAACTAACGAAAATAAATTGTAAACTGGCACTTTGCAGCTATCTTAAAACACTAACTTACGATGTCACCGAATCGTTTTTTGATACTTTTGACTACAATATGACTGATAAACCTATAGCATTGGAATTTCACTTTCACAACATTAACCTTTTATTGTATAGTTCCTAGTATCCTTTACCATCCATCCATTCGCCACACTTTCGTAATATCAGTAATTTAGTATATATTATTGGCACTGATGAACAGTTATCCTCTGAGATACAGACTCAAACTAGTTCAGAGGGTACGGAACAGTATTTGCTAGAAATAACCTAATGTTAAATTAATGATTTGAATATGAGTGGAGATAACTTTAATAAATAAGCACAAATTGTATATTTTACTAAGTACCTATTTAGTGATATTAGTGTAAATGGGTCTGGGCCGCGTGGGAGTTTTGGGAAGCGGCACCTCTTTGTTTATTCCGCGGCGTTTCGGCGTGGATTGCGCCGGCTGAGGTCGCGGACATATTGCCCGCGACCATGACTGGTGTGGTCCGTGCCGGGGCGTCGGGGGGATGGAGGGGTGTTTAGCCTTTTCTTTCATTTTTCCTCGTGATTCGAGCCCCTTTGCATTGATATTGCTGTTTTTTCTAGGTTAGGTAAATTTTACTTGTATTAGGTTAATTTCTTTGAATAATTTCTCTGAATAAATAAATAAATTTCAAATTTCAATTTCAATTTCAGGATAAAAATAAATTTTAATTAAATTTGCGTGATATATCCATAATTAATTAATATTATTTTTAATTTACGTTTTAAATACTTTCAATCGATAGTGTTTGAAATCATTTAATTTAATTTTATTTTTTGCTGATTAGGCTACTTACAATACCCGTACAATGTGATATCACGTTTTATTCTCTTCATGCAGTAATTCACTACTATTTATTAAATAGTCCCATACGTGCTCGTACATGCCATTCTCATCTGCGAGTTCATTATTACTCACAAAGCAATATGGAGAATTTACCGGGAGAATTCCAAAGTTGGTTTGGTTATTTGCTCATATTATTCTATAGAAGACTAGTTTACAGAGGTTTTATAAAATTTACGTGGCTTTTAAAATAAAATTTATTTAGCCAGACGAGATATTTTAATAGAACGAAGAGATTCTTTTGTAGTCTTACTTGATTAGGCACAAAAAAATAATTTAATTCCAAATTCGAACAAGTTGTTATACACAGTACGCAAAGATTAATACCCATTACCTAAAAGAATAGAAACATAATAATGTTTTCTTCTTAAGATTGCCACACTGTTCCCTTTTTCACACACAGGTGTACCAAAAGAGATGAGCTCTGTACGAGCTTCTTACAATAAAATCACGTGAATTATATATGCGAGCCATCCATTCTATTACTTTTACCTCCAAAACGACATTTGCTTAGCAAGTTATAATAAAAAATAAAAGAAAAATCTTTAGCTCTATCACGAAAAAATTGCATCTCTCACATAAAACGCCAAACTAACAGGCACCTTCACTATCAATCTATGCGCCACCATTTTTTAATCAGAAGTACTAAAAGCCCATTGAAACACAACTGGTGCATTCACACAGTCATGCTTTTGGTACCTTTGATAGGTTGACGTTTCATACAGATTGCATGGCCGTGGTCACAGGGTGACTGGCGCTGTGTCATGGACCCCGTTGCTAGCTACACGTTCGTTCGTTTCGTTCCTTTAACCCCATTTTTTATTTTTTTGTCGCCCTGCCACAAACTACGGTAACAGCATCCGTTTTGCTCTGTACTGCGTTTTATGGAATGATTAATGATTTAAAGAGTTAATCTAAAAATAAAATAACTAAAAGTAAATCACGAAAAAATGTTTAAATATACTTTTCTGTACGTGCTTTTAGAAGTAAGAAAATTGTTATGCTTCAATTGAACGGAGGTAAGACAGTTTTTGAAATATATAATTTCATCTTCAGATTCGGGTTATCACTCTGCTATGCCAATTACCGCCAGCTGAGTGAGTGCTTGTCAGGAAAAATGCTACGTTGAATAACGTAATAAGATATATTTCGCCAATATTAACTCGAAGAGCTTACCAGGTACATAGCGTCTGCTGAAATGTTTAAATATAATACAACATTACAGTACAACTTGAATTTATTTTAGTTTTGATTTTAGGGTCGTTCACCCCGAAATAAAAGCCTCTGACTCTGGATCTTTATAGCACTGTACCGTCTAAGTGTAATTCACATTCTTTTACTTTCACCAAAAAGCAGGAGTTTACCTTTTAAGTAGCAAAGAATTTAATGTAGCCACCGACGTTTGGTGTGGCAGTCTATGCTTAACAATGTTAACATTACCACAGACAGACGCTAAAGTATTCCGAAAATGGACGTATATTCTTGCAAAAGACTCACAAAATGCTGCTAAATAGAGTATAACGTTGAGCACAGAATATTTTAGTTTAAAATTCCACTTGCTATTCCTGTGCACCCGGTTTTATCTCGCTAATCTGTCACGAGAGTAGCAACTAAACCGGATTTGTAATCGCGCAGCCTCCGTTCGTCCTGATTGGAACCGCAGCCGCCTAACTGTACTCTACTTCAACGCAATTCTTTTTCTTGATCTTTTATCTCATAGTATTTAATAATGATTGAGGATTATACGGTGGAAGTAGTCCTTAATGTACTTATATGGGTCTGGGACTACTGTGAGATACGAGTAGATAGATTATATTGTGAATAATTATTTCAATATCCTACCTATCGACAATTTCCATCTTGAAATCAGCGAGACTTTAGTAGGTATAGGTACTCACAAAATATTTCCAAAGCTTTTATCGAACTTACAATTAAACTCAGTGTACGATCAGAGACTCCGTGTTGCGAACTTCGAATAGCAGATACCAGCAGCAGCAGCTTGCAGTCAAGGCTATCAAGCATCAGTCCAAGTAAGAACGTTCCTTTTATTTTATCATGATGGAAGCATCGAGCTCTAGCCAGACTGAATTATTTGAAAGCATCAACAAAATTAAAGTAAATTTTGGCAAGGATCCGCTGTCTAGGAAGACTCCGGAAAATATTCAAAAGAGACTTGAGGCACTGGATAGCCTCTGGGGAGAGTTCGAGCAAAATCATATTAAACTTTTTGAACAGCCGGAAAAAGAGCCTACGTATTTTAGTTCTAACTATTACCAGCAGGCTAAGGAGTTATATCAGGCTACGCGTAATTTGCTATCGTCCTTCTTATCAAAAGAGAAATCAACGCAATCCAACAGTGAGGCTATCGAGTTGTTAGCTTTACAGAGAACCAATTTTAGGGCTTTTAACAGGTTAGTAAAGAGCATTGACGAGAACGCTATTCCAGAAAAATGGGAACTTGAGGACGAGCTGAGAAGTATCCAGAGTAAGTGGGATATTATCGACGCGTTACACTTGCGTATAGATCATTTACTCCAAGGTGAGGATATTTCGTATGAGGAGGAACTCAATAGACACGAGACCATTTTCAAGAACATAAAGCGTGCGTTAAACAAGAAGATCTCATCCATGGTTCACGTGCATAAAGCAACGCCCAAGCTAGAGATTCCTACTTTCACCGGTAAATACTTTTTTACCGAAGCTATCCACGACAATAATTCCGTTACCAAGGCTCAGAAGATGCAGCACTTAAAAGAAAAGGTCAGAGGAGAACCTGAGCGTCTTATCCAGCATCTGCATATCACAGCTGATAATTATGACGCCGCTTGGGAGATACTTACACATAGGTATAATAACACCCAAGTTTTATTCACCAATCAAATTGAGATTTTCCTGAATCAGCCAATTATACACAAGCAAACAGCTTATGAATTGAAACGGTTATATGACACTAGTACAGAGTGTATTCATGCTATCCACAACCTCGGCGTAGATACGAATACTTGGGATCCGTTATTAGTGCATCTTCTTTGTAAGAAATTAGATCAAGACACCTTCTGTGACTATAAGGAAGCTCGCAAGTCACCCAGAGAGCTACCATCTCTGGCGGAGTTTATGACGTTCTTAGAGAGCAAGTTTACAGCCCTAGAACCCATGCCGAAGAGGGATAAGGAGGCCACCAAGCCAACTGTCAATCGTGAGACAGTTCACTCTAATAATAAACCCGTAAATCGTTATCATAACAATCAGTACAAGGTTGCCTCTACTCAAGGCCCCAATTACTGTCCCATATGCCAAACTCGTCACTTTTTGTTTTCATGCAGAAAATTTATTAACATGTCACCTGAGAATCGTTTAGATACGGTGACAAAAGCAAAGTATTGCAAAAATTGTCTGTATAATCATTACGATAATGATTGTACCAATTCAAAGCGTCGTAAGAAGTGCGGTGAGGACCACAACACTTTACTGCATGACGCATTCCTACAACGTCCTCAGGTAGCTTCAGCGACGACCTCAGGCATATCTGCATTGCCGTTAAACCTTACAGCTCATCATAAAGTAAATCACGTCGCCGCTGACAATGAAGAAGTTTTGTTGACCACTCTTAAACTGAATGTCTTAGCTAGAAATGGTACCTATGTTACTCTAAGAGCCCTTTTAGATCAAGGCTCGCAGATTTCCTTAATATCTGAGAACGCTACGCAATTGTTAGGCTTACAACGTCGTCAATATCATGCCTCTATCTCGGGCATAGGGCCAGTCGCTAAGCAAAGCAAAGGCATTGTATCGTTAGAATGCAAATCGATATATGGAAACTATGGCTTTACCACGCAGGCATTGGTTGTATCTAAGGTTATAAACGACTTGCCTAGCTCTACATTTAGCAAACAGTCATGGCCTCACTTGCAACACTTAAAGCTAGCTGATCCTGAGTACAATATTACTAGGCCTATCGACTTACCTTTGGACGCCAGTGTGTATTCAGAAATCATTTTAGGTGGTCTCATAAAGGGCCCGGCGCAGGCTCCCATAGCCCAAGAAACACACTTGGGTTGGATACTATCAGGCAATGTAAGGACATACCACTGTCACGTTGTCATCAGCAATGTGCGCGACGAAATATCCAAGTACTGGGAACTGGAAGACATAGATGACTCATCGCCATCGTCCAACTTGACTCCTGATGATCAGTTTTGCGAAGACTTTTACAAAAGAACAACGAGGCGTTTAGATAATGGTCGATACGAAGTTGGGTTGCCGATGAGAGCCGATTATAAACAAAAACTAGGCGCATCAAAATACAAGGCGATAGCTCAATTCAAACAGCTAGAACACAAGATGTACAAAAATAAATCGTTTGCGTCGCATTATAAACAGTTTATGGCCGAGTATCAAAACCTAGGCCATATGACTCCAGTTGCTGACAATAACACCGAAGATGGATACTTCATGCCGCACCACGGAGTCTGGAAACACGATTCGACTACAACCAAATTGAGAGTAGTTTTTAATGCGTCAGCAAAGTCCACTTCGGGTAACAGTCTGAACGACTTAATATTTAGCGGACCAAATCTACAGCAAGATTTGTTGTCACTTATTATTAACTGGAGGCAGTACAAGTACGTTATCACTGCCGATATAGAAAAGATGTTTCGGCAGATATTGATAAGAGTTAGTGATCAACACCTGCAATCTATCATTTGGAGGGATACATTGAATAGCGAATTAAAGCAGTATCGTTTAACAACCGTAACATACGGCAGCCGGCCAGCCCCATATATAGCTATGCGTACCCTAAAACAACTGGCTCTGGATGACGCTGAAAAATATCCGTTAGCAGCTTCAGTGGTCCACAACTCGTTCTTCGTCGACGATTTGCTTACAGGCCATAATCTGAAAAAACGACCAAGGAGTTGCAAGGACAACTTATTGACATGATACGTGGTGCTGGCATGAATCTTAGAAAGTGGTCCAGTAATGACACAGAGCTATTAGAAAATCTGACATCTGAACAACTAAATAGCCCCTACGAATTTAAGTGCCTCGAATCTAGAAAAACTCTCGGTTTAAAGTGGAACCCATCATCCGATGCCTTCTTATTAGAAAGCCAAATAATATCTGAGAATCCACAATCAATAACAAAATGTCAATTACTTTCAGATATCTCTAAGTTATTCGATCCGCTTGGCTGGTTATCACCGCTTACGATTAGAGCGAAGCTATTGTTCCAAAAAACATGGTCAATAGGAGCATTATGGGATCATGAGTTACCTAGAGATATTCTCGAAACTTGGCTGAAATTAAAGGAAGACATTAAAAATATAAAAAAGTTCCGCATACCGAGATATGTCGGTAACCTAGAAACAAATTGTCAATAACATGCATTCTGTGACGCATCGGATAAAGCATACGCTTGCACTATTTACTTGGTGACTAAAAACGATAAGGGCGAATACACATCAAGCCTTATTGCGGCAAAAACAAGGTTAGCTCCAGTGGCTAATAAATTGTCACTGCCGCGTCTAGAACTTTGTGGAGCCTTACTATTGTCGCAGTTATTGAAAAAGGTTGTTAGTTCCTTGCCAAATGAACACATGACAGTACACGCGTGGACCGATTCCATGATAGTCCTTGGCTGGTTATATGGGGACGCATCCAGATGGAAGTCATTTGTTGCTAATAGAGTGAAACAGATAACAGAAATCATCCCATCTAATCATTGGAATCATGTTTCTTCGGAAGAAAACGCCGCTGACTGTGCAACTAGAGGACTGACGACTCTTCAGCTGTTGGAGCATTCGTTGTGGTGGGAAGGACCCACATGGCTGAAACAATTTGACGTACAAAAACAAAGGAAGATTATATACGACGTGCCCAAGGTAGAAATAAGGTCGCCTAATGTGAACACAGCCTTAGCACAAAATAATACTTCGTTTATTATGGATATGCTGCATAATCATAGTACCTTGACATACATTGTGCGTGTTATTGGCTGGGTGTCACGTTTTATCAAAAGAATGCGAATTAGGCAAATTGCAAGCAATAATAACTTTTTGTCGTCAGCTGAGATTCATGACGCATATAATTTAATAATTAAAGACGTGCAATCACGAGATTTTTCTCAAGAAATACGTGACATTAAACAGAATCGGGTTGTACATCCGAAAAGCAGTATTTGCAGTTTAAACCCATATTTGGACGAAGATGGAATATTAAGAGTTGGTGGAAGGCTGACGCACTCCAAACTAAGCGCGTCAACGAAACATCCTATCATCTTATCAAGCCATAGCAGATTTACAAATCTTTTGATCGATCAGGCGCACATAACAACTCTGCACGGTGGACCCCGATTAACTTTATCATATATCAGTGACAAATACTGGATCATCAGTGGTATTAGGACTGTCAAACGGCAGTTGCGACTGTGTGTAAGGTGTCGCCGATATAATAACACAAATAATCAACAAATCATGGCTGACTTACCGCAAGCACGCGTAACCCCGTCGAGACCGTTCACGCATACGGGCGTAGACTTTACAGGACATGTCGAGCTAAAGGCTAATAAAGGACGCGGTATCAAGACGGTCAAAGGATATATTTCAGTATTCGTATGCTTGGCGACGAAAGCGGTGCACTTGCAACTAGTTTCTGATTTAGGCACCCCGGATTTCCTAGCTGCGTTCCGTCGATTTTGTTCCCGCCGCGGGTCACCAGCCCATATGTACAGCGACAATGGTACTAATTTTGTTGGCGCTAGCAGGATCATGAAGAAAGAGTACACGGAAATCATCCAGTGCATCAACTCTGACTTCTTCAACAATATAGGCGAGATGAATATCCATTGGCACTTCAACGCACCGGCATGGCCTTAACGCTGGTGGTCTTTGGGAAGCAGCGGTGAAAAGCCTTAAATATCATTTGAAGCGAGTTCTTGGTGAGCAGCGACTCACTTACGAAGAGTTTTCTACACTGCTGTGTCAAATCGAGGCTTGCTTAAATTCCAGACCATTAGGTCAGTTATCAGAAGGTACCGATTCGATCGACTGTTTAACGCCAGGGCATTTCTTGGTCGGAGGACCCATAATGTCAAGACCTGCCACTGACCCGGAATCAACAACATTAACATCCCGATGGCAATTAGTTCAGGCCATGGTTAAGGACATCTGGAAGAGATGGTCGACAGAATATTTGCAGCAGTTACAAACAAGATCTAAGTGGCGGCAGCCCAAGACTAATGTCGAAGTTGACGAGCTAGTCCTCATCAAGGACGAGAACGTTGCTCCTGGTAAATGGCCGATGGGCAGGGTGCAAAAGGTTCACGCTGGTAAAGATGGTTATGTACGAGTCGTTACATTGAAAACGAAAAACAATATCATCCAGCGTCCGGTTAACAAACTTGTACGATGGCCTATAAATGAAATCGAAGCATTATCTAAGCAGTCGAGCGCACAAGGTCATCCCGAAACAGAACAGACGGAAAATCATAACCGTCCCGCGCGGTCACGCAGACCGACTACATGGAGGAGTTATGCTATCACAGCTCTATTTTTATTATTTACACTCATATCACCCACCGTACAACACAAAACTGCTGCATATAATGTTACCCCAATGACTACGAATCAAGTCTTTTATTTCGATAAGGTGTCAGATCTTCAAATTATTAAGGATGAATGGAAACTGGTTGTGTTTTACAATATGTCAACATACTATCGCGGTATATCGGACATAAAGAATTATGTAAAACATTTAAAGGAAACAGCTGATAATACGGGTCATTAGTACGAAAGTGTCGTCTTACAATTAGAGCAGCAAGTACAAGACATCGAACATTATGACTCACTATTGAAAAATCCATATCTCAGCAGACAAAAACGCGGCTTAATCAACGGAGTTGGCTACTTGGCGAATACATTATTTGGTGTATTAGATGAGAGATTCGCAGACCAATACAAGCAGGATATAGAGAGGATAGCTCGTAATGAAAACCATCTTCAACATTTGCTCAGGAATCAAACCCTTGTATTGGAGTCTGAATACAATGTCCTACGGCGCAACGAGGCAACTATGAACAAACAGTTCTCTATCATAAACGAACATCTACGAAATGTATAACTGCAGTTGCAAGGAGTTACTTGGGATAATAAAAACGGCCTATATCTGACATCGTCCGCATTAACAGCGAATATCATATTATCTAACCTTATGCGCATTCAGCACGTACTGATTAACACGATAACGGATATCAGTCACGGACGCGTCGATCCCTACTTACTCTCTCCGGAACAGTTAGCCCTTCAAGTCAACACTATATCTGGTCAATTACATAGCAACCTCGCTGTCCCAGTCGAACCATCAAATTTATCTGACCTGTATAGAATAATGAAGGCGTCTTCAAGATTACACGACAACTACTTAATAATTGAATTGAAAATTCCACTTGTAAGTAGCGATGTCTTTGAACTTGACAAAATTGTTTCTATACCTCAGAAAAGTGGGTCAAATCATGTTCGTATAACCCCAACCGTGCCCTACATTTCCTACAACATCCAAAGGGATACAGCTCTATTCTTATCAAACCTAGACCTTCAAGCCTGCGTTCATGTCAAAAATAACAAGATGTTATGCTCTTTAGAAAACCCTGTACACAGCCTTAAAATCAAACAGTCGTTATGTGATGTAAAAATAATGAGTAGCGACACCACTTGTAAACAAGAAATATCCACGTGCCGTAATTATTGGTTCAAGTTACATCATATGAATTCATGGTTGCACTCGTATTGTGAAAAGTGTCACCTACGCATTTATTGCAGTTCTGACTCGCTAACAACTGTAATTCAAGACAGCGGTATTATTGACTTAGGTCAGGGCTGTACATTGAAATCGGACGAATATAGCATTTACGCACACAATAACTTCTTACGACATATGAATATACAACCGAATATCGAAGTCCCAGAGGTATCAGTTCTCAATACGCTTATCAATACTACCTTGCCTGACTATTTTGTTGTACCGGAGAATCAGACAGATAGCTTGAATCAGCTGCGAGATCAAATAAACACTCTTAAGGAACAATCTTCTACTGAGTTAAGCATACACGACGTTCATCATTACACTGCCGTATACTTGACCTTGACTCTGTTTATCATTTTTGGTGTCATCGGAATGATCTTTATCATGCGATCTAGATGTCACAAACTCTCTGGAGAGCAGGAGTCTGGCTTGGGGAAGGCGCTGCAGCTACCTCCTTCGCCCGCGGGGGCGCGAGGGACCGTGGCAGCCGCCACGGCAAGCGTCAGTGATAGTGTGCGTTCCGTGATATTAGCAAATCGGTTACGAGTATTGATAAAGGGACCTCGCCTATAATCGCCCATCGGTCGGTCGATCTTAGTTTTCTTGATAAGTGTGAACAGGACTAAATAGAGACAGTAGCAAAGAACAGTTTATTTTATCATAATAATATTCAATTATTTTATCATCAATTTGAGCAATTTGTTATTTAAATTATCATAGTTCATTTATCTAGCATTTAGTATTAGAGAATCACGTCTACATTAACAATAAAGGTTAAATAAAATTTGTCTATTTGTTTGAGTGGGCAGTATGTACGATGAACCCGTACATCATTATAATTATGTATTACTTTTTAGCCCATTCAGCATTTATCACTAGTTCATCATTTACCTCGTAAGTACATTTGTAAGCAAAAATAAATCAGTGATTTCACAGCACTCATCGCGCTTGGTTTCATTTTAGCATCACCGCATCTATCACGTATTTTATCATTTTCTCATAACAACAAGTGTAAGACCAAACAGTCTACATTTGTACCTTAAGTGTAAGACCTACAGTCTACATACCTACTATGTTTGTATCCAGAGTCGTAATGAACGAATATAACGTTGTCATTCATGGTGATCCCAGTTTAGTGTAAATATTATACATGGCGCTTGCGTATTAAATTGATTTAATTTGTTTGAAAAAAAAAAATTCTCAAGTTTCATTGTAATAAACTGAAATTTAGTATAGAGCTTGTATATGTCACGTACTATATAGGATTTAAAATGAAGTCATACTGTCGTATCAACCCTGTATAAAGAATAAAGGACAATGCCAGAAACTCTATAGAGCTTTGCCCCACCAATAAAATTTGGTGTACAAGCATGCCAAATGTAGCATTCTACTGGTGCTATATTAGTGTTATCTACAAACATTTTAAAATCCCTTTAGAACTTGCGGTTTCTTTTAAATCTTAAAAAAAAATGACTTAGGTTAGGTACCTGAAGTTTAGGTTAGTTGCAGTTATAATTGTAGAAATGATTATGCCGCGTTTCCACGCTTGCCAAGCCTCGACAAGCATCCACAAGCACAAGCGTGTAAAGAGGGCGTTTGGCTTGGCTTGCGTCAGCTTGTGGACGCTTGTACACGATCCGGTCTAGTGTCGGTTTTTGGACACAGATCAAAGGGCGCTTGCGGCAAGCGCTTGCGACGCGTTCGCACGTTGGCGCGTGCTTAGTAGTCGCTGTGATCTCGAAACGAACGCACGTCTAGTTCTGTCTCAAAATGAGTGGCTGGTCGAACTTCTTTTGCTTGTTTGTATGATTATGCACTATATCGCTCCCAGAGGAATCTCACGAGGGAACATATTAATAATATGCAGGTGTATTGCCATACTTAATGCCGTAACCTGTATGGCAACAGTAATATTTCGAGGCTATGTAGGCAAGGATTTTCGTAGCGGGTAAGGAAGAGGCCCTGGCAATCTACATCATACAAAATAATTGGTTTTGCTTCTCTTTAAGTGTATTTCAAATAAAAGTAGGTTAAACCAAAGATGATAGCCGATACAAGTTCGGTGTCCGCCATGCTTGGATGTACGTAGCATACTGACGATTCACAAGCGTGTAAACGGCTCCCAAACGCCAAGCGAGATTTGTGGACGCTTGGAGCTTGTGGAAGCTTGTCAAGGCTTGGCAAGCGTGGAAACGCGGCATTAAATAAGTGCTGTATTTTGTTAAAATGCTATCCTAAGATGTTTGGCTATGAAAGGAAGGAATTACATAACATCAATCTTAGTAATACTTTTGACTTAGGTCATAATATCCTGACTCTTCATCGGTAATAAAATAAAAAAAATTATAAAAGTGATTGATTTATTCATCTTCAAACGTTATTAAAACAATATATCAAGAAAACCTGCGAGCTGATCAATATTGTCGTGACCTAGATCTCTTTCAGCATTCAGATTCCAATTTCTACAGTGCTGGTCTAGCCGCAAAAAGCACTCTTGACAGATAACAGCTTCTGGTGGAAGCTGTAAGGTAAGAAACATATATGAGTATATGGTAGAGATAGACAAGTTCATCATTATATCCTCACAATCCCCAAAAGACAAACTTGAATATTAAGCCTATTAAACTAGTTATTTAAGATACTTTTAGGTAGGTAGGTTTAATATTTTATACACATTTTGTTGCATTAATTACAAGCCAAGCAAAACCGCAGGTGGTACAATCATCATTATAAGGATTTTACGCTGCGGTCAAATATGATCAATAAATAACGTAGTATCTACATACCTGTTGCAACGATTTCCACCTAGCGAGAAGAGATTGCAGTTCAGATTGTATTAAAGACACTACATGTCTTAGCATTCTGTCGACGCACAAGTGACAATTTATGCACCTCAACATCGTTACCCAAGTCACAAGCAATGATCAGAATCCGTCGCAAATAGCACAAAGTCGGCGAGTAGGCGAGAACGAGTCCGTATACAAAAGCAAAATCGTCGTGAAAATATAATATTAAATCACAGAGAGAGATTACGAAGCAACAAACACAAAGAACAAAGCGAATGTCAATGATTGTCATCTTCAATCTTGACCAAAGAGATTGGATATCTTGACTGATCTTGACATAAGCATTGGCGCGCCAAGGACGTTTCGTTACACGTAATCACTAACGCTCATATTGCCAAATAATTATTAGAATAAACATTCATAAAAACATTATGTTCATTAACTGTGTATATTTAAACCGAATACATATTAAAATCTGTACATAATACATTTATACATGTCATTTTTTTTATCAAATTACTCGTTTTGTTCTCGTGTATGCGTACTAAGTAACGCTAGTAGTCGCGATAAAAACAGGAAGTAGGTGTTGGGTTTTAAAATTCCTTTTATTACTTACTTTTTATCCGCATAGTTTAACAGAGTAACAATTAAGTAACCAAGGGTCTTATTTTGATAGGATAATTTTCATTAATTTACATTTCTTGTAAATTAATGAAAGGGTGGGGCAGGATCTGGCATTGTCCTTTGTTTATGTCTTTCTAGGGACAGCGTCAAAGGTGATTGGAAAGCATTTTAATTTCCCATTCCGATCATCACCAACCAAATCGTTCTGCTTTTATAAGATAAGATGATTTCTTAATGCTACTGAAATTAGGTATGTGACAGAGCCATTATTTCTAAAGCTATATGAGCTTGGATATTCGTATACCTCAATTTTCAAAAGCCTCTACAATACATAACTTATACCTGGCGCGGCAGATGCCATATAAAAGTAAATACTTCAGATTTCAACACATTTCTTCGTATAATTTCGTATGCCTGTTGCCACCGCTACGTAAAACATCTTACGCAACCTCTTACCTACTCATTTGTTAATATTTCTTTGCCGAATAATCTTTTTTCCCGAGCATTTCACAGGTTTTAATCAGGTTCGTATGGCTGAGTAAGTAATTGGATTTGCAAAGGTTTTGCTCCGTTCTTTTAAATGTCTGATTTTCTTACGCTCTTTTTGCCTTCAACGTCTTAAGAAAGACGGTTTGTTGAATTTAATTAGTATTTTAATAAATTAGATTGTTACATTTGCATTTTTTTGTAATGAATGGATTTAACGTAGTATATAAAACAGTTTTATGGGTAAATGTTATTTGACTTATCTCATTATATCAACGGAGATTTTTTACTCAGGGTGCGTGACTAGGTTCACCTATTCAGGTAAAAAACTAGTATTAATATCACTACATGTGTTCAGTTGTTAGAAGAACCCTTTAATATCACTACACGTGGTCAGTTGTTAGAAATACAGTACTAGAGGGCAAGTTCACTTTACAAGAAATGATTAATTGATTTAAACGAAAAGACACAGCGCCTGGGACAGACGGGATCACATATTCTTTGATATTTCATTTGTCTCCTATTAGCAGAAATTATTTACAGGAATTGTACAACCTTATTAGCACTGGGACTATCCCAAAACAATGGCGGAATATATTAGTAACACCAGTACCAAAATCCTCACCAGATAATAATAGTATTAAATTAAGAACTATCTCCTTAATATCCTGCATATGTAAAATCTTTCACTCTATGTTGACAAAGCGGCTTGAGTGGTATACTTATTGAAAAAAATAAGTTGTTATCTCAGTATACTTCTAATTTTAGGAGAGGCCAATCTTGTCAAGACAGTTTAGTTAAATTAGTTAGTCAAATATACACAGGATTTTCACATAAAACGCCAACAGTAGCTTGTTTCCTTGATGTTAAGAATGCCTATAACAATGTGTTAATAGATGTACTGTGAACACTTTAGATGAGATAGGGATAGGAAAAAAGTTTTGCCAATATTTATGGAATTTTTTGAGTGAAAGACATCTTATGATAAAAGATGAAATGGATCAAAGCAAATTTTTATAAGGTATACAGATAGAGGATTGGCTCAGGGCGACCCAATATCCCAATCTACCCATACTTTTTAACATCGTTACAATAAAGTGTTTCAATTAAATTCAGAATGTTACTATGTGCCAATATGCAGACGATTTTGTAATGTACCGAACGTCTTAAGATTTAAAAGAAACCCAACGAGCACTTCAAACAGCACTAGATAGACTGTGCTATGTGTTAGTTGAGTTAGGATTAGAACTATCGGCCGCTAAATCTAAGGTGTGTATTTTTAGCAGAGGTTATAGAAGATCTAAGGTAGAACTTAAAATAAATAATCATAATTTAGATATAGTTGACAGTTACAAATATTTAGGTGTATGGCTCGACAGGTCCTTACGATGGAGTAGACAATACATATTAACACAATCGTTGAAAAAGTTCAAAGAAACCTTAATTTACTTAAAGTTTTAGCGGGTAGGTCTTGGGGATTGCATCCTCAACATTTAAGACATATTTATATAGCCCTGATTAGAAGTCGCATAAATTATAGTTATTAATAATATGATGCGAGTGCGAAATGTCACTTAGATAAGCTAAATAAATTACAAAATCAAGCATTGCGTATAATAGGAGGTTTTGTTAAATCCACTCCGATACACGTCATGGAGAGTGACCTGTGTGTGGTTCCGCTGTACATACGAAGAAAATATTTAGCTTATAAGTTTTTTCTGAAAGCCAGATCCGTAGAAAATAATATAACAAATACTCTATTGGATGAACTCTATACTCTTCGACAGAATAGGTACTGGCACAATAAGGTTATTCCTATATTAGCGGTAGCATATAACGAGGTTAAAGAAATTGAGGTAGCGTCTTCCAACCATTTATTTATGTTCACCCTAAGAACATGGGTCACTAACATTAATGTGAACGAGATAATTGACTATGATTTAGAGGCTGTAAATTTACCGAAAAGGTCTTATGATTGTAATTCACTAAAACACGACTAAAGAATTATGTACAAAATATAATGATTGGTTTACTATTTTTACAGATGGGTCGAAGAGTGTAGATGGCCATGGAGCGGCTTACTATATATCCTGTCATAACGTAGATAGCTCAAATAATAATTGCTTTAAAATAAGTGAACCTGCATCTATTATGACGCTGGAACTCATTGCGATCTCAGAAGCATTGAAATTTGTCACAAATTGTCAAGACGAAAATATTGTTATTTTTTCTAATAGTAAAAGTAATAATATTCAATTTACTTATATTACATTTGATATATCTGTGATAATTATCTCTATATATAATGCACCTACCATGCATGTCTCTGCAGCACCAAAAGGTCCGACTGGTAGATAATGCCTTACGGCATTAAGTCCACCTTATGTACTGTAACTGTATATTGTGCATGAAGTAATAAATAAATAAATAAATAAATAAATAAAAGTTCACTACAGCATATAGCTCGATGCGCCTCTGGACACAGAGGTGCTTCGGTAGCATATGTCATTCTTTCTAAGATAGACAAACTCAATCAAAAAGGTTTTCAACTCAGATTGCAATGGGTCCCATCACATATTGGAATACCGGGTAACGAGAAGGCTGACATGTTGGCGAAATACGCAGCCAAACACGGAAAAGAAACTAATACTAAGCTTGATTACTCGGAAATATTGCCTAAATTCAAAAATGTTTGTTATGATCATTGGAAGGAACACTTTGACAAAATGTCAGTAGAAAAAGGAATCTGGTATAGCCTCCCCGTGTACCCTGGTTAATAAATATTAACTTAAGCAGAAAATTGGTAGTTAAAGCTCACAGACTTAGATCTGGACACATTCCATGTAATAAATTCGCCTTCTTGATGAAAAAGAATACCTCTCCCAACTGTGAGGTGTGTGGTGTTATAGAGGACATAAATCACTTGTTGATGGAATGTGTCCGATATGAGGCTGATAGGAGCAGGTTGTTTAGGACTCTAAAGTTGAACAAGAACGACATAGGTATATTCCACCGATTACTAGCTAAACCGAGTTCAGATGATGCAAGAAAGTTGTTCGACTTTATGGCCCTGATACATTGATCTCCTTTGGTTTTTATATTGTCTTAGGTTACGATGGGACTGACATGCGCTGTGCGTCATAAAAGTCCCTAAAATTAAAAGAATAAAAAAAATCATCTACGTTATGACCTATATTATCTAAAGAAAATCTTCTACTCTTGTGCTGCGATGGGTTAGGTATTGTATATAAATCTGAGCACGATTATTTCTAATTCTTGTATTGGGATATGAAACCATTGTTGTAAATGACTGGAAGATATTGTTTAAGAAGCCATCAGTCTACCCCAAGTGTGAATTAAATCCCCGCATGGGAAGACGCCTAGTGCAATACATACATTATTGAAAGCCTGTATTTTTGTGCCCACCACGACAGTGGTTTTAAAAGCCCTTGCAAAATAGGATTTAATCTAAAAATAAAATGACTAAAAGAAAATCAAGAAAAATATTTAAATATACTTTTCTCTACGTGCTTCTAGAAGCTAGAAAATTGTTATGCTACAATTGAACGTACCTTCGTAGTCAGTTTTTGAAATATATAATTTCATCTTCAGATTCGGGTAATCATTCTGCTATGCCAATTACCGCCAGCTGAGTGAGTGCTTGTCAGGAAAATTGCTATGTTGAATAACATAATAAGATATATTTCGCCAATATTAACTCGAAGAGCTTACCAAGTACATAGCATCTGCTGAAATCTTAATATATAAAATCCTTGCGTTACTGACTGACTGACAGACACGCTCCAGCCGAAACTATTGGGCACAGGAAGCTGAAAATTGGCATGTATATTCCTTGGGGACCGCAGGGGCGCACTAAGAAGGGATTTCCCGAAATTCCCACGGGATCGGCCAAAACTGGTAAATTAAAAAAAATGCAGGCGTAGCTGCTGGCGTCCTCTAGTGTTTAAATATAATCAATTACACTACAACTTGAATTTAGTTTAGTTTCGGTTTTAGGTTCGTTCACCCCGAAATCAAAGCCTCCGAGCTGGAGCTTTATAGCATTTGACCGTCAAAGTGTAATTCACATTCTTTTACTCTCATCAAAAAGCTGGAGTTTACCTTTTAAGTAGCAAAGAATTTAGTGTAACCACCGACATTTGGTGTAGCAGTCTATGCTTAAAAATGTTAACATTACCACAGACTCTAAAGTATTCCGAAAATGAACGTATATTCTAGCAAAAGATTCACAAAATGTACTCCACTTCAACGCAATTCTTTTTCTTGATATTTTATCTTATAGTACTTAATAATGACTAAGGATTATACAGTGGCAGTGGTTCTTAATGTACTTGTAAGGGACTGGAAGTATTGTAAGTGAGACGAGTAGATAGATGTTATTTACAATTATTATTTCGCATGATTAGTAACCCTGACTATCAAGTCTAAAGCTCCTCTCAGCGAATATGTATAGAAGAATATCTCGAGTCTATGATGGATTGGTGCAAAAGATTCGGTCTTGATGTAAATCCAGCTAAATGTCAGGCCATTATTGTGGGCAGTCGCCGTTTAATGCCCAGATTAGATTTAAATACTCTGCCGCCCATCTTGTTTAATGGTCTAATTATTCCTTACAGCTCTGAGGTCAAAGATCTGGGCCTGTACATTGACTCCACTCTCGGCTGGCAGGCACAGGTGACCAAAGTTAGAAGGTTACAGGATCACTCAGAGCACTATATCGCCTTAAAAATTTCCTCCCATCCAGGACCAAAGCTATGCTTGTGCAGACCTTAATATATCCTATAATCGACTATGGTGATGTGTGCTATTATGACCTGAATGCAGCATTTCTCAATAAATACGACCGACTTCTCAATAACTGCATTCGATTCATTTATAATCTTCGTAAGTATGACCATGTCTCTACTTATCGTTCCGAACTTAATTGGCTACCAATTCGTCAACGCCGTAGTTTGCGTGCTCTCACTACTCTCTTCACGATTCTTAAGTCCCCTTCCTCGCCCACTTATCTTACTGAATACTTCCAGTATCTATCTTCTACTCACGAGAGAAGTCTCCGTTCTTCCCATAATCTTCTTCTTTCATGTCCCAGTCATTCTTCTGGGTTTGTCTTCTCTTCCTTTGTTGTCCAGTCTGTTCTACTCTGGAACGTGCTCCCTCTTGAAGTCAGAATGTCCACTAACCGTTACGCATTCAAAATGAAAGTACGTGATCTCCTGTTTAAGAGATTGAAGGTAACAGCACATCCTTCTCATCCATTATTATAATTATGATATGTATTGTGTATATATATATTTATACGTATGTATCATATTATTATATAATTTTATTATTATATGTTATTATTCCTTATCTATGTACTATATTATTATATTATGTATTAGGTATATTGTTATATCCAATATTATCTATTATACTTCATAATTATTACTAATATGCTCATCTTATCAGTTAATGTATATTATTTAAAAACGTGTAAAAACAAATCTCTTGTGCACCTACCACATTTATCTCTGCACCACCTAAAGGTCGACAGGTAGAGAATGCCTCAAGGCATTATGTTCACCATTGTACAGTATGTATGTGCATAAAGTTTTTAAAATAATAAATAAAAAATAAATAAGAATATATTAGTAAATTATGGTAACTATATTACAGGTTTTTTTTAGGACAGCGGTGGAAACTTTTAACCGTCTCGACTTAGCCACTCTATGGTATGTGTGAAATCAATTGCATTGGGGCTGGCGGTAGAGAAGAATGAGACTCTCGTCTAAAAGGCGTTCGGGGACCACTCACTACCACCATGGTGAACGATACGTCCTGTTAGTGGTGGGAAAGACGCAAATCGCGGTTAGCATTACTACTTTAACGTGACCTATCTGGGAACCATAGGACAGGCTTGCTTAGCTATCATGAGATTACATGACCGTGTGTGAGTTTGGGAATAATAATATTTTGTACTATGCCATTTCCTATAGGCAAAAACAGAATTCTAATATCGTATCCCAATTATTAACAGTTATTTATCAGTAACACACAGCACCTGAAAACCTAGTAACCATACGACATTGCCGGAAAGCTCACATTCTCTCTTTACTTTATGATAATTATATTATTTAACCCTTATACTCCCACCTATCTTAAAGAAGATTTGAGTTCCTCCATGATAACCGTTATTAAAGGTCATCAAAAAATTTGAAACTGAAAATGCCGGTTCATTCCACAGCATTTTATGACAAATCCTTTTCAGTTACTGCTGTTCGCTTATGGAACTTATATTTATTTAAATATTGTTTATTTATTTGTATGTATATATTATTATTTATAAATATTTATTTGTATGTACTATATATGTTATTACTTGAATATACATATGTAATATATTTTCTACAACTGTACACTTACAACTACCATTTATTTCCGACCAATAATATCCATCCAAAGGTTGCCTGGTAGAAATCGCTGTCAGCGATAAGGCCGCCCTTTGTACTTACTTGTTCATAAAATTTCTACAAATGTATATATAACTGTACAATAAAGTATAAAATAAATGAATAAATAATAAAACAGTTCGATGGGTAAATGTTTTTTGAGTTATCTAATTATATCAGTGGAGCTTTTTTAACTCAGTCTGCGTGACTATTATGTTTTACTTATACATACATACATACATACTTATCGTCACGCCTTTTATCCCCGAAGGGGTAGGCAGAGGTGTATTTCTACACCCACTTTTCGCCAGATATATTTTAGTCCCACGTAATAAGGGGCGAGCCTATTGCCGTACCAGGCACATTTCCAGACTCCGTGCAGCTACTGAGAATTTCGTGACAGAAATCCCAATACGAGTAACACTGCCCGGCCCAGGAATTGAACCCGGGACCTCCCGATCCCACGCGCACATTTATGCCGCGAGACCAACGAGGCAGTCGTATAGGGTTTGATGTCGAGTTTTCCGTCTCTACACAAAGATGGTATTTGCATCGTGTTATCCCTTATTCGCCTCTTACGACACCCACGGGAAGATAGGGGGTGGTGACACTTGTATTCTATACCGTCAACCACACGGCTTACTGTTTTACTTATATTCAGGTAAGAAACTGGTTACAATACCACTACATGTGGTAAGCTAGTAGCAGACATGTTTTCGTATACGTTCTGACAATAAATACACAAAAACTTCTGATTCTATACTACGATGGGTTTGGTATTGTGTACAAATATCTGAGTACCAAAATTGCTTTCTATTTTTGTATTGTGCCTTAAAATTATCATTTTAAATGACTGGAAGATATTTTTTAAGAAGACAGCACTCACACCAAGTGTGGTTTCAATCCCCCCATAAGAAGAAGCATTGTGCAATACATACATTTTTGAGAGCCTGTATTATTTGTGCCCGCCGTTAGTGTTTTAAAAGCCCTCGCAATGTAACTTAAACCTAACAGTCAACTTGCGTTACCATTGAAAAGAAAAAAATAACTGAGTCTTATCTGAAGCTATTGGTCATAAACATGCAAATATTACTTCAAAATTAAAGGCAGCGTCTTAAAATATTGTCTGTCCTTTTTCATCATCAATGGCTGGAAAAGGCAAACAATATTTCGAACAAATTGTATCAGAATTTGAACGTGATTGAGGCGCAAACATTTATTTGTGATTCAATCAACTGAAATGTTTATCTTAAGTCTAATTTTAACAATTCTCTGAATTATTTGTGTATGTTATTATCAATTTAACTTGGGGGTCTGTTCTAAAATATATATTTTTTGTCTTTGTTCTAAAGTTTTGTATTGAGATTAAAATTAGTTCAGAATTACAGTAAGTTTTGTTTTTGATGGTTTACGTGACCTTCGTAAGGTCTTTAATATTGCGTATAAGCAAGACCTTACGCAGACTTATTATGGTTATTTCTTTATTTTTAAATCTTTTTAAGTTTTTGTCAACATTTGGAATACTTGTTTGATAGTTAATTTGTCCATCGTTGTAAAAACAACATTTACCCCAGCTGAGATTCTCGATTTCATATATGGAAATACAGTGAAATTGCAAAATTGTTGATTTCCTTTCTTCTGTGCATGTATTGATCCTTTCGAAATATTCTATACGGAGTTTCAAGCAATTTAACACTAGAGTGCACGCACCCATTTATACTCCTTGAGTGCACGCGCGGGCTACAGGTGTAGCCCATTTGTAGATCAATTAATTCTATGAAAAAGTAAACAAATTAATTAAACTCACTGTTTAATTTATTGATATCTTTGTTATAATCAGAATGGAACATAAAATGAATCAATATTTGTCTTCTTAATTTTAATATCAAACATATACTTAAACAACTTAAAAATCATCAATATTTGGCAGGCTTGAGATGCTATAGTCTTATTTTCATTTAAGAACGTAATATTTTACCTTAAAGTTTATCTCTAGCAATGGTATTGACCACATAATTAAATAATTTGAAATAGACTGTTCTATTGGCGAGCAATCAGGACACACATCTTCCTAATGTTCACTACAAATGCGCCTTATACATTTGCTGCGTTGCTTCCATGTTCTGCAGAATAAATACCAATCAACTTCTCCCCGAAAGGCATATTTTGTCGCTGGAAATATTCTTCTAACTCTGTAGTAGCCTGCCTTTCAGTTTCAGATACACATCTTCCTTTCAGATAGCTCTTGTTTCCTATATTTTGCTGGGAAATACGACGCTCAAGTGGGACACGATCTAGCTAGATTGAATTCCACTTTTTAGAAATATTGACGTCATATCACTTTTAATTGTAAATTATTCATTTTCATATTATTTTGAGAATTGAGACCGTCTATACATGCCACGTTACTGACCGACCGTTAATACACCATAATAATACAAAAAATTACAATTTTTACCACTGTGTGGTGCATTAGGCAATTATTTTCCCTAAGCGCACGCGCGGGGCACAGGTGTAGCCCACCAACTTCTAGGACGATTTTTGCGCACGTTTTTATTTCGATGTAATAGGCATTATACTAATAGGAGCGGTCAGAACCAATCGAGGAATACACAAGACGATTGCGCTGTGGCATACCTAGTTCCGCCAATATATTACACCCTGGGCTACATATGTAGCCCACGCGTGTACTCTAGTGTTAAACTTGGTACTTGCCGAATACTAGATGCCTCCAATACATAGAGCGGGGAAGCTTAAAAATTCGTTAAATAAATACAACACCCACAAAAAGCAAGTACTGCATATTTTTCTAAGAGGTCTATAAAGTAAACTAAAAATAAAAAAGTAAATTTAAATGAATATTAACATAATTGAGCATTGAAAAAAAAGCCTGTTCTGAAAGTAGAGCCTCGTGAGAAGAATCAGGCAAGAAACTCCGGGCCACTCTTTTCTTCGTCTTGATTCTATACAATTTAAAAACTTAGTAAATACATTGCATTTTTCATAGATATATGAGCTGGTGTGTCTATAATGTTGTTGTCAATTAATAAGGGATTTTAATAATAATAAAAAAGTACTAAACTAGCATGATATAGACACAATAACTCAAACTCACATGAAACTTAACACTTATTAAACATAAGTAGCCTGTGGGACCGAGCAAAATAATCCCAAGCATTTTGTCTTCAATATAAACTAGCACCGAATAGTACACTTTTTGACAAAGTTTACGTTTTATTATCTTTTTGAATTTATTAAAACTTAAATTTTGTATATTGCTTGGCACTTTATTGTAAAAGCGCACACATTGGCTTTAAAAAGATTTTTTTATTTTCTCTAGCCGGGTAGACGGCACTACTAGTTTGCTCTTATTTCTAGTATTCAAATTGTGGATATCACTTTTATTTGAGTATGAGGCCTTGTTTTGGAATAAATATATTAGGTTGAAATAAATGTAATGGCTTGCAACTGTTAAAATGTTTATTTACTTGAATTTATTCCTTAACGAAGCCCCATAATCCAAATTATAATTTGCTCGAATAGCTCTTTTCTGCAGAACAAAGATGACACCACAAGAGAATACCGTATGACATTATACTATGAAAATAGCTATGATATACAAGCCTGGCTGTATCAATGTCAGTTAGGTAACTGGTGAATTTTCCTGACTGCGTATGCTGCAGAGCTGAGTCTATTCGACATTTTACTTATATGTTGTGGTCCCCATTGCAGCTTAGAATCTAGTGTAATGCCTAAAAATTTGGTGTTATCGACAAGATCCAACATATCATCCTTAACCTTTACTGAGGTGTTCACTTGTTTGACGTTGGGCATCAAAAATCGAATACATTTAGTTTTAAGTCTATTTAAAAGCAGGTTGTTAACCTCAAACCAGCAAACCACCTGTGAGATAGCAATGTTTACATCGTCCATATCAATTTGTTGAGTTTTAATCTAAATAAAAGTAAGGTATCATCAGCAAACAGTACTATCCCGTGCTTGTCATTTACGAGTTGTGCTAAGTCATTCATATACACAAAAAATAAAAAAGGACTGAGGATTGAACCCTATGGGACGCCCATTTTGACTACAAACCCATACGAACGCGTCCCGTTGACATCAACTCTCTGAATCCTATTACTCAAATATGAAGTAAGAAGATGCAGAGCAGAACTACTTAAACCATAGTGATGTAATTTCCTGAACAATGTATCATGTTCTACACAATCAAAGGCCTTGGACAAATCACAGAAGACACCTAAAGCATCATGTGAATCCTCCCAGGCATCAAAGATTTGTTTTACAAGCTCTACACCGACATCGGTCGTAGAGCGCCCCTTTGTAAAACCAAATTGTTTATTTGTTTAGTTTAGTGTAGAAGCTCGTTCAAAATTTTGCTGAATGTGGTCAGCACAGAAATTGCCCAATAGTTGGTGAGGTCTGATGTGCTACCTGCTTTGTACAAAGGTATTACCTTGCTATCTTTTATAAGATCAGGAAATACACCACAGTCAATACACTTATTAAATATTAAAGCTAATCTGTTAGCAGCTAAAGCAATAATGGACTTGGTAATAGTAACGGAATTACCCCACAAGTCTGTAGTCTTCTTTATATTTATAGTATAAAAAGCTTTTATAACATCATTTGAATTTATATACTGAAATGAGAAGTTACTATAAATTGTACTCATGTTTTCTTTCAAAAGAGATTCCGCTGCATTGGTTGATGAGTCCAAAGATCTAGTAATAATAACGGGGATATCAGTAAAAAAACTTTCAAACGCCGATGAAACTTTTGAGTCTGATGTAATGGTGGTGTTATCAATGTTAAAACTAAATTTAGAACCTTTTCTTTTAACTTTCCCAGTCTCGCTGTTTATAATATTTCATGACATTTTCATTTTATCGTCACAACTCCTAATCCTTGAACTCAGGTAAAGAGACTTAGCTTTCTTGCAAAGTTTTCGAAATATACTAGCATAGTTTCTAACATAATCCTGAAATTTTTCACTTAAATTAAAGTTTCTTTCGTCACATAGCTCATACAATCTCTTTCTACTTTTGTGAAGCCCAGTTGTTGCCCATTCACAGAAGGTTGCATTACCTCCAACTGTAATCGTTCTAGGTGTGAAAACCGAATTAAACTCAGTACAAAACACTTTGAACAAACTATTATATAATAAATTAGGGTCACCTTCATCATCTAACAGTGACCAGCTAGTCATTAGTTTACTTTGAAACCTAGCAAAACGATTTGCCGTTTTAGGTATTACAACTATAATTTGCCTAGAAACATTCTTAATGTTATCATTAAAGGAGATCTGTTGTCTGCAATAGTCTGAGTCTAACTGTCTAATAATTTGCTTGTCTCTTACTATGATATCTGTAAATATATTATCTAGGCAAGTAGCTGTAGACGAAGTAACTCTTGTGGGCTCTAAGAATAAGTTCTTCAGATTATATGATAGAAATAGCACTTTCAATTTTGTACTAAGAGTATGTATGTAGTAAGTATTTTCCAATAAGTTTACATTAAAGTCACCGCACACAAAAACATTTTTATTTAATTTTGCAACTTTGTTTAATATCTCATACATAATACGCTCGAAGCTATCATACAATGCTGAACGAGGCCTGTATATATTTATTACAATAAATCTCAATCTCCTCAATTCCATACAGGCTACCTCAATAGTTTCCTCAACAGACAGACTTACAATATCATGACGCTCTTTAAATTTAAGTTGCTTTTTAATTAAAATCTTCGAGCCACCATGTACTGCTTGCTGCCGGCAAAACGAGCTTCCCACTATATGATTATTGAAATTGAACATGAACTGGTTGCTTTTTAGCCAATGTTCAGTGATGCAAAATATATCAACAGCATTACAGTTCATAAACAATTCCATTTCTAAATCTTTATTAATCATACTTGTAATATTCTGATGTACCAATTTAATCAAATGTTTGTTATTATGTTTAAGTGTATTAGTCAATGAGTTACTAGTAATTTTATTATAGCTAGAGGTGATCTCTATTGTCTCAGAATTTAATTTAAATTATTATAATTATGAATGCCAGTATAATTATGAATGTCAGTATGGAAAATATATTATGTCAGGTTCAATAAAATGTACTCTAACAGTATTTGGGTCACTGTATAAATTAAATGCTAATAATTTAGCAAGTTGTTGTTTAAAAGAGCGAGAAGGATACATAGTATCTTTTGTTAAAATAAAATTACTTTTAATAAAATTATTAGTGTCAAAGGATAAAGTTTTGTCATTAAGACGATATGTACTATTATATAATAATAGATTTAATTTACTTATCTGGTTGTTTTCTTTATCAGATAAGGTCTTTGCATAAGGAAATGCACAGACTATAAAATTGCACCCCACTTTAGAACTTCTATCAGTCCTTATATCCGATAAAACTAGTATATCTTTCTTTGTAACTAGGAAGCTATCACCATATATAATAATAACTGTAGATTGTTTATTTAATTTTGCATGTTTTAACTTATTTACTAATGAAGACATTCTTTCTCCTGGATAACAAAATTTTTGTAATGGACGGTCAGTGTAACTATCTATTAAGCTACCCAAAACCCACTCCCAATTGGTCAGAAAACATCAATACAGTGCTATTACTATGAGTATCTAGTGAACATATTTGATTTGTTTGTAACAAGGCATCAGAACCGGAGTCATTGTATATTTTGCAAGTTTGTTCTAGTACTAGGCTACTTTTTAAATCATTATTTAATTTTGAACAATGTAAGCAACATTTTTTGTTGGCTATAGAGAGTAGTTGTTCTAGATTCTCTCTACCAACTCTAGAAATCTTATCATATTTTAATATGTATTAAACACATAAACACATATTTATTTCTGCATTTTGGTTGTTTACAACACTTATACATGTCAAAACCCTATTCTAGATGATGTCGGCTTTTCCTAGCTAAATGACTTCTTGAGAAGAAAAGCGGAAACAAACTCAGAGTCATTGTTTTTTTTTGTCACTTCAATTTCTTTAGTCTTTTCTTGATCTTTTAAAGTCCAGACAAAAAAAGGGTTTAGTATGCAAGTACAATGCAGGAAATCATCTGACGCTTTTGACTGACTCGGCCCACTGATGGCCCGCATTCAACAGCAATCGTACGGCTCAACCTTGATTGAGGGAGCCAGCACGATCTGTATCACTATGCCTCCACGCCATCAGAAGGTGGCATAAGCATGTCAGCCTAATCCATCAGACAGGTTGCCACAACTATTTGTTTATATGTTTAATAATGCCCACATCGTACTCACAACTTTACATGCTAATACATAGTAAAATACATGTTGTAAACAATATGTAAAATTATAAAAATTTAAACAATAAAATGTCAAATATTTAAATGTCAGAAAATATTATTTAATGTCAATTTAAGAATGTCTAAAAAATAAAATAATAATATATTACTTAAGTAATTTTAAATGTCAAAAGAAAATAAATAAAATAAAAATGTCAAATCAAACAATTTCAAAACAAAATAAATAAAATTACAAATGTCAAATCAACAATGTCAGAATGTAAAGACATAAGTACTACAAATGTAAATAAAAATATTATGTCACTAATTTCAAAATGTCAAAATTCATAATGTCAATTCATAATTTTTATACTCAATTTCAGGTGTTTTTGCCTTATTTTCTTGAGTTTCTTTCAGGTGTGTTATTACCATTTTGTCGAGCTGTGCAGTCAGTTTTGTGATGTGTATTTGTAGCTTCTGTGTGTACTGATCATATAATAATTTACTGAAGAGTAAATGTTCATTGCTAGCCTCAAGCTTCAACATCAATGACTCCTGCTCCTTAACCAAGTCATGGTTAATTTGTGATAATTTACTTACTTTATTTGACCCCTTGTGACTGGATTCAAGTCGCTTTATCAATTTATTTAATTTTGATAATTGCCTAAATTTTCTTTTGGTTATCAATTTAGATTAACAGTTGCACTTACATTTTAAAGTCTTAATAACACTAGCATTGCCGCTGAATACCTCTGAAAACAGGTTCTTGTTTGCTGTGGTTTTGAGAGTCTGGAATGATTCCTCTTGTGATAAAATTGTTGTTTGGGCTTCATTCAGACTCTCCTCCAACTCCATAATCCGACTGAGTTGTCTTAGGTAGGTTTCATCACAGCTACTGTAGGACCTGACCTCATCCTGTAGTCTGTCTCGTTGGTCCAAGATGTCCATGTGTTCAATGTGCAGTTCCGCCAATTGCGCCTTCAGCTGGAAAACTTTATCATTGACATGCTTAATTTCTTCTTCGCTATCAACACGTTCCTTCAATAGTTGACTGTTATCTTCTTTATATTTCTTTAATTCTAACAGCGCTATCTTCAAGTTGATCTCTGTTTCCTTATCGAGTGCTTTGCGGGTCATCATGTTTGCAGACATACCTCACAAATTACCTAAAAAAGGAAAAACAGGTGAATACTTCGAAGAAAGATAGGTATTATGTTAATATATAAGGTTAAATATAAATAATTAGTACCAAATAAAAGACATAAAAGGTTATGAGAATTAAAGATTGATGTAGGTATGTTGAAAATAAGTTATTAAAATTGAAAGAACGGTAATTTGGCTAATTAACTAAATCATGTTTGAGATTAATAGGGTTTGTTGAACAACTCTTATATCAGTATCAAGTAAGTAGGATAATCCTTGCTGATGGTTGTACTTAATAACTAAATCTAGGCAGACAATCAATAAATAATTAAAATATTGTATACTTAATTAATAATTAAACACATATATATTTATAAATGTGAAGTGTGTGTAGTTTGTGCTTGTACGGGGCATTTGTTCAGTCCTCGATTTTGCTTCCACTTTTGTCAAGCAAAAGGAGACAGAAACTGTGCCAGTGTGTGATGGACGAAGCTCACGTTAAGTGAGCCGAGTAAATATGTGCTGAGGAGTGTAAGTTAGTAAGTAAAATACTCCCCGGGTTTAAGGATGATGATTTGAATTCGGGCCGTTGCCACTGGGTAGTTGATCTGTCCGCCAAGAACTTTCTGCAGCGAGGTTCCAAACAGCAAACTCAATGTTTTTCACACTTCTATTCACAATAATACAATATTACAATATTAATGAAACATAAGCGTTTTATATTGATTTAAACTTAAATAAGTGCATATGGTTCCTACCAAGAACTTTGGGTCCCAAGCCAACCTCACCTGCAAGTGGTGCACCTGCCGATCAACGGACGAGGCTCTGGCAAACAAAATATCCCGATAAGCGGCAATAGACTCGCCATACTAAAGATTATGTAACGGGTCTGAATCGTGTTAATTGAATGAAAAGAAAGATGAAATACCTATTTGCCCCGACGTTTAACGTTTGACGTTTTTTTGATATTACGAGTGAAATTACGCGCCAGTGTGAAGATACCATTAGTGTTGTGTGTCGAAATACCGACAGTTCCGAACTTACAAATGTTAATAATTGTGAAGACCAAGTGAGGGTAGGTTCCAAAACGCGCACTTCTCGGAGGCAGCGCTGACGGACATCAGTCATCCCGTGACCAAGGCTGGTGTAACCCATGCCGAAACGTCGGGGCAAATAGAAAGGTATTTCATATTTCTTTTCATTCAGTTAACACGATTCAGACCCGTTACATAATCTTTAGTATGTGTACAAATCGTGGTAGTTTAAAAGTAGTTAATAGGCTCGCCACTTATTACGTGGGATCAAAACACTGGCGAAAAGTGGGCGTTTAATATGCCTCTGCCTACCCCTTCGGGAAAACAGGCGTGAGTCTATGTATGTATGTAAACTTAAATAAAACTTTAAAATAAAATCACGGAGCTACGTAATTTTACGTCTGACGTTTTCAGTATTGCCAGCTCAAAAAAAGCATATTTGTATTCCAAAACAAGACCTTACCCCTTTCCCCTTCACTTAACTTCATCGTGCTACAAGCGATCGACAGAGAACAAAGCAAATAAAGAAGGGCAATAAAAGAAGATAATTCTGCATGCAATATCAATAAATTAATAGTATAAAAACAGACCGTTTAATGTAGAGCCACCTACTAGTCGTGCTGCAACTCCAGTCAGAGCGCAAATCTGTGTAACCTGCTGCCATTAACATCTGTTCACTTGATTTTTGAACAAGTTAAACAAGAACGTCTCTCCTGTTCCAGCGCACCACGCTTTTACAATCAAATATTATAATTAAAAGCACAAAGTTTACACTTCAGCCCAGAAATAGAGACAACGTGAACGACCCATAATTTATTTTTTGTTTTTACGTGCATTTATAAAAGCGTGTTTTTCTAGTGTTTTTTAAACTATTAATTTATTTTATATTTTTTGGTCTTTGATAACGAAATATTTTTAACATTTATACATTTATTTTAAGTAGGCAAATGAGCCCGCATTATCTCCATCTCCGCCAGTGCGTCTGTTTGCATGGTGTTTTAACTGTCAGCTTAGAACAATCTAACACTTCAATCTGGAGACCACTAAGTAATTTTACTCTACTTAGGGCCACATACGCCTGTCCAGCCGCAAAAGTACGGGACCCTAAGTCTGTACACCACCGCGTGATCTACAATATATAATTGGTTTGTTATAACCTTGAAAAGTCCATTACGTGGCCTTTCTCACAAGAGCAAACACGACTATGATACGATACTCCATCATGGCATACCAGTGCCTATCTTCCAGCTTCATCATAAGACCTTAAAACCTAATTGTGGTCAAAGTTCATTACAAGACTTTTCTAGGACATCCTAAACAGCTATGATACGATTTTCCATCATGAACTTCCAGTTCATATCTTCCGGCTCCATCATCAGATCAGTTCGACAGTACCATATTATTGTATTGTTATCAGAACTACATACAGCTGCCAATTTCCATTATGCTACGACCCTTGGAAGATGGTTAAATTAGTTACCTTAGATTCCATTACATAGTTAGTTACATACATGTCGAGTTCCAGTTCATATCTTCCGGCTCCATCATCAGATGAGTTCGACAGTACCATATTATTGTATTGTCATCAGAACTACATAAAGCTGCCAATTTTCATAACGCTACGACCCTTGCAAGATGGTTAAATTAGTGAGCTTAGATTCCATTACATAGTTGGTTACATACATGTTGACGTATTTGGTCAACTGTTTTTATACTGAGTAGAAATTCAGAATATAATGATTTCGACTTCTGTAGAATGTGACGGCATAATATGTTAATATTGCGAAATATGCATTCCACGCCACTGGCGCTGACGTATTCAGTAAGTATAACAAACATTTATGAAAGTGTTATAGATATAAATGTACGGAATTCAATATTCAATCTATAGATAGCTCTGTAGATTTTAGATTCGTTTTTGACATAAGCTCCATACAAAATATGTCAAACATGAATCTCGAATCTCAAAATCCATGTATGGATCGAATATTGAAAATGGCTGGTAATAAAAGCGTGTTAAAAATCGACAGAAGCGGTAAGTAATATAAATAATGCTACTTTTACCACAAACTCCGTGACTGAGCCGCATCATTGACCAATTCATTCTTAACTATTTCATTTCATTTGCGGGTAAAAGGACAAGAGATTATATTTTGTACCAGTAACAAAGTGCGCGCATACCTCATGATGATCAGTGTAGAAGTCTAAACATACTATAACATTAAGTCTGACTGTATGAACGAGATAAATTAAAAACTACTGTATTTTTTTAACGGCTTTAAATTACAGATAGTGGGATGCCTGAGAAGAGTTAAGGTGTAACTCTCGCGAGATAGTTAAGGAATTTACGCGCTGTGGACCAAGTATAGGGAAGGAATCAAAAACGTAAAAGTAATTCAAACACACATTCACATTTACAAGCTGCCGTTTATACATCGTTGTAGAATAAAAAGTGCTTATTTGTATTGCTAGCCGTACAACTGAGTTTACTCTATCGACTGTTATGTATTCAGGTTGACAGGGGTCGCGACGAACGGATTACAGGGATAATCCATCAGCTAGTGTTGATTGGCGACCAAATTGGTAGTAATACAGAATCAAATCAGATCGGGATCTGTCCGAAACTATTGTAGGTTACTCGAAATATTATGTTTATTTTAATTATGGGACTTGTTTTGATCTATAAATTACTAATAATAAATTTTACACGGTAAAAAAAAGAATGAACCTCGATGTACAGTTTAGTTTATGTTTTACAATAAGGTGGCTACAGTTTATATGTTTTTGAGGCCGCAACTCTGATGTATTCTTTATTTTATCTGATTTATACTTTATTCGATCAGACTGATAATACAAAATAACAGCATTGCTATCCTAGCTGTTGATACATTTTTGTGTAGGCCATAAAACATACAATTAGGAATACAAACTTTCGTAACTGTTTATGTAAGGATGAACATTTTACTATAAAGCAGGGTTTCTTAAACTATTCACAATCATGGACCACTTACAGGATTTAAAATTTTCCATGGACTAGTACTAACGAATAACATAGTTTAAAAGAAACAAGCCTTATTTATGTTAAAAATCACTTTTGCTGCTGACACTTGTAGCTGCGAGTTTGATCGAGGCGTGAGTCTAATGCATACTAGACGTCGCCAGCGGCTTCGACCGCGTCAATTATACATATAAATCTTCCTCTTGAATCTATCTATTCATTTAAAAGACTACATTAAAATCCGTTGCGTAGTTTTTAAGATTTAAGCATACATAGGGACAGACAGACAGAAGACAGACTTTGTTTATACCTACTATGTAGTGAAATTCCAAATAAATATGTTGAGTGTCAACTGTGCCACTGTAGACCCCTGTTACTCATGCTACAGACCCCTAAGGGGTCCATGGACCCCACTTTAAGAAATCCTGCTATGCAGTAAATTTTCAGTAGAATCAAATAAAGTCGAAAATCGATCTCCCACGTCATTAACTTTTCCCTTGAGTCTGGTTCCTTTCCGACCTTGTGGGGAAAAGCCCACGTTTTCCCTCTTGCCAAGACTTCCAATCCTTCTCTTTCCAACCAGTTTCGACCCATATCCATCCTACCTTTCCTTTCAAAAGTGCTAGAGGCCTGTGTACATAAACAATTGGGCCGGTTTATACACCGGCATAATTTGTTGAGTCAATAACAATCCGGATTTAGACCTGGCCATAGCACTACTTCCACTCTCCTCAAAGTGACTGGCGATATTCGAGAGGGCATTGATAACTCCAATGTAACGGTTTTGGTTCTAATTGACTTCTCCAATGCCTTCAATACCGTCAGTCACGACCTCCTTTTATCCGTCCTCTCCTATCTTAAGGTTTCACCTAAGGCTCTGGATTGGTTCTCAACATATCTTCGAGGGCGTCAGCAGTCAGTACACCTTGATGGGTCATACTCAAGATGGGCTGACATTAAAGCTGGTGTCCCTCAAGGCGGTATTCTCTCTCCCTTGTTATTTTCTATTTTTATAAATCTCATAATTAAAAATCTTCAGTGCTCTCATCATTTGTATGCCTACGACTTGCAGATATATACCCAGGTAAATGTAAAGTCGCTGGCTAGGGCAATTGACATGGTAAACAAGGATTTGGCGGCAATACAGAATTGGACAACAAGGTTCGGGCTAACTGTAAACCCAAATAAAAGTCAGGCTATTGTCTTGGGTAGCCAAGGCCTGATACGAAAGTTAAACACAACAGCTTTGCCAACCATCATATACAACGGTACGGACATAGACTGGTACCCTGTGGTTAAAAATCTTGGGCTATATATGGATTCCACACTTAATTGGCGAACTCAAGTGACCCAGGTGAGTCAAAAGGTCACCGGCACCCTACGGACTCTTTACCGCCTCAAGAACATACTCCCATCCAAGACCAAGACAATGCTTGTGCAGACCCTGATTTTTCCCTTAATCGACTATGGTGATGTATGTTACTTTGACCTGAATGCAGACCTTCTCAACAAACTCGATCGTCTTCTCAATAACTGCATTCGATTCGTCTTCAATCTTCGCAAGTATGACCATGTGTCTACTTATCGTTCCCAATTGAAGTGGCTTCCTATCCGTCATCGTCGCAGTTTGCGTGCTCTCACTACCCTCTATACTATTCTTACGTCTCCTTCTTCCCCAAATTATTTAACTTGCCAATATCAGTGTCTGTATTCTAACCACGACCGAAACTTGCGATCTGCCATTGTCCTTTTCGCGCTCATCTAAAATACATGCTTACTATTTCTTGGTGTAAGTCTAAGAACTTGTGTTAAATCTTTGAATTGTATAGCTTCAAGGCCCTGGGAAAAGGTCTATTTTAGAAAACATTTTAGTTTTTAAGCACAGTATTATAGATTAATATGTGAAATATTAATTTCAAAAGTCTTATGGGGAATTTGGATCGCTTCATCAGGGGCGAATTGGAACACTTATTTAAAAAGATTTATTTTTCATTAGGGAATAGTTAAGTACTTTTTTTCAATAACGGATGGTTCACACAAATAAAAGACAAAAGATAAAGAGAAAAAGCAGAAAAATGGTCCCCAAATAAAAATTATAGCCCCAAACAAAATACTGGCCCAAGAATTATTTATTTATTTATTATATACTTTACTGAACACCTATAAAATTATTACATAGCAGAAACTTTACAGCCTTATCGCTAAAAGCGATTTCTGCCAGGCAACCTTTGGATGGATATAGTTTGCAGAGGAACATAATGGTGGTTGTAGGCGTACCAAGTAAATACAAATGAATAGATATTTATAATATATACATAAATACATACTTAATAATATTACATCAATACTTATATTCGAAAATTTTATACGCTGTCGGCGACCACACATGTAACTACGAAGCCACTCAATCACTGTTGGAGATATGTTAAGAGAGCGAAGAACACCAACTAGAATCTCAAAGTCCACTGTATTGAAGGCGTTACTGAGATCTATCAGTGCAAGAATATTGAGCTTTCCGCCTTCCATACCGGAACTATGTCATCCGTAATATTAACAAGGGATGTGACTGTATTATGACCTGGGCGGAAACCAGATTGGAATGGATTAAGGAGATTATTTCTGCAGAGGAATGAATTAGTTTGCTCATGGACGAGGCGTTCGAGGACTTTGGATAGGGATGGTAGTATGGAGATGGGACTGCAAAGGATGAGGGATGAGAGGTTTTTGGTATGTGTGTAATTTGGGCGTCCTTCCACATCGATGGAAATACCATACTGGACAAGGAGTAATTAAGGATGTGAGAAATGATGTATAGGATTATATCGAGGATAAGAAGGAGCATATTATGGCTGACACAGTCACTACCAACTGCGTTGGAAGTGATTGAGATTTTCCTCTTCTTAACATCACAATCAGAGACTTGATTAAAGACAAAAGGTGAATAACTAGGGATTGGCAGAGATGAAAGATAGTCCCCCCCCGGTGGGATCTCCACCTTGTCGTGGTGGGGGGGCTAAGTAACCGTGGATTGATCACCCGCGGTGAAGCTAAGAGAGATCCAAGAGGGGACGCTCCACGTGGTCTTGGAGGGGCCTGCACAGGATGCGTCCAACCGTGCGGGTGCGGGAGACAGTTCCGTCTGTCCCTCGCAGTCGGGTGCGGTTGCGGGAGGAGAGGCGTGTCGGTGTTGCGTTGCCGCGAGCCCTATCTCCCGCGACCAAATGGGCGCGCACCATTCGATGCGTCGCAGTGGGGCTGCAAAGGAAGAGGAGATGCGGTGTTGCGTTGCCATCCTCCCTATCCTCTGCGGCCGCTGGGTGTTTTGGCGGCGGAGCCCAACACCTTAATCCGCCGCCAAGGGGGTTTTGTTCGGGGCCCGCCTAACCATCTGGCGGGCCAATGCCCGTCGAAGGATGGCGACGAATGCTTCGGCGATGCCCTACCCTCCGACACACGGGTACATGAGAAAGTCGAGGTGGTTTTTAGTGGAAACGCCACATACTCCGGCTCTCATTTCTCCCAAGAGTCGGAGATCCGAAGTGATTTTCCCCCTCGTAAAACAAAAAAAAAAAGATAAAAGATAGTCAATTGTGTGTGCCTTAGTAGTCCTTTCAAAATTGAACGAGGCAGAGAAATGTTGATTGAATTAATCTTAGGTCTGGCTGCTGAGATTTAATAATTACCATACACGAATTTACAAAGAATAGTTTCTCTCTCCAGTGATGACATTAAGATACGCGGTAGACAATAAAACCAATATTGCATTTGACTCCACCTCAGTGCAAGATTAATCTTCAGGAAAGAGATGCTAAGAAGAAACTAAAACTGCTGAAAATGCCGTGAAAATAAGAGAAACTGACTGAATACTAAAGAAAATATGAAGAAGAATAATAATTAAAGAACACATTGAATAAAAATCAAAGGTTCACGTGCGAAGCACAAAAATTGGCTTTGTATTTACGGATAAAAATTAAATTAAAATATTAAAATATAGGTACAATACAAAAAAAAGAAAAAGAAAGAAAATTTAAAGGTGTTGTAAATATTTTAATATTTAGAATAAAAATATTGTTTGACTTCTCAATAATTTTTATGAAGGGACATATATTGACAAAACATAATTCAAACTATAAAAAGAATACAGAACACATTAGGCTTGGTAGCCAGTACATATTACAACATACGCCCACTTAATGGCTATTAGCCTAATTTGGGTACTATACAGTTAAACCAATGCCCTTCACACAAATATCATGACCTACATGCCTTAAAGGCTTGGTTAAAACATCAGCGGGCATATCGGCTGTAGGTAAGTATTTCAATTGAATAGTACCATCTGAAATCTTTTCACGAATAAAGTGAAATCGTATATCGATATGTTTTGTACGATTGTGATGAATTGGATTCTTGGCCAACATTTGTGCACTCTGGCTATCATTATAAATTGTTACTTGTGCCTTAGAAATATTACTTATCTCTGACAGGAAACGACGTAAATACACGGCTTCTTTAGCACAGGAACTCAATGCCATGTACTCTGCTTCTGCGGAAGAAAGCGCTACTGTGGGTTGTTTCTTAGACTCCCACGACACAGGACCTCCTCCAAACTCAGTATAAAAACCGGTATATGAGTGACAATCTGAGCAATCATTTGCAAAATCTGCGTCTGTAAAACAAGTAAGATACTTCCCAGTCTTCTTGTAACAACTACTATAATCGATAGTCCCTTTCAAATACTGTAATACGTATTTTGCAGCTAACCAGTGCGTCTTATCAAACTTAGTATTAAACTGACTGAGATAACTAACAGCAAATGAAATATCTGGTCGAGAGTTCACTGCAATATACATAAGACTATCAATCAAACTCTGATATGGATATATTGACTCACAATGTTCTGCAGGAACCAACTAATTTGTAGTCAATGGAGTCTGTGCAGATTTACAATCAGACATATTGTACTGCCGTAAGGCATCGCGTATATAGCTGTGCTGACTCAATTTAACAGTATTTCCACATTTTTGCACATTTAAGCCAAGAAAATATTAAATTTTTCCTAAATCTTTCACAGAGAAAAAATTGTTAAGATCGTTTTTGACACTGTCAAATATTTTGTCACTATTGTGAAAAATTAAAATGTCATCAACGTATACTGCTAATACAAGGAGCAAGTATACATGGAGTGATAGCTTTAAGCATAAACAAGAAACCTATCGTTATTTCTTTTTACTTGTATAAAATTTCATATGTGTAACCGAGACAGATGTGTTGTATTTATTACCTCTTGAAATACTCATGTCGCATTTTTTTCAAAAGAAGAAATTACTGTCAATAGTGATGTACTCATGCATTAATCTTTTATTGGTATTGGTATATAATTCGGTATGTAGAGACAAGATAAGCATTTGATTAAGTAATATACCAGTAGTATATTATTTTACGAGCTTTTATTTAGAGTATAGTACTTAGGAGCCTACAAAGAAACAAATACTGTAAAAAGAGAGGTAATAATAAGATACGATTGATCATATCTTATTATTACCTCTCTTTTTACAGTATTTAGGAAAGTAATTGAAAAAAAAGTCTAAATAGTCAAAATCATTTATTTATACCACAAAGTAATGCACACGATAACTGCCCGGCAGGTCTGATACTATATGTATTACCAAAATGGGATGTACATGGGCGGAAACAGTTAACATTTACGAACATTATTTTCATCCTGAGTTCCAGAAGTGCAAGCCATGTTCACTCTTGAAGCTTTATTATCGCTTCTAAAAATAAGGTTTCGTTATTTCGGACATTTCTGAAAATTACAACACAAATCTGTTTATGATATACCTACATATATGTATATATGATTAATATAGCATATTTTAACAGTTGCAATGTTGGTATATTATATTGATTGATAAAAATATAAGTTAATAATAATAAAGTAGAAGTACAAACCTCAGTATTAGATATCTGGTTAGTAAAAATAGTAGGCACAGCATAAGAATGCAAAACTTTTATTTGAAATCCTTCTTGATAACAAGCAGACACAAAATCAAGCGAACAAAGTTTAGAAGAATTAGACTATTGCCATTCTCCCTTTCACATATTTCGGACCCAATTTAGTTTCAAACCTTCATTCTTTGGAAATCTACAAAAAATCACAATTAATAACCAATTATTCAAATTATAATCTTTCATAAACTGGTTTTCTAACTGACAATTGTATTACAACACTATCCTCATATTTTTTATCGAAATATTTCTATTATATTTATTTCATTGTGACTATTGGAATAAAAATATGTATCAACGGTGGTCATTATCTTTATATTTTTTTTTTTATTTAGGATAACAACGGTCATTACAAATGTTTTAACAGTAACTTATTACTAAATTCTGAAAAATTACATTTATCCACTAAATATATTAAACTTACATCCTTAAACTTAGAACTGGGGATCAATTCCGCTATTTTTATATGACATTGATATTATATTTTGAATGGATTTAAAAGCGGTATTCTGAAAACCTAATGTCATTATCGTACAATTTAAAATAAACAGTTCGTCATTGACATACGATCTCGTTACAATTTCATTCAAATATCATTGAATTTAGAAGAATACGCTTTTTGTGACGTAAGTAAGACACTGCCATGATATCGAGACTATATTTATTTAGCGGAATTGGGCTCCAGACTTCGTTACTTGTGAGGTAAAACATAAATCGTAAAATTGTACAGAAAATACAAATAAATTGTTTCCAGAATCTATCATTATCCAACAATCATTACGTATGTTTTTCAATGCTACCTACCGTATAAAATAATGTAAAGTGGTCGCATAGGTACCTACCTACATTAAATACTTAGTCGCGCCACGGTAATAATATCTAACAGTATTGTAACTCCATACAAACGCACGAAACTCGAGTTATACCTACGCGCCGCGAGCAGAGTACCCATTAGACTGGGCGGACTGTACCTACAGTACCCGCAGCCGCTATCGTGCCGCAGCTCGCATGCGGCGCGTCTGGTAGGTATATAACTCACGAAGACGGCCGAGTTACAATACTGTTAGATTATATTACCGTGGTCGCGCGATGAACGCTCGATCGAGCAAGACCAGTTTACTGGTTACATAATGGTAAGTAGTTGTTTATGCGTTTCAGAAAACAAAAGAAACATAATTTTCTGGAACGTTGAGCGTTCCAGAAAATTGATGAATGAATGAATGATGATGAATTTGACAAATATTCTAGTTACACTAATTTAAGTTTATCTAATAACATTTGATCGATATTTAATAATACACATATCTACTCAAAAACTTAAGCTTCTCTAGTCAGCTCAAATCTTTACATTAGTATCGTTATTGTAATTGTATAAACTGGATATTGTATATAAAACAAGAAAAGGCTGCTATGTTTATAAGTAATAACAGTGGATTTAGAAGTTTGTATAGGTAAGTATGAGAATGTTATGCCACATAAGTGCTTAGCGTTTACATTTGTGTGAGTCCTAGCCCTACGGGTAATACCTTGGGATCAGATCTGTTACTGCAGTTTAATTTGCTGCAACAGAACTATTAGGTTTACATGTACGTATGTGTGCATACTATGTTTCACACAGAACATCGAAGAGAAAACAAAAAAAGATATAAAAGTAAAAAAAAAAAAACACGCGCTACACACGCACGCAGGCAATGATAGATACATTGCAACCATGAATGTGTAGTATTCAATAAGTATTTATTCTTCGGTAATTAAAACATTTCTTATATTGGTCATAAAAGTTTTTTTTAGACGTAAGAAAGGGATCAACACTGTCAAAATTAGAATTGTATGTGCGTGCAATTCTAGTCATTACAGCGTTTTGCCCGTATGACGTAGAATGTGATGGTGCATTTAACAAATGTGTGTGTCGCGTCCGATAAGTATGAGTTCTGAATTTTATTTTAGATAGCAAAGTAGGACAGTCTATTCGCCCTCGAATAATGTCAAAAAAAAGTCCCATATCTAACACGGATCTTCTTTCCTCTAAACTTAGTAAGTTATACATTCTACAATTTTCATAGTAATCCTTAGCGGGTTTTTTAAATTTATAGTTTAGGTGATTTACAAATTTCTTTTGAATTTGTTCTATTCTTTTGATGTGTATTGCATGATATGGTGACCAAATTTGACAGGCATATTCTAAGTTACTTCTAACGTACGCATAATAAACCAGTTTAAGACATGATAAACTTCTAAAAGGCTGACATGTACGTATTACAAATCCAAGGTTTTTAAAAGATTTGCTAATTATGTTATCAATATGGGTAGTCATGTGCATATTAGAGTCAAGCGTTACCCCTAGGTCTCGCACCAAGTGCGCTCTCTCTATTAGTACACCATTAAATTTATAGTTAAAATTTATAATGTTTCTTTTACGGCTAAAACTTATGCACTGACATTTGGATATATTTATAGAGATCTTATTTGTTGTATAGTAATTGAGCAAGTTATCAAGATCTTTTTGTAGATTTAAGCAATCAGCAATATTATTAATTTTCAAGAATATTTTTTTATTGTCAGCGTATAAAAGGTGATTGGTATAGTTAAGACATTTATGGATATCATGTATATATGCGTTGTAGAAGAGCGGACCAAGGTGCGAACCCTGTGGGACACCTGATGGAATTTGAACATAATCAGATTTAAAACCTCCTAGCACAACTGCCTGCGAACGGTTTGTGAGATATGATTTAATCCATCGCAACAGATCACCATGGATTCCTAGTAAATTCAATTTTTGTAGCAGGATGACGTGATCCACGCGATCGAAAGCTTTTCGAAATCAGTGTAGATCACGTCAACCTGTCCTCCCTTTTCCATGTTTTCCAGAACAAAGTCTGTATAAACCGCCAAATTGGATACAGTGGAGCGCCCTCTGAGAAATCCGTGCTGTGATTCAGGAATACCTTTGGATATGACGTGGTATAAATTCTTAAATACAAGCTTCTCGAATAATTTTGCGAGTACATTTAAAATAGAAATTGGACGATATTTATCAATTTTAGTTTTTGGCCCTTTCTTATGAACGGGTACTATGAGAGCTTTTTTCCATAGTGTGGGAATTGTAGATGATTCCAACGAGCGTTTATAAAGTAATGTAATTGGGAGCGATAGGCTACTAGCACATGATTTTAGGAATACTGGAGGAACGCCGTCACTACCTGATCCCTTCGTAGTATCTAAAGAGAGCAACAGTTTCAAAACTTGGTCTTCAGATATATAAATATGTGATAAAGCTTCACTTTGTGTGTCGTTATTCTGATCAGTAGTATATACATTATCTGATGATGTACGATCGATAAATACACTTTTGAAAAAAATCTTAAATGCAGAGCATATAGAGTTGGCATCATGAAATGACTGGTTATTTAATGTAAACCACTGTGGATAACTTGAGCCGCCTCTCTTGGATTTGACATATGTCCAAAAATATTTTGGCGTGTGTTTAATATGACGTTCAGCATTTTCTGTAAAACGCATAAAACAAATATTCTGTTTTTTATGTTGGCGATCCCTCAGTAATGCAAACTCATCATAGTCCCTAGGATTATGAAACCTTTTCCATCTTTTGTGTGCCCTAGATTTTTCTTTTATGATATTGATAAGAGCCGGCGTGTACCATACAGGATGAGATTGATTTTTAATCGATATTGGAACATGCATCGCGAAACATTTATTCAGTTCACAGTAAAAGCATTCAACAGCGTCATCAATATGCTCTGCATTTATGGTGTCTATCCAGTTAATCTCTTTCAAATACTTATTAATCTTTTTGTAGTCACATTTGTAAAAATTATAACGCGGCTTTGTATTTTCTTTAAGATTTTTCGTCTGCAGATCGAGTATATCCAGTTTTATTGGCGGATGAAATGAGTCTTCTTTAGTTAACGCGTGAGTTTAGGTAATCGCCACCGGAATATTACAAAAACAAAGGTCTAGTGTATGTCCACTTGTGTTAGAAATATAACTAAACTGGCTTAGACCTAAAAACTGTAAATCGTTAACTAACGTTTGTGCACTATCTTGTAATTCTGTTGAACCGACATGTCGTAATGTATATCCGTTACTCGTCCATTCCAAACATGGAAGATTAAAATCCCCAACTAACAGATAATAGTCATTTCTGTTCAAGTTAATTAATTGATTAAAAGCTCTTAGCACGTTAAGAATATTTCGAGCCTGTGAAACGTTGTCCGGAGGTACGTAAAGTAATATAATATGTAAATTAACAGCAGCACGCAATCTACGACAAGATAGCGAAACACATAGTGACTCGATATTAGGACATGACCATTTATTATTTATTTCTGCACCGAGCTCGTGGCGGATACATACCATTACGCCGCCGCCGGAATGTTTACCTGTGGAATGAAGATCGCGATCGCATCTAAATATGTTGTACCTACTGTCACATAGTTCTGAGTCGAGAATATCGTTTTGTAACCAAGTTTCGGTCAAAAGTATAATGTCAAACTCCTGAAATAATACGCTATTGTGTAGTGATAAGCACTTTGTACGCAACCCGCGCACATTTTGATAAATTATATTCAACTTAGACGAGAACATTTAGCCTTAGGTATAATAAAATCAAATATTGGGTACTGTAGCTTGTAGTTTGACCAATTCGTTGTGCTACATTCTGTGAAACAAATATACAAACACACATGAATAAGTTTATGTTCTGATTTAATTTTAGACAAGATGCAATATTTACCTGTAACCTTATGATGATGAGACCGAACATTTGAGATAGGTAATTCCTTTTTACGACAGTTATAATACATACAGTTGTAGGTGGCAGCATAACATTCTCGTAACAGTTCTGCAAACATATACAACTTAATAGGAATTAATGCGCAATTAAAGGTTATATGATTGTACAAACAATCTTGTAGTAAATTAGGAAATTGTTTTGTTAACATTTTATATAAAGTGATAAGAGTCTTTAATAAGGCAGTGTTATGGGATATTTTTATCAAATAATTAAAAATATTTTTTCCAGGTAGTTGAGAAACACGTTCTGCAAACAAATGAAATATGAATACTAAATGATCACAGCTACTAATTACACTATCTTTTGCAAGTCTTCTATTTGCCTTATAATAATGTTGGGTGACAGGGCATCTTTTCTTACGAATATATTGCCGTCGCGAATCCAGGTAAACTGGTAGTTTTTTGCTTTAGATTTTTCACGTACATTTTTATATAGCAACTTATTAGATAGTGTGAGGTGCTCGTTGATGTATATCCTCTTCGCATCACCAGACATCCCAATATCATCAGTGGTGATTCCTTTTTTGGATCGAATTCCCGACAGGATAGTGTCGCGCAGAAGTTTGTTTTTCAGCTTTGCCACGATCGTTTTAGGACGGCCGGGTGTTTTAGCATGGGATCGTATTCTTGTTATATAAACAATGTCCGTCTCTGATATTTGTGTGCCCGAATATTGCGCGATTGATGTTAGTATGGTAACCAAATTCTCGGTGGGTTTCTCTGGTACACCAGCAATCTCTAAGTTATCAGAACGTTCACTCTGTTGAATAATATTTAATTCTGACGCTAGTTTAGCGTTTTCTTGTTTGAGTAAGGTGAACTCCTGTTGGACATTTTGTTGGAGATCCTTATGATCTTTGTCGAGAAAGCTTACGGCGCCTTTCAAGTCACTAATATCAGTATGGAGTTCTGACTGCTTCGTATTAATGAGCTGTATGTCTGTTTTTATTTGTTCTAAATCCTTTTTTATTATAGTGTTAATATCTTGTTGGATATTCGCAATTTTATTGCATAAATCCGTGTTAAACAGGTTCAATTTTACCGTGATATCCAACGAAAACTTTTCAAACATGGATTGCAGGTCGACGTCCTTTCCTTTTTTTTTAGTGCGACGAAGACTATTACCAGTATTGTCGTCCACAGTAGGTAAGTCGGTGTATGAGGTACCAGCTGCAGCTGATTCCATATTTCTTGTCTGTAGGCAGCGCTCTCTAGGTAAGTGCTATGCTGCGTTGACAGCTGGCGGACACGCACAGCGACGCGAGAACAAGAATACAACAGCGTTGGAGCGAAAGAAATATAATACGCACTGGCACTGACGACACGCGAGATTATACATATAGATATAGATTATACATAGGTTCACAGCATAGAGTTCAAAATCCGATACAATGGAATAATGGGATAGAAAAATTATTGATATACGTCTGTCCTAGGCAACAACCGCACGATGAATTTTTAAATATAAGCTTTACAAATATCAATGTAGAATTATTACGGCAGATATCTACAATTTTACTTATTATGACTTACCGGTGGTAAGATATTTTTTGACCATTTTCGGTCAATAGTCCCATTTGGCTTTTACATCCGACGGCATTATAAACTATGGTCATTTTTTAATGTTTAGAAGTGGTCATATCTACAATTGTAATATTTTGTAGCAATTAAAATTGCAATTTATTTTGACACGGCTTTCACTCCAGCTGGACGAACATCGACATGACATAACATTTTTCTTTGCATATGTCATTCAAGGCTCTATGGCTATCATACTCGAACATATGCAGTTTTGTAATTAAAGAAAAAAGAGATGCATATACGTTTTCTACTCATTTTGAAATGCTCCCTCCATGTTGCCAATACGACAAAAGCTTTAGCAAAAAGTTTCGTTTATACACAGGGTTCTGAAGGAGTTTGTTTAAAACCCAAGGAAGACAAAGTTTTGTTTAGTTTTATATTCCAAGCTCGTGGAGCTTGTTTTAATCCATATAAGGATTTCTTTAGCAAACAAACCTTTTCATCTTCAGTGTTAAAACCTTGTGGTTGAAACATGTAAACTTCTTCTTCTAGATCTCCGTTTAAAAATTCAGTATCTACATCTAAGTGATGTATATCTAGATTCATCTCCACTGCCAATGCCAATAGCATTCGCAGAGATGAATGTCGCACGACAGGAGAGAAAGTTTCGTCATATTCAACCCCTTCTACTTGTTTGAAACCTTTTGCAACCAATCTCGCTTTGTATTTTATTGGATTACCCTGTTCATCTCTTTTGATTTTGTAAACCCACTTACAAGGAATAATCTTTTTGTTTGGTTTATCTACTAGAACCCATGTACCCTTTTTATTTAAACTTTGATATTCATCATTCATAGCTTTTATCCAATTATTGCGTTGATCTGAATTCAGAGCATCAGCGTAACAAATAGGTTCGTCAGCATCAATTAGCTCCGTTTTTAGATTACGCAGTCTACTTCGTAGAGGATATCTACAACCAGTATCATCTTGTTCTCTACTAGTATTTGGAAATTGCTGTGTAGAATGATCTTGAGAATCATCATTAACTGCATCAGAAAAATTATCATCAGGGTTAGAATCTTCCACAGGCTCAATTCCTACCGAGTCAGGTTCAACCTGTCTTGGCGAAGATTCTTCGTGTGATTCAGTCGATAATATTATGGGTAAAGGCAAACATGTTTCTACACTTTCCGACAACGAAGATTTAATATCAGTAAAACATTCTTCAAAAAATGTAACATCTCTTGCCTTTATTAACCGTCTAGGATATAGAACATCTCTAAACATGTAGCTATTTGGGTCATTAGTGTACCCAACAAAAATATACTGAGCAGCTTTCAGATCTAACTTCTTCCTATGGCAGGAAGGTATCTGAACTAGCGCTCGACAACCAAACACACGCAAATTGGAAATATTTGGCTTATTTCCTGTCCATTTTTCAAAAGGTGTGTGTGTTTTTAATGCTACGTGAGGACTTCTATTTTTCAAATATACAGCTGTGTCGACAGCATCTTGCCAATAGGCTTTAGATAGTGAACTTCCCGCCAGCATTGAGCGAGCTTTTTCTATTATAGAACGATTAGTCCTTTCTGCGATACCGTTTTGCTGAGGACTGTAAGGAACAGATGTCTGATGTTCTATCCCTTTTGAAGTCAAATAATTTTCAAACTGTTTGTTAACATATTCAGACCCATTTTCAGTCCTTAATATCTTAATTTTGGACCCAGTTTGAGTCTCAATATAAGACTGAAACTCGCAAAACTTTCTCATCACTTCGGTCTTTGTTGACATAAAATAAGCAAAGACTCTACGTGAATAGTCATCTATAAAGAAAATTACGTACCTGTTTCCTTGAAAAGAAACTTCAGACATAGGTCCGCAAATATCTGAATGAATAATTTCTAATAAAGAGGTAGATTTTTTGCAAGCAATAGGTTTAAAAGGTTTCCTACTTTGCTTACCTTCAATACAGCTTACACAAGGCTCTTTATATACTTCGTCGCATTCCAGTCCTATAGCTTGTCCCTGTTTAAGCTTATTCATACCGTACCGACAAAGATGTCCGAGACGTTTATGCCACATGTGATATTTAAATGAACCAGAATGCACAGTATTGGCCGACAAATCTTCAGACGTATCTATTGAACAATCCAAAGTATAAAAACCTCCATGAATAGAACCGTGTAAAACTATATTACCTGTACAAGAAAAATCTGTATAGAAATTACAACCTTCTCTATCAAAAACTACAGTAAAACCCTTATCTACAGCCTTTTTCACAGATATAAGGTTCGAATTCAGTTATGAGACAATTGCTACATTAGAAATTGTACCTACAATGCCATCTTTAGTACTAAACTTGACTTCACCAATTCCTGTACAGTCTACCTTTTCTCCATTTGCAACTGTAACTTTACTAGTCTCTGTATACAACTTCTTGACATTTTGCAAAACATCTTCCCTAGAAGTCATATGATTGGTTGCTCCAGAATTAATGTACCAAATATCTCGTTGTTCCTTTGGAAGACTATTCAGTGCCGAAGACAATGTAACTGCGTAAGCTCCCTTATTGTCCTTATTTTTGTGAGGACAGTCCGGTGACTTATGACCGGGCTTTTTACAGTTATAACACACTATCTTCTTTTTATTTTTATGTTTCTGTGAGCTCTTAGTAGCTGGAGTTGAACTTGTACTCTGTTCTAGTGTACGCAAAGCACTATTCATATTATTCAATTCAATATTTTGTTTGGAAACTTCACTCAGCAATCTTCCTGTAATTAATTCAGTAGTTATCGGAGTATTAAATTTTTCCAAAGTCATAATTAGCGGAACATATCTCTCTGTAAGACCACCTAATATTATTGCAGCAAGAGAAGCATCCTCGATATCTTTACCTATATCAGATAGGTCTTGAGCCGTAGCCAACACTGCATCTATATATGCCTCAATATTGTTATTAAAATCTTTTAATTCTAAACGATATAATCTACGCTCAAGTGATAATCTTCTGCCCATACTTTTATCTTCGTAAGCAGTTGCAAGTGCCTGCCAAGCCACTTTTTTTGGCAAGGGCCAACTGGTCATTACGAGTTCTCGTTTCTTTACTGGTTTGATCGCCATCGGGATAGCCACAGATCGTTTCCCACAACTTTTCGTGCATAAGATACATTTTAATCTTAAATTTCCACTCAACATAGTCTTCCCGTTTACTTAGGCTGAGCCACGAAAAAGGAAAAGAAGACTGCCGCATATTTTTGCCATCCATATTTCACAAAATGTATATTGCTATTCTATATTTTTAATAGCTAGACACTTTATAAACTAAACCAGCTCATCAAATTCGTGCTGATAACGAATTGTTGTAAATATTTTAATATTTAGAATAAAAATATTGTTTGACGTCTCAATAATTTTAATGAAGTGACATATATTGACAAAACATAATTCAAACTATAAAAATAATACAGAACACATTAGGCTTGGTAGCCAGTACATATTACAACAAAAGGGCGTCGTGAAAGTCCTCCACATCGCCGTATATTGGGAACGTGCCCAGAAGACTGGCAGCATTGCCACGCTGTATGGCAATGCTAATTTTTTGAGCTAGATACATACCAGCCTTCTGGTCACGCGAGGCGTCTACAAGTCTCTTCGCAAGTTCTCTATATAGAGATCTAGCACTTGGGCCCCATGAACCCAACGTTTCAACTCCAAACGGCTCAAATACGTAATCCCCTACGAGATATGCGTATTTGCGCCATTTTAGAGTCTCCGCTGTGGCAACAGCAGTGCCCACACAACCCGCTGTGCTAGGAAGATGAGATGGCGCAAGGGTATCGACACACGTTGCGTCCCACACCAAAGGCCTACCCAACTTCCAAGGCAGTAGAGACATTCCATCTGGTCTTTTACCATCATTGCGTGCCAAACCCTGAGGTTCAAGTTGGGCTGGAACGCCAACGATGACAAGAGCCCGACGGAGAATGTCGTTCAGGTTGCTGTGTCGTGAAATAAGACCTGCGTTCCTGTTGCATGATAGGCCATGGTGACCAAGGCTGTCGACAGCCTTCCCACAGTGACAACGATGTGGAGCGACACATAACGCACCTAACCGGAGGCAAGAAGCGATGCGAAAGGTCGTGTCGTCCAACATGGTACCTATGTTGGACGATGGCAGTGCTTGAAGCCAGAGCCCCGACTCCCACTCTCCCACAGCCAGTAAACGAGCACGCTCTGCAGCATTGTACGATGTACGGAGGAGATTTTCTCGTACTGCGCTGCAAAGCGGCCTGTCCCACTGCCTCTGAGAGGATAAATTTCGGGGCAACTCAGTGCTTGGACAAGCCATTTTCCAAGCATTAATGGCATCGATCTTACACGGCACTTCAGAATCGACCAGTGTGGGTGCTATTGTCCTGGTTAATTCTGATGTGCTGTGGACCGATGACAGAAATGCTGGTAAGCTCACGTCGGAAATTTTGCGTACGCCAAGCCCACCCAGGCGAACAGGTAATGTCGCCTGTAGCCATGCTCGGTCGTTCAGAGCAACATTTAAAATGTTGCTTAGGGTGTTTTGTAAAATTTTGTCAATATTGACTAGTAGGCTTGGGTTTTTCAAAAAAGGCGAAGAACGTAAAGCGTGTGTGAACTTAGACACAAAAAGACAGTATCGAATAATAGTGAAAGCCGAATGTATATTAATTTTGAGCAGACGGTCCGAAATTTCACAAAAATTTTGAATTTTTCATGAATAAAAGAATCAAAACCTTCGTCTAGTATTGGGGACCCAAGAAGGCGAAGAGAACATTTTTGAATATGGGTTATACTGGGTGGGAGGGTTTGAAATTTGCAAAGAATTGCGGAATGGTCTAAAGTATCGTTGATAAAAATTTCACACTTACTTGGATTAAGGTCTAGGCCGATAGATGAAAATTTTGTCTTCAGGAGTGTCAGGTCCTGATAGACAATGGCTACGTCGCCTCCTAGGGTTCCGTCATCTAGATGACGGAACCCTAGGAGGCGACGTAGCCACTGTCACTAAATTATACCTCCACACACTAAATTTAACATCTGGTACCTAGGTACCAGATGTTAAATTTAGAATTTAGCTGGCTAATAACTGGATGAATGGCTAAACTAAAAATGAGTGGTCCAAGAGGGTCGCCTTGTTGACAGCCAACGGCAGACTCCAAAAGATTTTCCTTGTATATTAATTTTGATGGATGCTTGTAGCACTGCCAAAGGAAGTTGTAAATTTGGGGGGTTTTTAATTTAACTTGCGTCAACAAGGTGTCCCTGTTCACTGAGTTAAAAGCATTCTTTAAGTCAAATTTCAAGATAACATCACCCCCATTACAGCCAAGGTACGTTGACAGGGCATGTATGGCGGCCTCACAGCCACCCTTAAAGCGAAATCCAAGTTGTAGTGGCTGTAATTTGCTGCTTAACATGGAGTTATAATGCCAACAGCAAATCTTGGCCGCCATACGCCTGTACGTACACCCAACGGCAATGGGACAAATACCACCGTCTCGCTTTCGCAAAGCGCATAGATTTCATCATATCAGCCAAACGACGTCCACTGCTGGACATAGGCCTCCCCCAAGGTTCTCCACACAGACCGGTCTTGAGCCGCCCGCATCCAACCACCTAGATTTGCGCCATACAAAATGTCAACGATGGCATCATTCACCTTGCCGGAGAGCATAAGGTGAACTAAAGCCGTTAGCTCCCCCAAAAGCGCGTCCCTGGCCGCCCCAGTGCTTGAAAGCACACAAGATCTTTTAAATGTTGGGGTGTTAAGCCATCGAGACCACCAGCAGACCCGCTTTGGAAGGAGCCAACGGCAGTCAGCACGTCCTTGGCTGTAATCCTGAGGCAATCTGAGTTAGTGTCAGGTGGGTCAGGAAAGGAGAGGTTATCTCCTGGCGCTGGATGCTTGCTCTGCAGAATCGCGTGTGTCGGCAGAGCAAGGCGCCACCACATCGCTACTGAATAAGATTCTGGATGCTCCCCTGATATCACCCTCCCTTAGCTTGGACTCTACATGGTGGTAAATGGTGCTATTGCGGTGTGTTTTTGAATATTGGTAATTTAAATTGGATGCCGAAAGATTACAGTTTTCTTTAATTTTTGCTGTTAATGTTTTTTTTGTTTGCCGGTCTTCCTGTGCATGTAGAATTCTGTAAGGGAAAGTGAGTAGTTGTTCCCAAGCCGTTACTGAATTCTCCCGTACCACAAGGCCTATGCAGTGGAGCTAGATTTTGGGCTACTAAAGGCCTTGCGCCACGGGGAATTCGTTTTAGGATGGGAATGGAATTTTTTAATTTGCTTATATGTTGCCAGAAAGGGATATCAGAAGTTGTATTGGGCTCCTTTGTTAAAATGTGATGTGTGAATGTGTTGGGGCCAGAAAGTACATTTTGGTGTTTGTGGATTTTACCAGAATGTACTCAAAGTCAAAAGTCAAAATCATTTATTCATCTAGGTCACAAGGTGACGCTTATGAAAGTCAAATTTTAAAATAAATTACTTAATGCTTCTACATTTACATTTACTGCCCATTCGCAAAGCAATAGGTAGAACCACGAGAAAGAACGGGCAATAAAACTCGTGGCCACTCTTTTTAATCGCCAGTGTTATGTTACATATTTTGTTTTTGTAAGGAGCTGCAACTGTTTCACATTGTAATTAATTACTTGTGAATAGTAATTAAGAACTTACATAATACTTAAATAATTAATGCAGATTAAGTGCTGTAGTAGCCTTCCATTGTGAATCTTGTGTAACAGGAGCATCCACTTACATCTTATAATGTGGGCAACTCGCGTTCATGTTCAGAACTATGATGGAAATGTATTTTACAGAAAGTGACGGTAGGTATATGAATACACAAAATTTACAAAGATGTTAGTGTACAGCCCATGATCACGAGTTATCTTCATCTAACACAGTATCATTTTTTCAAATTAAAAGGAACAACAATGCAAATGTAAATGTAGTAAGTTGAATGACCTAATAATCCATGAATAGTTATTTAAAAGAACTAAAGACATTATATAAAAAAAAAAAAAAAGGCAAGGTATCTATATAAATTCTGAATAAGTACAAAGATCAAGAGTTGGCTAGTGTAAGTGACCATCTATCCTTATCACAGAAATAATCGTTAATGGTATAATAACCTTTCCTTATAAGGCAGTCTGTTATTTTACTTTTAAAGGTACTAAATGGTAATCCTTAAAGACTAATTGGTATTTTATTGTATATACGAATACCTAGCCCTACAAAAGAATTATTAACTTTATGTAAACGATGATAAGGGGCATATAACTTATGCCTGTTTCGAGTATTTATGTTATGTATGTCATTTTTTGTAGTAAATAAACCTATATTTTGCCTAATATACAATATATTAGCAAATAAAAATTGCGAGACTACTGTAAGAATCCCTATAGTCTTAAAGCGTTCCCTAAGAGTATCTTTTGCACCTAACATGTATATTGCTCGTACCGCTCGTTTCTGTAGAACGAAAATATTCTGAATATCCGCAGCTTTGCCCCATAACAAAATGCCGTAGGACATGACACTATGAAAATAGCTAAAATACACTAAACGAGCCGTGTCGACATCAGTAAGTTGTCTAACTTTTCTAACAGCATATGCAGCAGAGCTGAGCTTTCCTGAAAGACATGCTATATGTGCACCCCATTGTAGCTTACTATCTAATGTAATGCCTAGAAACACTGTCGAGTCAACTGTGTCAAGTTCTTACCTATCTAGCATAATATTAGGTCCCAGTTGTCTAACGTTAGGTAAAGCAAATTTAACGCATTTAGTTTTTTTAGAATTAAGTACCAGATTGTTTGCTGTAAACCATTGTGTAACCTGTATAAGTGCGTTATTTACATCATCAAATTGATTCCTATTCCTGTCTACTTTAAAAATAAGTGACGTATCGTCTGCAAAAAGTACAACATCACAGATGTTTTTTAAATAAAAAGGTAAGTCATTAATATATACAAGGAATAGAAAAAGACCTAAAATTTAACCTTGTGGAACGCCTAACTGTATAGGTAATTTAGAGGATATAGTCCCATTAACATCGACGCACTAAAATCTCTGCCGCAGGTACGACTCGACAACACAAAGTGCGGTTTCCTCTACGCTGTAGTGGCGGAGCTTACGCAATAGTGTTTCGTGATGAACGCAATCAAATGCTTTTGAGAGGTCACAGAATACTCCGAGAGCATTTTTGATGACTCCTAAGCATTATAAACGTGTTTTATGAGAGCATCACCCGCATCAGTAGTGGATCTACCTTTAGTAAATCCGTATTGATCTTTGTGAAGCTACTTATGTTAGTATGATTTTTATGTCCTCAAATAAAAAGTGATCCGATTCGTCTCGGTCTACCCTAAGTGATGACCACATCGGTTATTTATATTAGTTTTAATTGACAATAATTAAACAAATTAAAATGTTTCTGATAACACATACTCAATCAAATCTGGTTAGATATATAGCGCAGAAATTGAGATATTCTGAGACAATCTTCGTCCTTCTAGTGTGTCATTACTCAAATAATAAAATTAAATGAAATCCTTGTAAGACTATTTTATTTGCTGCTCGCCAGGTTGTGTGTATTAGCTAAAAATGCCATGAAATTCGTCGAAGTAATATAAATAAACCAAAAAGTTCTTGCACATTGTCCTAAAATCATGAAACTTAGCAAGAAATAAGGTTTTGTTATCAAAGGTTAAGAAAAATTGGCTTAAAGTAACTTTAAGCCAATTTTTCTGTAACTAACTGTTAGTTTAAATAGACCTCAAATAAAAAGAAAGTAGGTATCACTGAAAGAAAAAATCTTTAGTTGATTACATACTTGCATAATTTCATATAAAGTAAACGATTTAACTGCGGTTCAAATCGATGTAGGAATCTCTCCTATTCCTACATCGATTATAAAAATACTATGTTAGTATTCTAGCATAGTTTTTTTAGCTTGCTAACATTCTCAAGACGTTCCCCAATAAGATAGCTAAGCTCTTTTACATAACCTGCCTGTTCCTCGAATTTCTATATAGAGCCTGCACTTTGACTGAATAAAAACGAAAAGTAAGTTAGGCACGCCTTCCTAGTCTAACTTACTATTTCGTTCACATAATCTAAAATATCTTCCCTTCCCTATATTTTCCCGTTCTTTCCTTTTAATTTTCATTTTACTTCTTCCCAATAAAATTATTAGTTATCTATAAACAATATACAAATACAAACAGTGGTACGTCGTCTCACTCATATCATTCCTCTGTTCACGATGGGGTGAAAATTACACCCAGTAAGCTTGAAGTGTGATTTTAATTGCAATCAATAGCAGGACAAAAAAATATACTAATCTTAATATATAAAATCCTTGCGTTACTGACTGACTGACAGACACGCTACAGCCGAAACTATTGGGCGCAGGAAGCTGAAATTTGGCATATATGTTCTTTGGGGACCGTAAAGGTGCACTAAGAAGGGATTTCCCGAAATTCCCACGGGATCGGCCAATACGTGTAAATTGAAAAAAAAAATGCAGGCGTAGCTGCTGGCGTCCTCTAGTAAAATATATTTTTTTATTATTCATTGCTCCTTAGGGAATAAAGAATGAATGGGATGAAGGCAAAATAAAAGCCGGAAGGACGTTATAATATAAACAACTAAAGGATCTACTGACAGATGCCGAAAATATAATTTTTTAGTATGTATCTCCATCTTATATTATTAAGGAGACCATTTTTTATTAAAGGTTTGAAAACTAAGTCGATGTTTTTTCCTATGCTGTAAAACACATCGTAATATCATTACCATTACTCAATTTTACCCGCACTTGCGACTTTGGGAAGTTCCCAATACCAAAGTTAAAAAGTGGTACAGAATAATAATTTATTCTGGACCACTTTTTAACTTTGGTATTTAGTCGAAACAATAAACTCAAAAACACTCCAAAAACAAATCATAAAATATGCAGATTAGGAAATTCAGCAGAAGAGTGAGAAAACAGATCCATACACAATCAGAATAATATAAAACAGTTGATAAGTACAATAATTTCAGATCAAGTCCCTAGTAAGCTGTAATTGACAATCAACCAATTTGATCCGAAATAGCTCCATGCATCCGTAAAGCCGGCTTTCGATGTAATTTGTGCCTCTGCGGTAGACACAAGTAAGAGCGATTATTAATCCGTGTCATTAGGACAGTCGCAATGTTTTGCAACTATGGATTTAATAACAAGATATAACATAAATTATGGACGTTCATGTTTTTGGTATATGTTTAAAAATAAAACACGAGTATAAGTAAATTCTGTATTGCTTCAGAATTTAAACCGGGCACTTATAGACCAATAAATTTATTTACAACAAAATTTCGATACCGATTCCGCGTTACTAATCGCAGTATTTAGAGAATTGGCAGCCACTTAAACCACGATGGCATGACATTTATGCTGTCAAAATACATGAAAATATTAGAACTATTGCAACCGTATTTAGCCGATGCAATGCAATCTACTATCTAACAAAAAATTTGAACAAAGTCAAACAATATGAAGATGCGTGAGTTAAACAAGTAACAAGCTGTTTTCACCTGTATTTTCACCAACATTAAACAACATCAGTAAAAATGCTTCGAAATATTTCTAATTTTATAGTGGGTTTTGGGCCGACAATCGATCGAAATCGATCTAGCTAGGATTCATTTTAAAAAACAGTAAAAATGTCGCCCCGATGACAGGTCTTACATTATGTCCTTTTTAATTACAAAACAATATTTATGTTTCTAAGTAAACTTCATTCTTTACTTGAAACCACATCCAATTTTAGAACCAAAATGAAATTTGATCTGAACAAAAGTCAAACCGCTCTTTATCCACCGACTTTAATAATACGAGTAGTTCAATGCCTCCTTAAGGGACAAAGCCATTACAGAGAGCAAAACAAGTGAGGCTAAGTTATCTCATCTTCGTGCGGGTGGAATGAGAAAAGTTATGGAGCCGGTGCAGTTTTGATGACTGTCCTCTAGCATTGTTTTATATGAGCTTGTGCTTTGTGTATGTATGTTCATATATGTGTGTTATTCTACTTTATATGTACGTAGTTTTAAGTAAGTGGTGTAGGTATTTTGGCAGATTGGATTGTTGTAGTTGCCAGTTAAAAGAGAATTAGTTCAAACAAGCATTCTAATTCGCATACGCTGGGATGCACAATTTGGGCAGTACTATAGTGAATCTGTTTAATGTTTGAGGCTTAGTATAACAGATATCCCTTTGATTGTGAAATATTTCTGCATTATCGCCGTAAAGTGCAACTATTTCCCACTTTTCCTTATATGCTAAAAAATCAATAGGTACTTTTTGTACCTCATCACTTGATAGGTGCAGTAGCAAATTTAACCGCGAACTTAATTTGCCAAAAACTATCATAGCAATTAATTTTTGTATAAATTATAAAAATCAAAGAGTGACGATAGCCTAGTGGTGTATGTAACGGGCTGCCGAGAAGATGGTCTCAGGTTCGATCCCCAGGTACACACCTCTGACGTTTCGAAGTTATGTGTGTATTATAAATGTTAAATAACGCCCGCTTAACAATGTGCCCGGTAGATGGCAGTAGGCTCGCACCCTATTACATTGGGACCTAAACATAAATGGCGAAGTGTGGGTGTGTAATACACCTGTGTCTACCCCTACGGGGATAAAGGCGTGAAGTTATGTTATGTTTTGTTATAAAAAATCACAATAAGATTGAGAAATTTTCACTACGCACTTCAAAAAAGAAAACAATTCTGTTTTGATTCGGCGTTTGGATTTTACGTCCAGTTTCTGGTGACTTTATGGTTTTATTGTCGTTTTAGTCATTGAAATCGTGACAAAAACAATATAGTCTAAGAGCCAGTGTTCCGCAGACTTACGGTATAGTAGCAAACTCCATATTAATGCTAGTTATACTAATTCACCTGCCGTAGATCAAATGGAGGTTCATTATTCCCATAGTGGGTTCCTTTAGTCGTGCCTAGAAGTCGAAAAGCATGAAAATCGACTTTCAAAACGTGATCGCAGCATGTCTGCCGTTTTGATATCTTAAAATATACATTGTTTTTTATAGAAATACTTAATGGCAGACACTTGTTCCGGTTCCTACTATATTTTATTTAATATCATAGTTCCCAAAATTTCATAAAATTTACGTTATTTTAGCAAAGCTAAAAATTATATATGTTATTTATATTATTATTTTAAACATATATTTACAAAGGCAGACACATAGGTCGGTTCTGACACTCGGGCAGACCACAAGATACATTCTCAGTCGTGCTATTGAAGTTGCATGATTTTGATTTTCTCACTCTTCATTTCGCAGGGAACTAGTGTTTCAGCAAAGCTGCAATTTATGTATCTTTTTTACATCATTATTATACATGTATATCTAAAAATCCAGACAGATAGGTCGGTTCTAAAATGCAGGCAGACTTCATAATAGTTTCGCAGTCATGCTAATGGAGATACACGATATTGACTTTCTCACTCTTACTGGCAATGACAGCGAATCAGTATGAATATATTATGTGAACAGTGTTTTTAAATTTTTTAATTTACTAGAGGACGCCAGCAGCTACGCTTGCATTTTTTTAATTTACCCGTTTTGGCCGATCCCGTGGGAATTTCGGGAAATCCGTTCTTAGTGCATGCACTCCTACGGTCCCCAAGAAACATACATGCCAAATTTCAGCTTCCTATGCCCAATAGTTTCGTCTGTAGCGTGTCTGTCAGTCAGTCAGTAACGCAAGGATTTTATATATTAAGATAACTCTTATTTTCAATCATTAACATATACTTAAGTTTTTATAAAGAAATCAACTATTTTTTTTTCACTTGCAATAATAATGATTTTGCTACTTATTTTGTTCTAACAAAACATACAACTCGAAATTCAAATACAGACTAAATAAATTTAATATTGGCTATAAAAACTCAAAATTTTCACTGTTCTTCATTAGAACTGCAGACTTCCGTTGATTCAATCATCATGTCAGCCTAGAGACGTCCACTGCTGACATAGGCCTCCCCCAAGGTTCTCCACACAGACCGATTGAAAATAAGAGTTATCTTATCTTATACTAATATATAAAGCTGAAAAGTTTGTTTGGTTGGTTGAACGCGCTAATCTCAGGAACTACTGGCCCGATTTGAAAAATTATTTCAGTGTTAGATGGCTTATTTATCGAGGAAGGCTATAGGGTATATAACATCACGCTATAAACGACGGGAGCAGAGCAATAGCCTGAAATAACGCGAGTGTAACCGCGGGCATCCCCTAGTAAATTATAAAATTTAAAAACACTGTTCACATGTATTCATACTGATTCGCTGTCATTGCCAGTAAGAGTGAGAAAGTCAATATCGTGTATCTCCATTAGCATGACTGTGAAACTATTATGTAGTCTGCCTGCATTTTAGAACCGACCTATCTGTCTGGTTTTTAGATATACATGTATAATAATGATGTAAAAAACATACATAAATTGCAGCTTTGCTGAAACACTAGTTCCCTGCGAAATTAAGAGTGAGAAAATCAAAATCATGCAACTTCAACAGCACGACTGAGAAAGTATCGTGTGGTCTGCCCGAGTGTTAGAACCGACCTATGTGTCTGCCTTTGTAAATATATGTTCAAAATAATAATATAAATAACATATATAATTTTTAGCTTTGCTAAAATAACGTAAATTTTATGAAATTTTGGGAACTATGGTATTAAATAAAATATAGTAGGAACCGGAACAAGTGTCTGCCATTAAGTATTTCTATAAAAAACAATGTATATTTTAAGATATCAAAACGGCAGACATGCTGCGATCACGTTTTGAAAGTCGATTTTCATGTTTTTCGACTTCTAGGCACGCCTAAAGGAACCCACTATGGGAATAATGAACCTCCATTTGATCTACGGCAGATGAATTAGTATAACTAGCAAAAACATGAAGTTTGCTACTATACCGTAAATCTGCGGAACACTGGCTCTCAGTCTAATATATTTCATATGTAAAACTAAGTCTCTAACCTGTAATTACTCAAAATATATGCAACAACAATATTTTTGCGGAAATAAAATTACCATTGCTGTGCATATTAAACCATATCATCACCACCATTTCGTAACAAAACGTTACACATGGAAATATTAACGCTACAAAACTGGGTTTTCTCTGCAAAGTGACTGCAATTAAAAACTTAGTCATCAGCGCTTGCCTGCGAACTTTGTTTAATCTGTATTTGTGGGTCCCATGTTGAGCAAACTTCAGTTTTTATACGCCAGTTGTGACCAGGTCGGGAAGACTGTAAGTGAGATTAAAGAGGGATACTTCACACATGTTTGATAAGTAAACGTAAAAGTATTTTCTTCCGCTTTATATTTTATTTTATTTGAACTATTTATTACAACAACAACTATGACGTTGATTTTTTTGATAATTACGATTAAATATTTTTTATTTCTTTGCTACTGAAAGATACTATAACCAATCTTTATTATGTTCAGAATATGTAAAATGCAACTATAACAATATAATTAAATTAAGTCTTAAAATAATTTAATAAAACTTATCTACACTTATATAATATTATAAAGAGGAAAAAATTGTATTTTTGTTTGTAATGGATAACCTCAAAATACTGGACTGATTTTAAAAATTCTTTCACCATTAGAAAGCTACATTATCTGCGAGTAACATAGGCTATATTTTATTTTAGAAAAAAATAGAGTCCATCAGGACGCGGGTGAAACTGCGGGAAATGGCTAGTTAATATATACAAGAATTGAAAATTTAAAAAACTTACTGAAAGATTAGATGATGAGCGTTTCACCATAATATATGCATTATGTGATAAAATAAAAACATAGCGGAAGAAGCTGGAATGCCTGCACGTTTAGTGTAGTGAGAGCTGTTTCAGACTAGTTTTTTATACGCGCACATAAGCTCGTTTTTGGAAACGCAAATAGGCGCGTATAGGCTCACCCTTTGGCACTTGCGCAGCTCGTACGATCGTTGACGCGCTTCTATCCTCGTATAAGTGCGAGACGCGAGACGATATCACTGCCGTTAGTGCCGTTTCTAGCGACCACGCCGAAACCTGCCCGTTTGCGTGAGTCCGGTTTTTTAAAGCGCGTAATGTAGCCCGGGTGAAAGCACGTATGCAGAAACGATCGTATACGCGCAGAAAAATACGCTAATCTGAAACCACCCTGACTACCACCTACACCGAGTTGCGAGTCGTTGGTACTACATGGTATAAATTTATGAGCAGATCACAAATTGTTGTTACGAATCTGAGTGTTTTATGTATACAAGATACTGCTTGTGAAGCGACACAGGAAAAAGCGCATAGCGCATCATAAATCATTATTAATCTGGGCGTATCGAAAGACAGCAATCATGGTACTAAGTAAATAGTTAATACATAATTTAAAAATCTGATTAAAAAGGGTGGCATGAGTTTCTTCCAGGCTCATCACGTCCTTGGTTGTAAAAAAAGAATTGAGTGTTACTCTGTAACCTATGTGAATAAATGCAGTGAATTTCAACAGAATCTAAACCTTTAAGACCAAAACTAACAAATACTACATTTTAAGAAGCATAGAGTTTAAACGAGTTTAAAAGTCTTATTCAAAGCACTGCTTACCATCGCAGTGAAGCTAAAATTCTATGAAAAAATTTAAGCAGAATAACTGCCAGTATCATGGCATGAAATGAACGTTATATCGAAAACCACACATTTAAAACCCGTCTACATTTAATCCGATAACTATAATTTACTCTCAAACCAACAAATTCTAAATTCAAACGCACAACCGCCCGCGCCATATTGTTAATACGCTTCTAATTTCAAAATTTCAAATTCGACTAACATCGACTATTCCCGGGCGACCGTAGAATAGTTCGGTTACACAGATGATTTATAACTAGATATTAATCAAAGCATTATTCTGGTCAAGGGATTATATAACCGTGCCACTGTACTGAAATGGTTTAGCTGTTCAAATGCGTGTTACGTTGGGCAATTTAATGATTTAATATGAGATTTGGAAGCTTGTTATTGTTTGTCAAGATTTAAAGGTGACGGCTATTTAATATTGTATTATTAATGTACATGCAAACAGTAACATTTTATGACAAATTTTAAATGTTGAACGCAAGTTGAAAGTATTGCGTATTGATTTGTGTAGCCAGTGTCATTACTATCATTACCAATGTTGACATTTGGCAAATCATTTTGAGCTTTTATCGCTTTTGTTTGTCTCAGAAATTTCAATATAATAAATAATGAGATATGCCGTATTTTTTCGATTCAGTAATTCCCAGAATACCTAGCTAAAATATGTGTAATATAAAGATTTTCGATATTCGCCATAAAATATATTAAGGCAAATAGTTGGACACAAAGAGATAAGTAAACACAAATTTATAAAAACATTCGCAAAAGAATTTTTCTATATTGTCAATTGCTATTGTCATAATGGGGGTTCTAATATTTTGACTGAGCGTTATGAAGATACAGGCTACAAGTTAAGGTAGGGTATAAACGTCCTGTGTATTTGGCCCGGCCCCGAGCGAGCCGGGAATACAAATAGAGAGGGCAGGGACGGGATTGGAATAACAGTTTTGTTGGTCAGTGGATTTAATTTAATTGTGAGGCGTTGTGAAGATTTTAGAAACAGAGCAACATATTTCGTCAAGTTTGAAGTCTGGAAAAACGAATCTCAAGAAATATTTATAGTACCAACCGATTCGATCTTCTAGTATAAAAAACGAACCTGTAAAATTCAATACGTTTAAAAGGCTACACTCTTAGTTAAAGTAAGATATACACTCATTTGAATCGTTGATAAATCAAATCAAAGTGGAATATAATGCAACAGGTTTTATTAATGGGTTTATTTTTAAAACTAGCTATGTCTTCGGCGCTGTCTGCCTATATATTAAAAATGTGTAAAATGTTTGAATTCTTTTTATATGGATTTCTTTAACTTTAATGTGATAGAAGAGCAAAAAAATAGGTATATAAAATTCTGGTATTTCAATATTGTAAGCACATACTAAAAATAATTTATAGACAGTTTTACTTTCATGTTCCCTATTATTTTATCTTATCATCGATATTCTCTATTTTATGATACAAATAAATTCAAAAACAAAATTTATCTTTGTCCCAACGCCGGCCCTGCGTTAAGCCGACTGAGTCACGCTTATGTATGTAATATGACCCTAATAAATATCACTTGGTACACATATTTATATCACCCTGTATAAAGCTCACACTGACGTATGGTGTCGATTCAATACACTGTAATGTTTGAATTAAGTTATTAAATGGGAACATACAGAGTGCTACTGAAATGTGAGATCTTGTTTGGGTTATTTAAGACGGAAGCGAAAATGTGTTGCGTTGAGTAATTTGTCGGCAGGCCCAACTTTGAAATGTTATGGAACTGAAATTCATTGCAAAAAAGATAATACAAAGTGATTTCAGTGTAAAGATTAAGTTTATGGCTATAAAAATACATAAATCATGAAATATTTTCAATTTTATTCAGTTAAATCAGTATATTTTGTGGGGAGATATTAATTTATTTGTAAATAAACGTGATTTTTTGTGTTCCAAAGAAGTAGTACTATGCGGTGCTTCTGCCCTAAATAGTATTATATCCAAATATACCGAAGCTTAATACTACAAATTACACACATATAAAAGTTATTTAAATTACAGCACTTATTATAGATTTTATAGTCTAAGAACCGCACAAGAGCGACCTTCACGGAACTGGTTAATGGATAAAAATAATTTTATATCAAATAGGACTTTTTGCGCCTACCCATTCGCGATATATTTTGTAACGTGCAAAATCTGATATACAATACTTTTCATCCCTTAATCAGATCAATGAAGAGCGCTTTTTCACGGATCTCTTACTATTCGTATACCTTTGTTGTAACAGAAACATTAACATGGTACAGGCTACTTCCCTTAACCTTAGTTGTAAACGAGAAACAATATCCTTCTTGCAAACTAATTGACTTAAGAACAATTTGAATCAATTGAGTTGCCAATAGATTGATTGCTCCAGGGACCCGAATGCGGAGGCGTGACTTAAATAAATTAAATTTTGGTGAACTCGTTTTAGATGTTGCTGTATACAAAGCTTGTGTGTGAGGATACTATGGTATAATGGTACCTATATTATTGTGCAAATTATGTAGTAGATGTTGGGTGATAGGTTATTGTTATACAAGTCTTTTTAGCGGGTGCTCGCGATAACTAAGATATTTAAGACATAAATAACTCGGCATTATCCGACGTTTCGACCTAGATGCACCGGTCGTGGTTGAAGAGGGACTCTGCAAAGTGCAAGTCTGTATACAAATCGCGAAGTTTTAAAATAAGATTATAACTTATCTCACCGTCAGTTTCGTTTTATGGTAAAATGTTTGTTTAATGTTGGTCTATTAATCAAAACATTATATTTACGACCATCGATTTATTTTGTACATATTGATACAAGTTCTCAAGTCGTATACAGTACAGTAAGCGTATGGCCAGAGTATTTGCTGTAGGGAAAAGCCAACACATCAATGCATCGCAGTTTTGACTATAAGCATTTCCCAATACAGAATAATTCAGATAAAAAATATTATGAATAAATTCCTGGAAAACTAATGAGTCCTTTCGGGATTTCAATGGCTGCTCTATTTTGGATATTTGTCAAAAGCTTTCTGCGTATTAGCAATCAGCATGCTCAGTTATTATAAATATAAACATTAACGATTTCCATAGATTAGAATGTTTATGCAATGAAGAGTCGACCAATTACTAGCCCTTGATATTGGTACACACAAAGCATAATTTCTTGCGTATGATACACTTTTGTGCTAAACTCCAAACTAAAAAAATATCATTATACAAATTCTGAAAGTTCTTGAAATATTTTCTATTTAATAAATGAGTAAACATTTATTCATTAAATTTATTCAGTCTAAATAGATTTCATAAATACAATTAAATTTCTAATAAAATTATTCATTTCAGACTTTATATAATATTTAACCAATTTAACACATAACATTCATAACGGATTCTTTGACCCAGTTATTAAATGTTTTCAATATGTATTCATAACTTGCATTGTAGAAGGTTAAACGAGTAAGGAACATTATGAATAGTTCATATTAATAATAATATGTGTATCTGATTGATTTATGTAAATCTGTGGCAAAGTGCTGTCACTTAAAACTGAAATTCCAAGCCAAGAATCAAATATTCAATTTTTTCGTGTAATCCACAAATTATTTTAGCCGTAAAGCTATTATTAATACATTTTCATCCGAGCATTTTTTGTTAATATCAAAAATAACACTCATGTTCTATCAATATAAAACCTTGAAACGTGAAGGGGTTACTAATTCGTTTTTTATTACGATCTTTAGGACCCTTGTAGAATAAAATAAAAACCAAAAACATACAAAGTTTTGCTTTACAAGGGGTCATTAATGATGCCATTATAATAAAAAGGGCGATTATGTACAGGAATTATGTCTCTATGGAAGTGACTTCAAATGATTGAATTGGTACTGGCCTGAAGAAAAATGGCTGGAACGTATAGAACCGCGGCAGGAATAATTGGTTGCGAGGACTACATCAATCAAATTTTACATTTATTTATAAATTTATATTGACTAGCTGACTTTTATGCTAAATGATAGTATTGTTTCAAAAATGTATGGCTGCATTTTATTTACATATTCCTGATTTCTAAATTTATATGTGATTTCTTTGCAGCACGTGTTATCCTTAATTTTTAAATTTGGTCCCATCTCTCGCTTCCTATGTATCTACCGTTCTCTGCATTCTTTCCTTTGCTTATCTTTCTTGCTGCCTGCTATCCTTCTTTTAGCTGTACTCCTCTCCCACTTTCCATACTTTTCGTTCTCTCTGCAGTATACTCTTTTTTTTTCTGCTCCCTTGCTCTACTCTAATACAATAATATTATCTGTTATGACAATAAGACTTAAATCTACCATGAGAATCTAAACCAGCATAATATGCAATAAAAAGCCTTTATTACTCAGAAAGATTTTCAATTTTAATTCCGTGTATATCCGCATATTCCTTAAACTCAATTTCCCAAAAAGATCAATCTCAATTTATAAAAAAGTTATCTGCCAGTAAAATACATCGGAAATTCTTTCCGGACACTTCCCTTAAGAATAAGGTCTTATTAAGTTACACCTTGATAAAAAAGCAGCTTTAGTAGATATTGCAGTACAAATCAAATTCTGAATCTCATTCGAGCTGGTACATAGAAACAGATACGATATTAAATCCAATCGAATACCAATCAATTGGTGCTTCGGGAAGTTATGGATGGAATTAACTAGCTGAGTTTTAATGTTATGCATGCTATGTTAGCCTCTAAGACCCCGAGGATTGAGCAGAGATATTTTGTATATTAAGTCAATAGGTATGCGTCATGGGCGAGTATATCAATATCGCATAGATATTTCCAAAATATGTACTGCTATTAATTTTTCAAATATCTCTTGCTATTGGATGGATTTTATTAAGCGATGGACGTACAATATGTACAATATGGAGGTTTCCTGTAAGTAAAATAAATCAGGTATATAAATATGCCAGTATGGTAGTTTCATTGATTAATTAATGTTAACACTCTATTTTATATTTTATTGTCATTTTATTGATAATTATTACTCTACTTGATTGCTAAATCCGTAGAGAGAGATTATTTTTTACATTTCTTTGAAAGTGTATGATTTGACTATATGAGAACATCCCTATATTTATGGGGTGAGTAGGTTTTGTCGTAGAATAAATGCTTTGAATTTATACGTCATCTAAATCTATGTTTTTGATAGACTGTAACGACGGACGACACAAAAATATTGGACATTTTCTTCGTAGTAACAAACAACGTGAATATTTACGTGGTATTCAAAACAGGTATATAGTTTTCCGTTAACTAGGATTTGTATAGAGTAAATGTATTTTAAATGTAGTAAATACGAAATATGTTTCATAAGTTATATGCCGAATTTAAAATATCGCCGGCTTTGCAACTATTTGTTTAAAAAAAGTTTGTATATTTTTTCCTTTCAAATGCGATAATTACTTTTCAGTTTCATACAACGTTGTAATAAAAAATATATTTTAAAATTCGTTTCAATGATTGATTGCATTCGAAAGTTATTGGAAATCCAACGAATGCAACCCTGTCCAATAAATGTTCTGTTATTTTTTTTATTTTGACAAAAATTACAAAATGGTAATTTTATTCAAATGTATGCAAAGAGGATTTTTTATTCGTATGATTAAATTTTCATTGCTAATAATCAACGGGCAATATTTTAGGGCACTTTTCCTGTCATGCGTATTATCTAGGATCTGATCCGCATGCAGGCTGCCCGCATCCTATCATTTCATACATGTTTTTCCTATTATGGGCGCATCACTACTGCTAGCGAGCTATTCGGATGCGGAAAGCATTCTTCTGCCTTCAGTATTGTTCTTACTCTGACGCGGGTCGCACGCATGGTCATAGTACGCATATAATCGCAAATTAAGAAATGAAAATTGATACAGAGAGAGTTACTGGCGACACGCATGACACTGCAGCGGCAAACAAACTCTTTGTCCTGCGTGTGGCCAGGAGCGTGTTATCAACCGCATGCGGGCCAGATCCACGCGCGGACGAAACTACGCATGACAGGAAAAGGGCCCTTAACTAATCGAACCCGCAGCCTAATTTTGTTCTGTCAACTGAACAGTACTGTCAGAAAGTTGAAAAATAAGTTCAACAAAACCATTTGCAAGGCAGTAAACTAACTTTAGACTAACTGTATTTTCGTCTTTTTCATAATGTTCGAAAGAGGCGGAATGTAAGACTTTCATAATAAGTGTAATCTGTTTATTTACTATGTAGTTTTAAGTGATACCATAAGACTTATCAGTAACATCATTGAAGCACTATGTGTTTCATTTTAACTGTAAAAAAACAATCACTTTACATAATTTACATTGTCTTTTGAGACACACATCTGTCTTACCGGATAACCAACCTCGGACATTTGTCCTTCCTTGACATCCTTCGTACAGCGAAAAACCACATCCATCAATAAGAAGCACAATTATATTGATTCTGCACTTAAATAGATGGTTTTCCTCTGTGCCAAATATCCTTAAGCAATAAACAGTAAACACTATTATATACAATCAATATGGTGAAGAACTATAAAGAAAATTTAGACATGGCCGATCCCATTTTCATATTGGTGCTTCAAAATGCGAGTTATTGTTACTGCAAACGCCAAAGATTATGGTGGCTTTTTTAACTCTTGACTGGACTTGAGTCAAAGATCATGTTCTCCATTTTGCTTTAATATTGTATCATTTTGCTTGAAAACTTTTGAGATATGAAAACCGTACATACAATCAAAGAGAGAGAGAGAGATGTCACCTTATTATAATCGTAAGATTACATTCATTTGCAGTTTGTTACTGCAATTGGCATAGAAGCAAGCTCATTTTATTTCATAGTCTATAATAATATGATATGTCCAGCAGTGGATGTCTCTAGGCTGACATGATGAATAATATGATAACACTCTTAAAGGCAATTTGTACCCAGTCGAAATCAGGTAATTTGCCTCATCAGTGGGTCTATTTCAAGAAATTTATATCCTATTATGACAATAAAACTGGTGCGATGCGCATTCCAGTACGAGCGTAGTTCTGATAGCGCGAGATAATTAATAAAATATTATTTAATTAATGGTGTTGCGCGCTTACAGCTGGTATCGCTATTGTTGATTCATCCCACATACCACAAGTAATGTCAAAGTTCTGCAGATTGCAATCCCATATTCCTGGAATAGAAGATTGAAATCTGTTTTCAATAGGTTCAAAGAGCTGCTATTTCAAACTCTGAGCAAGTTAATTTAGGTAGGTGGAAAGTAGCCAGATATATTATGTTTTCTGCCCTGGAATCACTCTACCGTATAACAACTAAAATATTATTATATGCAAGATTCCTTTTCCCTAACCATCATCATCCTTTTAGCGTTATCCCAGTTTTAACTCGGGGTCCGCCTACTAGTCTAACCGGATTTGGCTGAATATTAGCTTTTCGACAGAGCGACCGCCTGTCTTTCCTCCGCAACCCGTGTGACCTCCGCAAGCTGAAACCTAAAATATTTAATAATAGAAACATTATTATTGCTACCATGCACGACCAAGGAAACCACTAATAATCTGATACATATAAATTCTCTCCGTAATAATATCAAGATGTAAGAACCACCGCCACAATGCCACCTGTAATTATCGCAAGGATAATATGTAGCCTTTAATAACAGCAATATAGCCTCGTATTGACCAGTTCTACACACCTGTTACATCCAATTAGTTAGATGATAAACAGCCAATATTGGTGCCCTTATCCAAATGTTGGTCCCAAGGTTGGATGATGTCACATTAATTCAAATAAAGCTGCCGATGTCTGCAGGCACTATTACTTATACGAGCCTCTCCCATATTGCGACGTCGACTCAGTTACATTATCCCTTTTCGCGGACGCCGTATGGTAGGTAAGTGTTATTTGATAGCATCGTTAGTTTATTGCTGTTACAGCTTAAGATACGCAGTAATTTCAGAGAAAGTTGTTTGGGTCTGCATTTAGACTTACTCCTGTATAAAGGAAAAGATGAATTTAAATTTTAGATTTAGCTAGTTCTTTCTCAATTATTTAGAACAAATGTGTTATCAGCCAAAGTATACAAACCAAAGTTTCACCTTATTCTCAATAAGTCGCACACTTGTTCACTAAATAAGTTATGCTTTTAAAGCCCGTTTCAAAATTCTATCTAAAGATGGTTTGGGTCCATACAAATAATATATAATATAATATTCTACCACATACACACATCACCATCTAGTCCCAAACTAAGCAGAGCTTGTATCATGAGATGATGGATAAACATACATATATACTTTTTTTTTAGACTGCCTCATTGGTCTCGCGGCATAAATGTGCGCGTGGGATCGGGAGGTCCCGGGTTCGATTCCTGGGTCGGGCAGTGTTATTGGGTTTTTCTGTCACGAAATTCTCAGTAGCAGCACGGAGTCTGGAAATGTGCCCGGTACGGCAATAGGCTCGCCCTCTTATTACGTGGGACTAAAGTACATCTGGCGAAGAGTGGGTGTAGAAATACACCTCTGCCTACCCCTTCGGGGATAAAAGGCGTGACGTTATGTATGTATGTATGTATGTGTATACTTTTTTTTTGTAAATACATACATATTATACATAGAAACACCCAGACCAAGACAAACATCCATGTTCATGCACACAAATGTTTGACTTGAGCGGGAATCGAACCCGCGACCTTCGGCGTAGCAGTCACTTACACTCCCGCTGCGCCAACCGGTCGTCAGAACACAGACAAAATATGTTAAATACATGTAAATCCCTAGCAGCCAAATCCATCGATAGATAAAATATTGGCAACCTCCGTAAGTGAATAAGACCAAAACTAAACGGTAAACACGCATAATACCAACAGATATTTTGAAGTCGAAACTAAAAATAACTAAAGTCGGGTTAATAAATACTTCACGACCACTTGTGTGGTTTAATTTATCATTCAATTATTATTATCACTGTCTACAATAGAAAGCGTGGGTTTAACCTTCTGTTGATCTAATAAATCGAGAATAACTTTTATAAGAATGTATCAATTGTGAAACTAACATCCTACGATGAAATCTATAATACCACTCGCTTCTATTTTAAGAATAATGACTTTACTTATAAACCAATAAACTGCCGCCCACAAATTTCAGAGTAGCCTGCTATTAAGCCTATCAGATGGCGAGTGGAAAATCTTGAGCTTTGACTTTTTTGTCGTTGAGAACCAACGTATTTTCATTATTAATATTGTTTATTTATTAGAGTACTAGGTAAAATGTTTATTAGGATACCTTAAAACATTTTACAGTAATAAAATATACATTTTAGAGAAGTCATAAAGTCACTCTCTATAGATGGTTTTAGTTACATGATAATTAAGACAACTCTAGCATTGAACATTAGTACTGTGTCACAGGAGACTTTACAAGTACTCAAAGAACAGACATAATTTTAAAATATTCAGACTAGAATCTGTTATTTCTTAATGCGGTTAAGCCATTACGACAAACGTACAGTCAGTTATCAGTATCTGTACTATTAGTACTCTCTAGAGAATTAAATGGACCAAACTATACACAACAAATTCAGCGAGTTATCCATAAAGAAACATTTTTAGTATCTAAGATATGAACAAAGCATAAACAAGACATGCAAATGCAAACAAAATAATCCACTAAAGCGACACACTGGGATGCTATTTACAGACGTATAACTGCACATCATAAATTAAGCATCTCAAAATAGTTTTACTACTTGCGTCGTCGATGAAAGTGAAAATCCCCTGAAGTAACCCACCACGTGTAACCTTGCCCTTGTGCCATATACATACCACACAGCCACCACCACACCCTGCCACTCGCAATAAATCCTCTCATGTCGCAGACAGAAAAAGCCACCACTGAACATATTGTTATAATAGATTTATTAATTTCACGCCTCGCGCCTCAACTTTATTGCGGTGCCTTAATGCTTCTAGCTTGATTAATACAATATTACTTTCTTTCATTATTTCGCTAACTGTGCCACTGATTTTATTTCTGTGTCTTTTTTATTTCTGCCTTTCTCTCTCCCTTTTCTCTTATTCTCACTTACGACCTTCATTATCGTTCTAGCTTTATCCCAATTAAATCCAAGAATTCGGCCTAGCTCTAGGCTTTTACATAGGAGCCTGGCTCCTAGCCAGCTTTCTAGATCAGCTTTCTAGTCTAACCAGATATTAGCTTCACTTTCTTTCTTTATCTAATATTTTTACAAAAGTTCGTCCAACAAGCATAGTAGTGGCGATAGCCCAGTGGGTTACGTAACGGACTGCCGAGACGATGGTCTCGGGTTCGATCCCCAGATACCCTGGGCACACACCTCTGACTTTTCGAAGTTATGTGTGTATTAAAATGTAAATTATCGCTCGCTTAACAATGTGCCCGGTAGATGGCAATAGGCCCGCCCCCTATTACATTGGGACCGAAACATAACTGGCGAAGTGTGGGAAATACACCTCTGCCTACGCCTTCGGGGATAAAAGGCGTGAAGTTATTTTATGTTATGTTATGTTCGTCCAACAAGGAGTATGTTGTTGAATGACTTCACGGTATCTAATGGTGCTCTCACTCAAATTTTATGACGTGTTTCTGTACGTGTAATCTGAGCATTGTTACACTCGCTGGCATAGTAAATGTAGACTAGCATCACCTTATATGATGAGCACGGCATATTCTTTCTTTTGCACCCTATTGTAAGGTAAACGTTTCAAAAGGGTAAGAAAAGAAAACGAAATGTCAGTCAACAGTGAAAGCATAATCATAAACGCATCTTATATTTTCAAATTCAGTACTTTTAAAACGGAATATGTACGGATATATGATAGCAATAAAATTCGTAAATAAAATTTTATTTCCAAAAACAATACGTCATTATTTGTTTTGATCGCTTCGCTACCATTCGAGGCATTGTCTGGGGTATTTTCGGTCCATTTTTTAAAATGGTTTCCTGGGTATCGGTATGAGTAGGGAAAGGGTTGAAATTACGTGTGAAGTGGGGTCTTAGCCTAGAGGTGAAACATTAGGTAAAATGTACAGGCTGCGTATTTGTATTCAAAGTGTGTGGGTAGGTTTACAGTAATGGTATTTATGTACCCTGGAATATTGTTTTACCGAGATTATTAGTATAGGCCATATAAAAGATTTCAATTAGAAATGACATCACGGATTTTGTATCTTCAGAAGAAGAGATATCGATAGAGTACTGAATAAGACTGCACAAAATTATATAGCATCGTGGTTTAAGCAATTGGCTTGCATCTTCTTCTTTTTAGCGTATCGCTAGCAAACACTTATATTTTTGTTTGCCTTGCTCCGCACGAACAAGCCAAATTGGTACCGTCCGAGAGTCCCCATCTAAACGTGCATTCTTTGCATCGGCCGACCTCGGTTAGAAGTCTATTCAACGACTTCCAGACAGACTATGGCATGCCATGCCCAGGTGGAGGACTCTCTGCAGGTGACATGAAAGGAGATGGTAGGAGGGTCTTTTCGCGATTGGCTTGCATGAGCCTTGCGTTGTTGGTTCAGTCGCCACAAGGGATAACACTTTGTATGGCACAATTTTTTTTGTATTCGTTCTGAATGTTCATTGGGTCCTTTAATAAATTGCTTATAATGTAAGTCAATATAACTGTTCAATAAATGCCCAGTAATTGATTGTCATATATTTAACAGCTTCTGTTCAATAAATGACAATCAATTACTGGGCGACATTTTACGGGCAATATTTAACACAAACGCTAATCATTTATTAAACGTCTGCCATATAAATGCACAAAGCGTGCCTAGTCATTATAGTGATCTTTTAGACACTTTTACCGATACCAACGTTCATGCCATCCTGATATCTGAGAGCTGGCTCAAACCTCACCTTCTTTCTACTTCATACCCACTTACTGACTTTGTTTTAATCCGCAATAATCGGATTGACAGGCGTGGTGGAGGGGTTGCTATCTATTTCCGTAGCAATTTATCATATAAAATTTTGGCGTCTTCCTCTCCACAGTCTATATCTGCGGAGTATCTTTTTCTCGAGGTTTGGGTCAGGGGAACCAAAATGGTTCTCGGAGTAGTATATTGTCCTCCTTCTGTCAATTACTTCACTGATTTAGAATCGGTTTTCGAATCTTTGGGTCCTGAGTACGCACATCACGTCATCATGGGCGATTTTAACACTAATCTTTCATCCCATCCTTCCTCTCGCTCCCTCAAACTTACCCACATCATTGAGTCTGCCAGCCTCCACGTTTTGCCTCTCCAAGCCACTCACCACAACCCTAACGGGGAGGACTCCTGGTTGGACTTAATGCTCACATCTTCTCCCTCTTCCGTTCGTTCCCATGGCCAACATCTTGCTCCTGGTTTCTCCCATCATGACCTTATCTTCCTCTCTTATGTCCTAAAACCTCCGAAACCTCGTCCTAAAGATCTGTATTTGCGTTGTTTTGGGTGGATGGACGTTGAAAAGCTGAGGTTGGATGCTTCGAAAATCGACTGGGAACCGTTGACATTAGCTGTCACCGTCGACGATAAAGTAGATATTTTTAACGAAAAGGTCAAAAAGTTGTTCGATGTACATGCCCCAATTAAAAAAATCAAATTAAAGCGTCCACCGGCACCTTGGATGACGGAGGCTATTCGGATGGCGATGAGACGCAGGGACCGTGCTTTCCGAAGGTTTAAAAAAGATCGCTGCGAGGATAACTGGTCTATTTTCAAAACAGCTAGAAATAGATGCAATCAGATGATACGCAACGCTAAATGCCGGCATATTCTCAACAATATTTCAAACTCCTCTCCTGCTAACATATGGCAGTTTTTGAGGACCCTGGGCATTGGCAAACTTCATGATCATATGGTTCTGCCAGCGACAATTAGTTTGGACGGCATAAATTGGCATTTTACCGTCACTCCTTCTCTGAACGACCAAACTGAATGTCAAACCATGACGTATTTAGCCAATTTGCCACGTCCTAACATGGATCCCTTCAATTTTTCTCCATTATCATCAGGTGAGATCAAGAAAATTATCCTGTCCATCAAGTCCAAGGCCGTGGGGTGCGATGTCATTAGTCGTCGCATGATCACGGTCATCCTGGACCAACTTTTACCTCCTAAACTTTTCCCTGGACACAGGTCAATTTCCTCAATTATGGCGTCAAGCCTATGTTCGTCCTTTGCCCAAGATACCAAATCCTTCTCTCCCGACTCACTTCCGACCCATATCCATTCTTCCTTTTTTATCCAAGGTACTTGAGTCTTGCGTGCAGAGACAGTTGTCCAGGTTTGTTCACATTAACAATATTCTATCTCCATTTCAATCTGGTTTCAGGCCTGGACACAGTACTGTGTCTGCACTGCTCAAGGTGACTGGCGACGTGGGGGCGGGGGTGGTGGACACCAAGGTTACAGTTCTGGCCTTGGTGAACTTCTCCAACGCCTTTAACGCTGTGCTGTCAGTCACGACCTCCTTCTTTCAATCCTCTCCTATCTAATGGTGTTACCTATGGTACTGGAATGGTTCTCCTCTTATCTTTGAGGACGCCAGCAGTAGGTACGTATTGATGAAACCACATCAACATGGCGTTATCTGGGCTCTGGTGTTCCTCAAGGCGGAATACTTTCTCCTCTTCTGTTTTCATTGTTTATTAATCTCTTATCTCATGATCTTCACTGTGCGTATCATCTGTATGCCGATGATGTGCAGCTCTACACACTAGCAAAGTTGGAAAATCTGGATACAGCAATAAATGCAGTCAATCGAGATCTGGATGCTATTAACGACTGGTCTGCTAGATTTGGACTCGCAATGAATCCCGCTAAATATCAGGTTATTATTATTGGTACTACCCGGATTATGAGTAGGATTAACTTGCAATTGCTACCAGCTGTAATTTTTAATGGATCAGTTATTCCGTTTAGCTCAAGCGTCAAAGATTTCGGTCTACATATTGACGCGACTCTTGACTGGCGTACCCAGGTAGCAAATGTTAGTCGCAAAGTCACTGGTACCTTACGGATGCTCTATTGTCTGAAGAACCTTCTGCCATCCAAGACCAAGACAATGCTAGTACAGACTTTAATATTTCCTATCATCGACTATGGTGATGTGTGCTATCTCGACCTTAATGCAGATCTACTCAATAAGCTCGACCGCCTTCTCAATAATTGCATTAGATTCATTTTCAATCTCCGCAAGTATGACCATATTTCCGAGTTTCGAATAAAGTTAGGATGGTTACCTATCCGCCAACGTCGCAACCTGCGTACGTTGTGTACACTTTATTTTTTACTGTACTCTCCTAATGCTCCTGTCTATTTAACTCCCCATTTTCAATATCTCTGCAATACCCACGATAAAAATCTTTGCTCTTCAAACAATCTTCTTCTTCTTTGTCCTTCTCACAGCTCTAGCTTGGTACATGCTTCTTTTAATATCCAGTCTATCTTTCTCTGGAATGCTCTCCCTCCAGAAATCAGGATGTCCACGAACCGTTTCACATTTAAAACTAGAGTTGCACAGATTTACATTGACACATTGGCTGAATCGTAATATAATATCGTAATAAAGTTTATGTATTTATAATATTTATTATAAATATATATATTTATATTCAAATATATATGTATATGTATGTATGTGTTTATCATATGTTATATGAATGAATTATTAATATAATCTGTTATACTATATATATATATATATATATGTTTTTTTCTGTATTTTTAACGCTAAATGCACTTATTATATCTTTATCTCTGCATCACCCAAAGGTTGACTAGTAGATAATGCCTTAGGCATTAAGTCCGCCTCTGTACATAAAGTTATAAGTTGTTTGTGCATAAAGTTAAATAAATAAATAAAATATAAATTACAAATACAGTATACCTCTGCCTACCGCTTCTGGAATACAGGCGGAAGTCTATAAGGAAATAACTTAAAGAAGCAAGAGTCTGTATAGCGCACCAAGAAATCCGTACAGATTTAAAAATACTTTGTTTACTTGACTGCCCTTAATACTTTATTTATTTAGTTATCAATAACAGGAGACAACTTAAAGCTCATTTGAAAATGTATATTAATAACTCTAGGACCAAGAGAACATTTACAGTAGTCAAATATTGTGACATGTTCTCTTTCATTTACTACATATTTTTACTATAAAAAAAGTTATTACCACCAATACTTAACTTATATACTATACAAAATAAAAAAGAACAGTGAACACAAAAGGGGTCTCGACTTTTGATCTGCTTTTTCGTGGAAACGTCGGAACGAGCTTGGTGTTCGTGAGTTGATTTCCTTGTAATTTTTTTTCTGTCACCTCTTTTCTGTTACCAATAGTAAAAAAGTCAGCCAAATGCCAGGTTATTTATATTCTGGCCGTTCTATTCATACCGAAGCAAAGCTCTACTCATTTTCGTCATTAAAACGCCTCCACACTATTGTACTGACATAGTGAATGTGATAATTCTTCGTTTAACTTCATACCGCGCAGTCAACAAACATAACTGTGAAATAAAAGGGCAAAAAACGAACGAACTTATCACGGCACTCTGTGTAACGAGGTGCGTTTTACCGCTTGAAGGCACATGCAACGGCAAATTGCTGGTGTTTAATTCACAGAAGTTAATATAAGTAGTTTCTCCTAGTTGACTTTTACTTTTTGTTGGAGTCAACGAGCCTTGATTTGAGGATATTTGAGGCTGTAGATTTGTTTACTTTGAAATTAAAGGTGAAATATATTTAGAGAGGCTCAAAGTTTTAAAGATCATATGAAAATTGAAGTTACTAATAAAACTTTGTACAAGAGTCGTCGCACAGTCTCAGTAAAAAAAATTTTTTTATGATCAAACATTTTGTAAAAAATGTAATTGTATAGGTTTCCTTATTCGATACTAAGCTGTCTAAGGGTCTTATCATGTCTATTTCATTGCTTGAAATATACGACGAATAAAACTGTATTTGTAGTGTTAACTACATACCACTTATTAAAGGCTCTTCATGGAAGTCTATTGGTATCTCCACTAGGCTCGGCAACACCATACCACTAGACACCACAATAAGAAATTTTATATTTACTCGTTTCCATGTGCCTGTTTACTACCCATGTTCCTTGTCTTGAAACATTGGTATGTACCAAGTTACAGGTTGCCGTAGACGTTGTTGGAGCGTCTAACCAATTAGTTTCTAATAGCGGGATTGTTCACGCATCCCTGATTAATGCGATACTCAGCCTTTGACATACTATATATACATGCCAATAAATTCTCAAACGATTAAGCAGCTGTTATCACACCCACATTTCACCGCTCATGTTTAAATGTTGTGCTTGTCTCTTTTCAGGGAATCCAACTTAGTTTATGACCAATGGTATCAATATGTCTCGTTGCCTCTCCTTGTTCTGGCGGTTTTGCCAGTGTAGTCGTGACAAGAGTGCCGCACATCTGGCGATGTCCTTACGCTTGGGGCAGCTATTAGTGTGCGCGGGACACTACTGTAGTCCATTGCATAGTTCTGTAATAGAAAAGTTGCAGACCAGCTCTCCCTGCGTTGTGTTGAATAGTCACCTAAGTGACCTTTATTATATCTACGTAGGCAATTCGAGACAATAGTATTTTTTATTTGAGAAAGAAGATGCAGCTACGCCCACACGTTATTTTTTTATTAAACAGTTTCTTTCCGATACCGTGGGAATTTTAAGAAATCCCGTACTACTTTTTAGGGTTCCGTACCTAAAAGGTAAAAAACGCAACCCTATTACTAAGCCTCCGCTGTCTGTCTGTCTGTCTATCACCAGGCTGTATCACATAAACCGTAATAGTTAGAAAGCCGAAATTTTCACAAATTATGTATTTCGGTTGCCGCTATAACAAATACTAAAAATAAAAAAATATATATTAAGGGGGGGTCCCATACAATAAACGTGTTTTTTTTCGTATTTTTTGCTCAAAATTACTAATAGGTAGACGCTTAAAATTTTCACAGAATATGTAGTCGTATATTACCTTTCAAAATAAATAATTAAATAAAAAAAGTAAATAATAAAGGGGGGTTCCCATACAACAAACGTAATTTTTAAGCAATTTGTAACTTGATCTTAATAAACAGGTACAAACTTAAAAAATATTTAAGTATACTTACATAAAACGTGATTTTCTTTTATAGATGATGGTACGGAACCCCTTTCGTGCGCGAGTCCGACTCGCACTTGCCCAATTTTTTACAATACGCTTTCTTTGCCATTTCAAATTCCAGCAAAAATTACACTTCAGTTACGCGAATACCTCAACAGAAATAAAAGCACAAGAATTTTATTCACCTTGAAGAAGCAAAACCCCGAAGACCCAAGCTAAATAGAGATAGCTTGTTCGTGTCACGCAACGATACCTCCTATCATATCCTTACTACCATAGATAAAGATCAAACCGTTTAATACCCCAGATATTTTACGTATTTTATTACAAAAATACGTGAGTGAATTTTGGCCCGATTTAATTTCGACCTTTCAATATAGGAGCACAAAGCCTTTTATCTTTCCAGGCCTGAAAATAAACTCATTATGAAGTGACACGAGAATGCGATTATAGATTTCACGTGTGAACCCATTGTGATTTTGTTTTTGTTTTATTTTGCGCGTTCTTTATTGAATTTATTTGAAATTGAATAAGAAGGCTGAGGTGTTGTTTTAAGATCCATTTCGCGTGATGCAGTGAAACAATAATGAGACTATGGGGACCCTTTTTCCATCAGCTAGCTATCCTACGAAATAATTGTATTTCTGACTTTTGAAGGTAAGTCCCGGTCTAAGATAAATGTAATGTTTGTGTTGCCAATATACCTATTAATTATTATTATTATTATTATTATACCTATATTACGCTGAGGTAGGTTTGCGTGACCTCGCCAATAAAGGTAGTCGAGGACGCAACAGTGGTTTCGTATGTAGTTATTTATTATTAAACAGTAAATAAATAGCAAGAATATTATTTTGCGGATCAAATCAAAATTGTAAGAAAGAATTGTACCATATAGGAATTGAACCAACGATACGCGACGCACTGGCAGTGGCAAGACGAACGTAGCCCTTCACCAAAAGTGCAGTAATAAATTTGGCATGGCACTGATTTTATCGTCATTATTAATCTTCAGCTGCGTCAAAACAAAAAAAATAAGGTATTGTGGCGAGAATGTAGATGCTAGATGTCATAAAGACTAAACGAGGCAATGGCGCATGCAGCATATTGGGAAGTGGATCTATATTACCTCCAACAAAAAAGTTTTATATGATTTTTGATAACGACCAATGAAAGAATCTGAAAATCAGATTTGAAGACTGGAAAAGCATAAAAAGAAGGCAATTTTCCAAAAGTTATCAGGTTAGTCAAAGATATAAAAATATTCGCTTGTAAGCAAGTACAAAATAAATCCATATTTCAAATATTCCTAAATACACGTTGATAGCTAACGCCACCGCAGAACAGCACAATGAACTAAATTTTAAGCCAATAAGCATTACGAAAGTTTAGTACTAACAATGTTCTGGTAACTGAACAGTACTACACAACTTTTAAACTGTCATAAGCCAAAAGTAGTTTTAGGAAGTGCTTTGGCACTGGTATGCTGATAAGGATTCTTAACAGGATGATTATTGCAAAAGTTCTCTTACTGTCGCCTCTGGCTTGTCTTAACATGTCGAAATACGACGTGTTCTAATATACACTTTGTGCTTTTGAATTTTATCAACATTTAACTGTTCTTTACTCGTCTAGACTAGCAACGTTATTCGACTGCTCATGAAACTTAGTGATTCAAGCGTTATTTTCACTGCAAAAATTTGCTTTGACGGTTCGATTTCCAAATGTGACAACATTCTCATCAACCTCGTTTCGTGTCTAGATGTACTTAGTTTGTGTAGTTTGATATGTTCGTAAAATTCCCTGCGACACCGTATTTGTAATTTTTTAAATAAAATAATCTTTACAATTTTATAAAATCTTTCGAACAAAAATGGATATTCTGTAAGAACTTGAAACGCGAAAAGTAATTAGACTAGAAACCAGGTACAAACACTAACTATCGTATCAGACAGTTTTAAAGGTATTTTCACGACGCGTAATGTAATTCAAATTAAACCCCTTAATGCTCCCTAGACAGTTCAACTTTTCTCGGGACACCGCACTCTTGTTGGCTGGCAGTTTCCATTAGATGTCAACTACTATTATTGTATTTATAATTACTGTAGAAGGTAAATTCATTTTGACGTACAGTGAGCAACAAGAAAGATGTACAGTATTACTTCACACTTTCACGGACAGTACGTCTAATTACGTGATTTGATGATTTCATATTGCGGCACAACGCCTATTTACGTTTGATTTTATTTTAAATTGTTTGCCACCACGTACATAGGTGCCTTTATTCCGATGCAGGTATATTAAAAAATGTACCTACTGCCACAACACGAACACTTTCAAGCTTGTACTGTCACATCAGAACATTATAAGTACACAACAGAGGCGACGTTATACATATGTACATACAAATTATACCATAGTACACGAGCAGCGACACCACGTCAGTATCCGTTTCTATTTGTTTGTGTCTCGGGCGAGTCAGTCGCGTAGTGTCACAAGGAGGGGGAGGTTGCGCCCGCGCTCCCGATGCATTGTCGCCACATCGGTTGATTTGACGAGTTTTTAGTGGTGAGTAAAACATTTTATAATGTAATATTTATAAACATAAAGAAAGTTGAATTGTGTTTTTTGTTCTCAAATATTGTTTTGCGAATAAAATGCTTACATAAAAGCTAATCTATAACAGATTAAAAAGGCCTACGTTTTATGTTAGGGCATTGTAAGCTTTATTCCATAACCAGGTGAACTTATTTTATTTGTGGTTATTCTTTGAAATGTCCACTGTTGTCACTGAGTAAAAAATATAATGTAAAAGAACTGACACCAAGAAGTACATACTTTTTATTCAATTCTGACCGAAAGGCTTGCCCCGTATTTCGTGGGGTCTAAATAGGCTGACAAATCTGGGCGTGTAGTAGACAATATTGGCAGAGGTTATGTTACATTACTCTTTCGATGATACAGACATGGGTTTGTGCATGTGTATATATGTAATTATTGATGTATAACTAGTTTTGTTATCTTATTCTTACTGTTTGATTTATTTTGTAGATGGCTTCGAAGAACAATGAGACATCTCTGTTTAGAAGTGATAGTTACCACGATCGATATTCTGACATAGATGGGGAATATGGCTCAGATCATAACTACAAACCCACTGGCAATGAATCCAGTAGTAGCAGTGACTCTTGTGTTATATTTCCTGAAGGACGAAGACGAAATAGTCCAGATATTGGATCCGAGAGTGACGACCATGGTAGTTCTAATCATGAGGATGATAATCATGAGGTGGTGGAGCATATACGTACATAGACGTACTGTCATAACGAATACGACAACTTTGATGTGTGATGACAGTACGGCTATATCGTGGCACGTACATTGACGTACTGCCACACACACGTACATCGAATATTCCGCAATGTAGCACGAAGTCTAAATACGCGGTGATATAATGTATGGAAAATTTAGTGCTAAATTGGGAATTCTAACCAGTACCCAGTGTCCCTGAAAGTGTTAAGTTCAATTTTATTAATACAGGTTTATGCAAATCAAATTTTAATTAATGGTTTATGAATATTATATTTACAGACAATACTTGTTTTCAATTAACCTGCCATTGGTGAAGTATATGTCTGTGAGACCGGGTGATTTAAAAAACTCAAATAACTTTTCTCACGCCGTCGATAGTTTCGGGTAGCTGCCTCAATCCGCGTCCCGCACCGTTAGTTCACCGTGCGACAGCGGCGCGGCGGCGCATACTCATGAACGTAATTTTTGGCATCAAAAGCTGTTTGGTAGTTGAGGAAGACTGACTTCTGAAAGATGGTATTATTTTTTTGTTAAAAAACCACCATTATTTTTATTGATTTTATAAAAGTTCCTAGTGTCATAAAATTGAGAAATGCTGATTTAGTTAAGAAAGTTGATTGCTTTGGTGCTTTGAGTTTTGATATTTACAAAATTAATGTTCTTAACAATTAAGTGGATTTTAGTATTCTAAATACATATATGCAATTACCAATAAACGAGCTGTGATTTGTGAATAGCATGTGTTTTACTTAAGAAAAAGCACGTAGTTTTAAATCTAAAGTAAATTAAAATAGTATACACAAATCATTATGAAGAAATCTGGTTTTAAAATCCCGGTGCGTGGAACCGGCGTCACTATTCATATAAGTAAAATTTACGTCACCAGTGGCGGGTTAAGGTTTTTAATTAATTTAATAGCCTCAATTTAGGGCAACCAACGAGATTAGTTGGTGATGACCATAAGCCTAGAGCATCGTAGCCAATCTATCGTTGTGTCTCTTTAAGATATATTTCGGGGAGTGTGTCGAAGCTACATAATCTAATTACTTCGTCTCCTATTTACCATTAGACGACAATACAAACAAGTCAGCGTCACCGCTGTGCGGTGGAAGCAACACCTTTCATAATAGATAGCCATTACGAAAGTATTTGCTTCTTTACGAAACTTTTTGCCAATACAATGCTATTAGCCAATTGCCAATAAAAAAGAGAACCTAAGTAATTTTCCAAAACCTTCAGGTATATTTATTAATCTTCACGTGTAACTAATAAATAGGTCAGTAAGTGGCTATCAAGATATAAAAGTGATCCCTGAAATAACTAGGCAAATGAAGATGCTACTACTTACCATGATGATAGGCAAAAGATAAATAAAATGAAGTATGGCGATAAGCTATTTATCATATATACAAAAAAAACTACTTATATAACTAAACTATCCTAAGCTAAACTATAAAAACTAAATAATTAATGATAACAAAAGAAAAAATAAATCAATAAAAAAAGGGAAATTGACTACGACGCGTCTAGAAATTCCTCCGCAACGCTGTCAGCTGGTAGCGTGCCCAGAAGGCTGGCAGCATTGCCACGTTGAATGGCAATGCTTAATCTTTCTGCGAAATATAAACCAGCCCTCTGGTCACGGGAAGCGTCGATCAGTCTTTTGGCGATTTCTTTGTAAAGAGTGCGTGCACTAGGGCCCCATAGCCCCAGCGTTTCGACCCCAAACGGCTCAAAAACGTAATTACCAGATAGGTTTCCGTATTTGCGCCGTTTGAGGGTCTCCGCTGATGCAGCAGCAGCGCCAGCCGATCCAGCTGTACTTGGAAGATGTGATGGCGCAAGGGTATCGACGCATGTCGCGTCCCATACCAGAGGCCTGCCCATCTTCCAAGGTAATAAGGACATACCGTCTGGTCTCTTCCCATCGTCGCGTACCAAGCCATTCGGTTCAAGATGAGCTGGTACACCGGCGGTGACAAGAGCTCGACGGAGTATGTCGTTAATGTGGGCATGTCGGGAAATATGCCCAGCACTCCTGCTGCACGATAAGCCATGGTGGCCAAGACTGTCGACGGCTTCACCACAGTAACAGCGATGCGGAGAAATGCAAACAATAAATAATAGCCTTCTATAACCATCTTATATAACCATCATCTAATTGGCCAGGTCAAAATATTTCTAACTAGCTCAATATGATAGCTAATTTTATACATATTTTATTTTTGCCGTAAGATTGTTTAATAATACCTAGTACCTACTTCTGTATAGTCACAATAGAAAGCAGGCAAAGTTATTAAAATCTTTATTTATTTAAAATATAAAGAAACCCTTTCTTGAAGAGTATACGGAGACAGCAATACAAATATTATGGGCCTCGGAAACATAAATTAGCCGAAACGTTTACCCCATACGCTTTGAAGACTGTCCTAAAATAAAGCCATCGGATGATGACAGTAGAGCTATCGCTAAACGTTCGCCGTCACGACACCATGTTTTAACTTCATTATCATACGAATTACATTTTGTTTTCGTTCCGTTTGCGTTACTTCAAAACAACTTGTCTGGGTTGAAACGAAAAGACAGGAATATAGCCGGATGGTATATGGTTTCTTTTTTTTTTCGAGATCTTTTACGCATTAAAATCAAATTCGCTGTTGGAAGATTTGCCATCTACAACGTTGTGCCCATTTCTGCAAGGGAAAACAATAGTCATGAAGAAAGTGTAGAAATGCTGAAAGAAAATTTATGACTGAAAGTTTCTTAAGTTACCTCACTGGACAAAAAATAAAGTGCCTGCATCATATGCTTTGACTACGTCAAAATAAACTGTACTATCCGTGCGTTATTATAAAGGAAGGGCAAGAGTGTTAATTTCATGAAATCCAGTTCTTTAAAAGTTTTATGTGGCGGTAACTATTAATAATAATAATAATAATTTATTTCAGACTAGGTCCATAAAGTGTTAGTAATACAGTGCAACTTATAACTATGTTAGTAACACATGCATGTAAATAGATTATTTAAAATTAACCTACGTGTAGGCGAATCCAGTGTCTCCAGATAGGACTCTCAATATGATCAGTAATGCTCCTCAGGCAGCTGTTAGGACTGTCCCTCACCCTGCGCATCAGCGATGCTGCTCTTTATCTAATTATAGCATAGTAATCATCCACATGTGACTCTGCAAACATTGCTGACGCGCTGCAATAGCGAGGCAGTCCCATCAACAACCTGAAGGTATTGTTGTACTGAACTCTCAGAGCGCTCACAACCCGCTGCGTGCAGTTGGCCCACAGGCTGCAGGTATAAAATGTTTGACAGTAGGCCCTAAGCAATGTTGTTTTAACTGCCTTTGAACACTTAGCAAACCCACGAGCCAGCATATTACAGCGAATCGCGAGCGCCCTGCGTTCCCGTTCCACATCCAGGTCATCAGTTAGGTTTTCATTAACAATATGTCCTACATATACAAACTGAGAGACTCGTCTTAGAGCAACCCCCGCTAGTGTCACGGGCGGTACACATGAAGGATTCATTTGCTCCGCCCGAAACACCAGCAACTCACTTTTTTTTGACGTTATACGTCAATCCGTGTGATTCAGCATATGCCTCACACACACCTAGGAGCCTACACAGGGAACTAATCGATGGGCTCAACAACACCATGTCATCGGCGTAACTAATGTTGTTCACTATATTGCCGTCTATGGAGCAGCCTACACAGGTGTTGTTGAGCTCACGAACCAGCTCCCGTGCATATATATTAAATAGCGTAAGAGAGCTCAGTCCCCCCTGCCTGACTCCACACTTTAATTTATAGGAATCAGACAGACAATCTGCCCATCTTATAAAGTTCGTCTGGTGCCTGTACCAGTACTCGAAGATACCAATAATACCCTCCGGCACATTGTTTTCTCTCAGTTTGGCCCACAGTTTGTCATAATTGACCAAATCAAATGCCTTAGAGAGGTCCAAAAAGGCGGCATAAACCGGTGTTTTACGATCAGTGTAGTATTTGACGGTGTGCTTAAGAACCAATATCGCGCTCTCAGTCGACAGACCCGCCCTAAACCCAAATTGGGCATCTTCTAAAGGCACACACTGAGCAAGATAGTCATTAAGCACACCATCAAACACCTTGGCTATTATGGTAGCTAGTGTAATGGGTCTATAATTTTGTTTATCACTAATATCTCCTGTTGTATTCTTTACTATTGGAACCACAACAGCTCTCAACAATTCCTCTTTCAGATAGGTGTGCCTAATACAAAGAGTGAAAAACATTGCCAACACTCTACACAAATGTGGGCCAGCGTGTATTAGATGCTCCACACTAAGTCCGTCGTGCCCCGGCGACTTACCTTTCACCATATTATGTAATACCCTTAGCACCTGTTTCGACGTTACTCCAACGGGTTCACCTGTTAAAGTTTTTGTAGTATGGAGCATCGCCACTGGCGCCAAAACCTTAGAGTGTGCCTGAAAATGGTCTTTGAAAGTGTTGGCAATGTCTACCGCTTCTACTTTACCTTCAACACTCACTGGAAGACTCAAATTCAAATTCAAATTCAAATCATTTATTCACTGTAAATAGGGTTACATAAGATGTTTGCATTCAAATAATAATATAATATTAAGAACAAGCCCATTTAGCCATAGATCATAGCATGCAAATATATATTTTTATTCTAATTGTACTGTGGTCATATTAATAAATGAAATACGTTTAAGCAATAGGTATAAGTTATAATTTTGCGCGTATACTAGTACTATTTCCAATCCAGAAACTCTTTAAGTGAATAAAACATTTGTTGTCGTAGCCAATTTCTCAAATCCCTTGTGAATTTTGATAAATTTTGTTCTTTTATGTGCATTGGAATTTTGTTATATATTGTTACAAACATAGCATAACAATTATTCTTAAAGCGTGAACTTTTTGGTATCATTTTAAGAACTAATCTGTCTGGGTTACGTATATTACTTCTCTTTGTTACATTTTTGGCAAGGTTAAATAAATTCTGATTTTGTTTGACGAATTTTCCGACTTCTAAAATATATAAACAAGGCAAAGGCAGTATTCCTAGATTGTCAAAATAAGGACGACAGGAAACGTCCGGCGCAATGTCACAGATAGCCCTTATACACCTCTTTTGGGCAATAAAGACCTTATTTATATCTGTGCCGTTTCCCCATATCAACAAGCCACACCGTATCACAGATTCAATATATGCAAAATAGGCCATACATGCTGCATGTTTACTTGCAACCTTTGCAAGTTTGTACAGCGCAAATGAGAATCCATTCAATTTGCAAATTTTTTCGATATGTTCTTTCCAGTTTAGTTTATTATTAATAATTATACCAAGAAATGTCACTTTATCATTATTTAATAGTATATGTCCATTGTAATTAAGATTAAGAGTATTGTGTTTAAAATTATTAAAATTAATTAAATTTGTTTTTGAGATGTTAATTTGTAAATTATTATTGTTCAACCAATTTATAACTAATGTCAGTGTATCATTAATGTTAGTTTCATGCTGTGCAATTGTCATGTCTTTATTAGTAGTTATTATAATTGAAATGTCATCTGCAAATAGTATTGTTTTATGATGCGTAATGTCAGGTAAATCATTGATTTATATCAAAAACAAAAGAGGACCAAGCACGCTCCCCTGTGGGACTCCAAATTTATTATTATCATAATCAGACCTGTATGATTGAACGGATCCTTTTTCGTTCAGTTGGGCGATTTCTACACATTGGAGTCTATTTTCTAGATACGTTTTCAGCCAATTTTGGGCTTGTCCTCTAATACCGATGTTTTCTAATTTTTTTAAAACTAGACTATGCGAAACAAAGTCAAACGCTTTAGACATGTCTAGAAAAGCAACTGTTGTGTATTTTTTATCATTAAGGTTTTGTAATATGTTGTTTACAGCAAAGGCCGCGCCTGTTGTAGATTTACTTTTTTGAAAACCGTATTGATTATTTTTATTATATTATGTTTATTAAAAAAAGATGTTAATTTATCATGCATAACCTTTTCAAATATTTTGGAGATGACTGGCAGTAATGTTATTGGTCTATAATTGCACATGTTACTCCTGTTACCTTTTTTATACAAAGGTCTGACCATCGATAGTTTAAGCTTTTCCGGAAAGCAGCCTGTTTCTAGTGACTCAGTCTAGGGTTACATTTTTTCGTCTGCTTCCAAAACTGTTTAAATGACTTATTATCATGATGGGTTGCTAGTAAATCCATTTTTGCCTGTTCCCTATTTGTTTGAAGAGACCTAAGATTTTTTTTAAAGGTTTTTCTGCTGTCAGCCATAGCCTCCCATATAGGTCCTGAAAAGGGTTTTCCATTTAACAGCCATCTCTTAAAGTGAGTACGAGCCTCCCTGTGAGAGTTCCTAACGTACTGGTTCCAGCCGGGGATGTAGCCGCCCTTCCGAACCTCTCTGCAGTCCCTACTAAGGGTAGCAGCCTCTTTCATGGAATTAACAATTTTTCTATATAACTGATCAATTACCTTTCTATGACTGTATTCATTACAATTTCTGTCAGCGCAGGATCTAAACTCAATCGGAAAGTCTATCAGTCTCAAGTTATTGTTACAGAAATGTTCATATAATTGAACTTGTTTGCTATTCCGTTCCCCCCAAAGTGCATTATTATTAAATTTATTTATCAAAGTAATCTTAGGTATAATCAATTCAAAATTACATTCAACCGCCACTGGTAGATGGTCCGACCAGTACACATCATGTATCACACTCACATTAACAACAGATCTCCATGCCGCCTCGGTTACAAGGCAGTGGGCAAGCCACCTTCTACAACCATGCGCATCACTCACGAAAGTGTACGTGTCCGATCCCTCTCCCAGCGACTTTAAATCGGCACATACCCAGCTCAGGTTAGCACAAAAATTTTGCATTTATAATCCAAATAACTGATTTGGATGAGCATTAAAATCTCCCAAGACAAAAACAGATTCAATACCATACATTTCAATAATTGATACTATTTCTCCTAAGTAGTTGGTAAACTCTATAAGATTTTCCGTTGAATCAGTAGGCATGTATACAGAGAAGATCAGTATCTCCTTATTTGAAAGTGTTATTTTTATAGCTGACAATCGATCACTTTGACACTGTACTAAGTTCACAACACTAAATAAACTTTTACGCCACAATAGCCCTACTCCGCCATATGGTCTTCCTTTCAATACGCCACTCGATAAGTCAACAGCAGACTTCCCCACATAACTAAATTCCCCATGTATATTACCTAGTAGTGGGATTTCATGCGGTAATAGCCATGTCTCCTGTATAGGTATAATATCCGCCGTTGAACAAAATTTATTTATACACTGCTCCGATCGTGTTACGCCTTTACAGTTAAAGTTATCAATTTAACACATGTACTCGTAGCCATTTAATTTATTTACTTTGAATTATTTCACTGCCCTGAGACTGTATTTTATTCCTAAAGTTAATAAACTTCCTATATGAAACCGCTTCGGGCCATAGATTTTCATCCATAAAAACCTTTAATTTAGACCGTGGTATCATGAACTTATAAGCTATATAGCACTTTTCTGATTTCATAAAAAAATTTTCTGGCGAAATTACAACTTGTGTCTTACTTAATACGTGATCTGCAACATCTTGTTCTGACGCCCCCTTGTCAACATTATAAATGTAGAATGGAATTTTGATATCTGCCACCTTAAAGTTACTCTCGGGTTTCGCCGTAGCCTTCCCTCTGTTTCCTCTAAATCGGTTGTTTATCCGCCTTTTGTAAGGAACTTGTTTCCACTGGCCGCCTTCCGCGGCAATATTCGCCCACGATTTCTCTGTTACACTCGTAGGCAACATCGTCTGCGCGTTAGCGCTGTCTCGCTCCTCCACAGCAGCCTGCATGCGAGCGGGGGCCTCACCCGCTGGTTTCGCCTGCCTGTTGGTCGACGTCGGCGCCGAAACCGCAGTTCCTACCGCGGCTTCCACGCGCGCACAGCCAGCCACCGTTTGCGTAAGTGAGACGGAGCTATCGCTAATATCCTTGCGCATGAGTGCTTGCGGTGACGACACAACTGAACGTCCTTGGGTCGGTCGAGCGAACTTTATATCCTCTTCCGTAAAAGCACTTTTACAGATCTGTATAATACTTTCATTGTCCATGACTTCAATCTAATTTTGTATAAAAGATAACACCTCACTAATGACTATGTTGCAGTGACTGCACTTTACAATATTGTTCTCCATGACGGTAAACACTCGAAATCACCTCGTACGTACGTTCGCAACGGACGCGCGAGGTAGACTGATTAATGGGTTTGCGTGTTTATTTTTTCTTACGGACAACCAGATAGCTATATACATTTTTCAATAGTGTATACTCAAGAAAATACCCGTTAATAGTTCATTTTATTAGTATATTAGTACAAAGCAAATCGTCAAGAAAATCACTCTAATCACAATAAAAGCCTTCTATACGCATTTAAGTTTCAACAAACATAAAATCGAATTATAAACCAATTGTATCTATTTAAAGATTACACCAAAGTCACTAACTGTAATACCTAGCCAATTCGCAAAGTGGTGTCAATTCGCTAAATTGACGTATACTCTTAATAATGTTATTGCTGTGTAAACGTAAAATAAGCGTAATTTGCGATTCATCTCGTAAAATGTCAGAAACTTGACCATTGGATTTTTATGGAGTATTTATTATTTTACTGGTGCGTAAGTTAGACGGGAAATGCTGCACAAGCACTTTTGTAATCATCATCGAGTTTATGGACGGCGATCATTATTTTTTATGCAGGTCATTAAAAACAAAGATCCGAACAGAGGGTAGGAAAATGGCATTTGAAAATAAAACGAATAAATTACACTCACAATATGCAATATAAGCATAGCTAGATCGAATATAGTCTTGTAGAAAAATCAATTATAGTCTGAGGCTCAAATCCACAACGTACGCCATTTTTGTATATTCAAATTTCAATGCTCCTTTTACCTCGAAGAGCAGGTTAAACAATAGTTTGTATGAAGGCAGTACGTACTAGGAAAAAGCACAGTGCATCGTGTTTCCTTCCAATTCCGATACCCCGTCCGTAACAATATACTTGTTTCGTCCAGTGTCTAGACATGTTCGTTCTGACTGGGAGTCAGTACGTACTGCCTTCATACAAACTATTGTTTAACCTGCCCTTCGTTGGATAAGAATGCCGCGTTTGACGGACTACGTATTTGCGTCTCCGTGAGGAACAGAACAGCTGGTTTTTCAGTCTCAAGATGATCTCATAGCAGTCCACCAGACTGCTATGAGATTAGAGTGCAGACCTCGGATGTTTGTGAAGTGTACTTTAAGAGAGAGGGAGTGCAGCCGCTGTTTAACGTTCCTCTTTTTTTGTGCTGGCATTATGATGGGGAGAGAATAGGCATGGAAGGTTGGCAGTGGAATCAGCCTCTTCACTGCTAACCTAGAGATACTGTAGCAAGCCGCACCGTTGGGGTACTAGGGTGAAGACTGCGGGGACGCCCGAGACGGGTTCGTCCATAGGGCCCTCTCATCCGGTCGCCAACCGGCATCATGGCGCAACCCGGGATTTTCGCAAGTTGGCGGGGCAGCCTTTAAGTGGCTAACGTGATACTTGGGCCCCCTACTAACTGCGGTCGACCAGAGGTGAACCGTGCCTCGGATCCCGCTACCCTCCTCAACTTGAATCCCAATGTTAGCTTACCAGAGCATGTCTTATCGGTCAGCAAGCTGCGAGCAACAATTCCGACCCAACCTCCCAAATGGCTACACCGGCCATCGTGCCGAAACACGGCTAGCTGCTTGACGGCACGGCTTAAGCCAGTGGGAGGTTACAAGACACGGCCAAAGCCTACCACCGTTTTTTGTCACCTGATTAGCACCACCCAGAGTCTACGTGCAGGGTTTCTAGGGTCAGGCTTTCCTCCTGCGGACATAGGTGACTCGGACTCCAAAAATACTTATAAACTAATTGCTTGCATTTGAAATAATTAACGACATATACAACATGTAACATGTTTAATGCACTTCCTGAAAGTACTTTGTTCAGAATCGGCTACTGAATCAATTTCCGAAATTTCTAATATTGTTTATTTTTTGTCCTAAAATAACGTAAATTATAGTCACTCATTTCTTTAAAAAGTTGAGCTATTCAAAAATAAACCTTAAGTCAAAGCAGAATGGCATTTTTTAAAATGCATCAGTAAAATGGTTCCACGATGACTTACACGAACGCACACAATTATACAACACAATAGACGGCAAAAGACAATAATACCCAATTGACCACCAAAATATCTATCATCCATCTTTCGCTAACGTATGTAATAAACAACGGGAAAGAGCGAGACATAATGTCTCGGTCGCGCTGGCGCATGACAAGCTCTGGCGATGCGCTGAGACATGTTGACAAGTACAACCGGGAATAGTGAGTGTAGTGAAAACATTTTTTAGAAGTTTACTTGTTTACAAAATGTGTATAATTAAATAATTATTAAGAAGACGGTGCTGGTGTGGAATGTTCGACATCATCTTGATGTTGACTTGATGTTTATTTGATTATTCTATTAGGTTGTAACTATTTAGATTCACAACTTTAAACACGCCGTTCTTGTTTAATTCTCTCATTGATATTCTTTGACTTTATCTATCAATAATGCTAACTAGGTCTGATTAAGTTAAGATAGTCACTTACGATGTTAAGAAACAATAGATCGTGCATGTTAATAACAAACAATAAATAATTCGACAGTCCACTCCAAAGCCTAAAAGTGTGATGGAAAGAAATACTCATAAAATCTTTGGTAATATCAACAGTGGCCGACAAATTATTCAAACATAATTTTTGTAAACCCCACCCTATCGGAATGTGGTTTACAGACTGAATTTCAAACATTTTGTTACATCGTATCGTATTTCGTTCCTATCAGATCGCTGTTGTTTGTTTACCATAGCAACCGTTTCGTTTGTGTGCGTGCGCAGATTAAAATCCGATTCACACATATCAGTGACGTCTCAGTTCCGGCAACGCGTCCGCACAGGTCAGTATCAGTGCTACAGTGAGGCTTCAATTCACACATGTGTCAGTGCGCGGATCGGACGCACTGAAAACGGTGCGACGATAGTTAGTGATGATTTATCCTATGGCTCTATTCAACAATACGGAACTAGCAATGATAGCCACATCTTTAAACGAAGAGGGAGAAGAGCAGCATGAAGGAAAACAAAGAAAATGGGTGCATGAAGCATGGCAATTAAGGTAAACCGAAGGAGAGTTCATGACGTTATACAAAGAATTGATTAAAGACGAAAGGAAATATTTTGAATGTTTTAGAATGTCGGATTCTATCAGTCCATTTTGTTTTACGGACACCGGTGTCCGTGATCCGACAAAAAATATCGTCGCCAACGATTACGTCCGTGGTCGCCGGCGCCGGCACTGTCACTGAGAGTACTGTGTCGTCACTGCACAGAGACTGACAGGTGTGGATGCGTTCATAGAAAATGTATGAAAGAATAATTATCACGGTGGCGGTACTGTGCCGGAACTGTGACTGCACGAATATGTGTGAATCGGCCTTTACAGTGACCACGATTTTCACTAATTGGGTTAATACTTTCTTTAAAAAATAATCTTTACGCAAATATAAAAAAAAATCAATGCATGCATTATGATTGTAACAAGATATTCTAATTGGGGTGTCTGAGAATGTGCGTTATTTCCGTTACACGTTGTATACAGAGTATTTTGTTTAGATTCTTATATATAAAAGGTCCTAAGAAAGGAAGATGAAAACAAAAAAAAAATCGGCGCCTTTTAATTTTAGCGGTCACTGATTTTATTAACTGAGCGCCCTATTCCCTCTTCTCTAATAATTGTGAACAGTGCTATCGTGAAAGGGGAATTAGAAAAATGAGGTTGTCCTTAAAATTGTTCAGATCAATAAAGGCTAGGTAACGACAAAATTACGAAAACCGTTAATTGACAAGAAAAGTGAACTTGTTAAGTATCATCTTTTTATAACATATTCCACTACTGGCCTCTTCTAATTTTATTATCAGAAGGGTTAGGCTATAGTCCAGTACGCTGGCCATGTGTGACTTGGCAGGCTTCACATATTTTTCAAGAACATTATGGAGAACTCTCAGACAAGCAGGTTACCTCACGAAAGTTGCCTGCATCATCTAGCAAGAGATAATATGCAATTTAATCGGTACGTAACTAAGAAATTAGGATTGCCTCCGTGGTCCAGTGGATAGCGAATGCGACCGCTGATCTGAGGTCCCGGGTTCGATTCCCGGGTCGGGCAAAAGTGTTAGTGGGTTTTTCCGAATACTCAGTAGCAGCACGGAGTCTGGAAATGTACCCGGTACGGCAAGAGGCTCGCCCCTTATTACGTGGGACTATATCTGGCGAAAAGTGGGTGTAGAAATACACCTCTGCCTACCTCTTCGGGGTTATAGGCGTGAGACTATGTATGTATGATTTCATATTTAATTTCATATGTAGCGCTCATAGCGAGACTTGGCTTGCTGTTCGTAACACATTGCCAAAGTTAAGCAACGCTTGCACAGGTCGCCACTTGGATGGGTGAGCAAGTGTGGCATTTACATCTGAGCGCTACCGTGCTTCGGAGAGCACGTAAAGCTGTCGGTCCCGGTTCTTGTCTCAGGATAAGAATCGTTGTTAGGCCATGTCGGAGGTCTTCGGGCGGTCTAAAAACTCCGATACTAGAGTTGGCCACAAACTCACACGAAAAACAAAACAAAACTGATTTCATATGAAATATGTACAATATAGGATAAGTTAGGGAAAAAAGGATGCAGAAAAAATAAGAGTGGCACTGAGAAAAGAAAAGACTAAAAGGCTGACGTGAGGAGATTAGTATGTTGTCCAACATGCTCACTGATAAGATTGTACGTAAGTCCCAAGTCACATTCAATCGACGTTATTAAAAGTAAAGCTAACCCCTTGTGATTAATATTTCTCTAATCCACGTATACATTCGCACGATTAAACCTACCTGGTTTAGCAATATTTACAGTTAATAAATCATTGGTGGTGAGCTTCGTTTTGAATAAAATAAATATGGAACTGGCCATGGTCTCTTTGGAGAAGGATTCCATCAACGATAGCCTGGCCACTTACGTCGAGATTCTGAAAATTTTGTAGAAAATAAATGATAGCTACTGAATGGCTTTTTATTATATCACTAGATAAATCTATCTTCCGCATACCCCTCTAAATTAGGGTAGGACCAAACATCCTAAAAAATAAATATCAAGAAAACATTTTGGCAAAAGTTCCTTTTATAAAACTTCGGTAACAGTCCAAAGTCATAAGGGAGCAAATATTACACCTTCAAACATTCACATACTACTTAGTTATGGCCCTTTATCTACTCATGTGGTTATGGTTGGTAACCACATAATAATTGATAGCGGTGAATGTAGTGTAGTATACTACATACTGTGTTTTTTTAACTGAACATTAATTAAATATGGCGTTACGCCTATTTTAATAAAGAAAACGAAGATCTGGAATATTTTTTTGACAAAAAATATACACACAAAGACTTATAAAGCTAAAATAAAGGGTATCAAAATATAATTTTAATTTATCTGAAGCATATATTATTTCACCAATAAAATTTTGCTAAGTTGAATAACCATTATAAAACTCAGACAGAAATAATTAAATGTAAGGACATCAGCACTGAATGATTCCTTCAGACGTCTCTTTGTTATATGAATACAAAGAAATTAAATAAAGCAAGCTCAGTTTGAAATTTATTTAAAGTGCATTACGATCAGGCGCGCACAGTCAGAAATAAATCAATTTGTGATGTCTGTTTTACTCGTAATATATTTATGCCACAGGTTTGATCAAAGTATGCCGCGTTTCTGTCTATAATAGCTCAATAACTTTTTTGATTATAATATGATGATCACTCACTTCAGAGCCTTTTTTTATAAAATATTAAACGCTTTTATGTCCTTATGAAGAAAAATGACAAAGTTAACATGTGTAGAATGTAGGATATAGGTATGTCGGTATACGACATCGTAGCTACCAAATGGATGATCCGATTTTTAAATAAAATGTAATTTTGGACCAGCTCTAACGAAAAAGACTACCCAAAAATCTGAGCAATTTATTTGAACCTTAGCCTTTTGCGATATCTCACTACAAAACTCATAATAGACAACCTCGATAGATCAATATTATAGTCTATAAAGATAGCGAATAACTTTAACAGACTATTTCTCACGCAAGCCACATTTTGGTCGTACGGTAAACGTTTAACGCAAACATTGACAGCCATCGGAAGTCGTCACAGCCGTGAACCAGCCAATATCCGGTCGTGGCGCGCTTTGACGCCGGAACAGTGCTGACAACATGACGAACAAAGCTCTATTTGAAAAGTGAATCGCAAATATGGTACACGAAATGCTGTTTAGTGAGCCATATGGACGTTTGGGATTTCATATCGAATGTTAGTGATAGTATTTAACAAATTTTTATTAAATCAGTTTTAATATTGCAATTAAAATATTTTTAAACCACATCTTATGAGTCCTTCAGTCAACTAAAATTCGTATTAATAATAACAGCGAGAGAGAGATTTAATCTAAGAAACTCAAAAGTTAGACTGATTTTTATATTATTTTTAAATTTAAATTGACAATGTTGTACAGTGTCTTTTAAATTACAATATACAAGGTTTAGCTCGAGACGTTTATTTAAGGTATAATATATTATGATATGTAGGTCAGAAGATATATATACGAACAGATAAACATATATATATACATAGCAGTTAAAGTCATAAGAATACGTGTAGGTAATGAAATTATATGAAACATTTCTTCATACATTCATTCCTATACTCTATAAAGAGTACCCTCTATAAGAGTACATTAGCTAAACAAACACTTGCCCACAGCATAATAAAAAGCATAATGCCAACGTCCTTTTATACGACAAACTTACAAGCATGCACCTTACTTTATAAAAGAGTAAGTAGTAAATCAGTGCGAATGCCATCAACGCCTAGCATAATCTTTCCCAACGTCGACAATGCAAAGGATGGCATGAATTTATGAGGTAATAACTGTTACTGTAATGTTACCTAAGCCTTTAAACCGTTTCTGTTTTATATTAAGGCATCGTATAAATTACCTCGTCTCACGACGTTTTTAATGTTTTGCACTAGCGTTGTTCGAGAAGTTTTTTGTTATGAGTCAGTGTTTCTATCGTGTTTATTTTTTTAATTAGTACAGTTGTTATAAATTTTATAGAAGTAGGCTGCCTTCAGTTTTAAGATGTAGTTGAAGTAGTCTGAAAAGAAAAGTATTTTAAGTGAAATTTGAGTGGATCGAATTTATGATTGCAGGCAGAAAGAAATTGGTCTAAAATGTCTTATGAAATTTTAAAAAAGTGGTAACTTTCATGCAGGTAAGTTGCAACATTTTGTGATGTTGCATCTATACGCACACATTCAATTCAGGCTGTTACCACATGGCCACGAGACAGAGTTCTAATGGATGAATATGTGTGTATAAGTTGCTAATCTAGAGGTGCGGTATAATAGTAGTCATCATCATCATCATCATCAGCCTTTAGCAGTCCACTGCTGGACTAGGCCTCTCCTTTGAAAGGAGGAATTGGCCTACTATATCACGCTGGCCAAACGGGTTGGTATAGGGTTTGTATCAAGTTTTCCTTCTCTTACAGTGCTGTTCTCTGCATAATATGCTCCCTCTGTCGGCTCTTACGACACCCACGGGATGACAAGGGGTGGTGACATTCCGTATTCTTAATCCGTCACCACACCAAAAAGATTTTGGAAGTTAAGATTATATTTACAAACAGAATAATGTATGTAACCTATCTAAGCATAATCTTTGAAGAGATACGGGCTTAATATTATGTTATACGATTACGTAACGAGCGGCATGTTAATCATTTTACGTCAACAATCTAATGTTGAGATTGAGTCTGTCCTAAGAAAACAAGAAAATTTACTACGTTGTATGTATGTATGCCCACAGTCATACATCATGCTCGAGAATTTTTTTCTAGTGTTCGCATTGTGGTTGATATAT